>OX451215.1:206940294-207540294 GCA_949628195.1 Phasia obesa | reverse complement strand
AGAGGTCATCGTCTGAGTGCTGGTCCACAGAAAAAATTTTTTTTACCAATTAAACGTTTTAATTGGTTTCACATTAAAATTTAATGAAATAATTAATTCATTCAATTAATTGTTTACTTAGGAAAATATTTTGTCTGTTTTAAATAAATATATATTTGAAACAATTAAAAAATTTATTGAACTTTAATTTAAAACTAATTAACACATTTAATTGGTGAAAATATTTTTTACAAAATTTTTTTTTGTGTCCAAATAAAAATAAAAAAAAAATAATAAATATTTCACAAAATTCTATGTAATTTTTTTAACATTTAAGTTCATAAGATTTATAGCATTTCTATGATTGTTTTATTTTAAATCTTTTAACTAAAATTTTATTTCTTAAGGGCAAGATCATCATGACTTTAATATTTTTCATGACTTGGTAAAAGAAAAACTTCTTCTACACACACACACACACACACAAGCAAGCACTTACACATGTGATAGATTAAAACAAAATTTCTCCATTTATTTCTCATTGTTAAAGTGAAATTATTTCCTCTAGCTAAACTTTTGACATCATCTTTAACATTAAATAACTGATACTTTAACAACTTCTTCAATTTCTTTCTCATATCGGGCCTGACAGTGGTTGTAATCAGTGAAATAAATAAAAGTAAAAAACTTGTCATTAAAATAAAAAAAAAAAAACAAAAACGAATAAACAAGATCTAGATTTAAGCTAAAAAAAACGTTTGAATAAAAAGAAAATAATTCAATAATAACATTTGAAATTGTCCCAAGTATAGTTAACAAAAAACAACAGCCAGAAAAACTCCAAAATTGAACTAAAATATAAATAAAAAAATAAAATTAATGATAATAAGGTGCAAAGTAAATATAAATGAAGCTGAAAGTCACAAGTGTTTGTAAATCAAAAAGTTAAATATTTATACTCAAACACTCTCCTAACGTTAGCAAATCTTTTAGTATTTAGTTAAGTGAAGATTAAAGGAAATTGGAATTTATACAAACACAGAAACACAAACACACACACACACATACTTACAGACATCTTGAAACTTAGGAAAACAACTTAATCAAGTTTAAATTGACATTAGAGTGTGTTTGAGGTAAATAACAACTGAACAGAAATACACATTTTATTAAGATATTTTATATTGAAAAAAGAAAGAAGAAGATTAAGACATTAACAGACAATGACAGCGACAACAGCAGCAACAACAGCATCGTAAAAATTACACATAATACTGGACTAATCAACACAAAACACGCCAACTTGTTTGTTAATTGTGCTAACAGAAAAAAAAAACAATCAGTGAGAAAAGACTATACTCCAACATATCGCACATAGCAAAAATAAAAAAAAATGTTAATATTAAATAATTACAAACATATTATGATTGAATTAATAGTATTTTACAATATTGTGATAATATTAAGATTCCTTACAACAGCGCAACACGGAAAAAAATAACCATATACGGACACCACTACGTGATAAAAGACCAAAAAAAAAAAGACCCATATCTCCCAGTTTTGCCCAAAGCCCTCCAGGTTTTTTTATGGGCCCTCAAAGATGTGGGGCCTCGATGTCATTTTTGCAAAAAATGATCATTTACTCAAGCTCATATTTTGCAAACCGTTTAAAATTTTGATATACTCTCTGAGGCAAAGTTGTAGCCCTTGTCATAAAGAACAAAAATTATGAACATATAACTTCATCTTCAAGGTCAAAATCGCAAAAAACTATAAAAAATTCAATTTTTTTTACCTTTTTTCCCCTGTTCAGGTCCATAGGTAGCAAACCGTTCAAAATTCAAGGAAACAATCAACTAAAAAAATGAACCTAAGATCTCAGTAAACAACTTTCTAAAACATATGAACTTCCTAGGAATGATTCTTAACACCGTTTAGGTAGCGCTTAGGTAGCAGCAAAAGTGAAAAATTTCCCGAAAATTTTTTAATTTCATTTGTTTTTTCTTTACTTCAACATTGAGATACTATAAAGCCTTCTCCCGTAAGTGAGTTGTTCATTGAGATCTTAGGTTCATTTTTGTAGTTGATTGTTTCCTTGAATTTTGAACGGTTTGCTACCTTCGGACCTGAACAGGGGGAAAAAGGTAAAAAAAAAATTGAATTTTTTAAAATATTTTGCGATTTTGACCTTGAAGATGAAGTTTTTTTGATTTTATATGTTCACAATTTTTGTTCTTTATGACAAGAGCTACAACTTTCAGAGAGTATATCAAAATTCCAAACAGTTTGCAAACTATGAGCTTGAGTAAATGATCAATTTTTTTTTTGCAAAAATGACATCGAGGCCCCACATCTTTGAGGTCCCATAAAAAAAACCTGGAGGACTTTGGGCAAAACTGGGAGACAGGGGTCTTTTTTGGTCTTTTATCACGTAGTGGTGTCCGTATATGGTTATTTTTCCATGACTTAAAAAATTACACAGTGTGTAATTTAACGCTCTAGAAATATGAAATACGCTTATAATCATATATATAGTGAAAAATATAACTACAAGATTTAAATATTTATAATGTCCTATACACCAATACCCGATGTGCTGCATTTCCCCCATCATCAAAATTTTAACAAAAGTATTTCTAAGTAAAAGTAATGTAGAGTGGAGCAGGAGGTTATTAAAGCAGAACACTAACAGCTAAAAATAAACAAGAGCGTAAGGCAAAAAATAACTGTCAAAAATTGTATGAAGCAAACCTTAATAGCGGCGTCAACGTAATTGGCAATTGGAAAATCCAATTTTGACAGAGCGTTAGATAGTGAAGTTGGGTGCAGACAAAGTGCTACTTTTTTTTTCTTTTTTGTAAGAGTGGTGGCAGTTTAGCTATTTTCTGCTTTATCTAGCGATTTTATCTCTATTTTGCGCCTAAATTTATTAGATTTTACTAAACAAAATATGTTAATATTATTTTTTATTACAAAACGCTGCGCTCTTATTTAGGTTTGTTTCAAGATAGGCGCTAGACATCGTTACGCCTTATGCCATTGTTTAGTTTAGTAAGTAACTGTATCCCTCTTAGAATCGCAATGATTTGAAGCGGCCGATTAGTAATTTACGACTATTTTACTTTCTTTGAGTCTCGTGTTAGCACTAGTCTCTACTCCCAACTATAGTGATTTCAGATACAGAAAATAGTTTTTACCCCAATTAAGGGTTTTAATTATTTTTAGATAAAAATGTAATTTAATAATTTATTGATGCATTTATTTATTTAATTAAAGTTTTATTTTGTTCTTTCCTAATAATAAAACAAGAACTCATTTCCTGTCTGTCTGCTTTTAATTTGTGTTCGCATCACGTAAAACCTACTGAATGGATTTTAAAAAAATTTTATGAGAAGATAACTTAGCTTCCTGATTCGAATATAAGATACTTTTTTCCGCAAAAATATCTCATTTCCAAGAGAAAGTGGAGAAAAAGCAGTGAAAAAAAACGCAATTTTCGGTTTAAATATGGGATATTTTAAAAACTATTGCGCAACATTAGGCGCCAATTGAATAAAAATTGTATTTGATATCTATTTTTGCTTTGTTTAATTACATTGTTGTCTTACAACTAGTGTGGAATATTTTTAAGAAAAATCAACGTAGCCGGCACAGCTAGCCTATACATATAATAAAATAGTAACTCATTGCCTGTCTGTCCGTACTTCTTTTTTGTGTTAGCATCACGTAAAAACTACAGGATGGATTTTAACAAAATTTTTTGAGGAGGTATCTTGGTAACCTGATTCCAATATAGGATCCTTTTTTTCGCAAAAATATCTCATTTCCAAGAGAAAGTGGAGAAAAAGCAGTGAAAGTACGCCCATTTTTTTACCGATTTAAAGTTATTGCAGACTTTAAGGCATTAATTATTTATGGAAGCAGTATATTTTAAGCAATGTTGCGCAACAGATGGCGCCGTTTTAAAATAATGCGTAACCCATTTTCTTTCTGCCTGTCTTTTACAGAGCTTTACAATATTTTTTAGAATTATAGAAATTTATATAAATTTTAAAATTTTATTCGGGGATGGGTACCTTTATATAAAGTAAATACGTAATTGTCTTAAAATTTGGGTGTGGATTACATTCAAAGCAAAATCAAACAAAATATTGTCAGGACACAGACAACGTGTGTGGGCACTGCTAGTTATGTATACAATTAAACTATTTAAAAAAAAATTGCAATTGTGTCTGAAACTAATTAAAACCTTTAATTGCAGCAACAATTTTTGCTGTGAAATATCGAGTGATAACAATTGACTAAGGCTTAGATCGATCACCTATGACATGCAAATTTAATATATGAATGCCCACGGTTCAAAGCCTTATGCTAGCCAGTGCTAGAGGTTCATACATATTCATATGTGCGCTATCGTCGCAGTTGCTTTTAGATACAGTCTGCAAGGATCATTCTCATCATGCATGTATAGTTCAAAGTACTTTGATTATATCATCTAGAGAGCTTTTCGTATTCATCTGTTCCTTCAGAGACTTAACTCTTCATCTCTTGCGAGGCTTTCTTGTCAATCTCTGTTTTTTTTATTAAAAATTAAATTTTACAAAAAAATTTGAATTACAAAAATCCCAGTCATGGAGTAAAGAGGACCACACAGGGTTATATTTTCTCAGGTAAGTAGGTACAAAAAAAAAAGAAAGAAATTGTAAGTCGACAAGTATTCATAGTTCGCTCGATATAACAGCATCCTAAATAAAAAGAAGATCTAACTAGGAGCTTGATGCCAGGACAAGGAGGAGTTAGTCGAACTGCTGATAGTTCGCTTGGTTACGGCCACCTATACTATTATGCATGCTAGTCGACAGCCATAAAAGCATCTATGTAAGTGCATATAGTTTTATTTATCTAACTACAAATCTACATGCTATTACACTGTGAACCAAATTTAAGTTAGCAAAAGTTAGGTCGATTCTGAGAGTGAGGGGTGAAAATAGAGGCTAAATTATGTTAGTTCGATTTTTTTTTCGAAGGTCGATTAATCCTTCGAAGGTCGATTAAAAAAAATTCGAACTAACATAATTTAGCCTCGAAATTCGAAAATTCGAAGGTCGATTAAAAAAAATTCGAACTAACATAATTTAGCCTCTATTTTCACCCCTCACTCTCTGAATCGACCATCGAAAAAAATTCGAACTAAATTCGGCTAAATTATGTTAGTTCGAATTTTTTTTTAATCGATCTTCGAAAAAAATTATGTTAGTTCGAATTTTTTTTTAATCGATCTTCGAAAAAAAATTCGAACTAACATAATTTAGCCTCTATTTTAACCCCTCACTCTCAGAATCGACCTTCGAAAAAAAAAATTCGAACTAACATAAACAAACGCCGCGATACGGATTTTCTAATTTAGCCTCTATTTTCACTCACTCTCAGAATCGACCTAACTTTTGCTAACTTGAATTTGTACCACAGTGCACTGTTTCGGGTAGGATAATTAATAAATAACAGTGACTCTTAAATTTTTACCAACAATATATTAGAATTGTATTGGTATGTTCACAAAGTTGTTCAGTTTTACAGGTGCTACAATTGTCCCATATATTGTTAGTGAACATTGTGAAATACTAAAAAAAATATATTTTAATTTTCTATTCAAAAAAAGTGCAGGAATAAATTATTTTTTTGGCACAAAATACGAACATAAATTTTCCAACGAATCCTCAGCTACATTATTGCCAAACAAAAATATAAGCGATATCACCTAATTTGAATGAGATATTAGACAAAAACTGATGACACCTTTTTTTAAAGGGCCCACTAATTTTCAGAATTTTTTTTAAGCCCATAATTAAAAGTTGATCACTAAACTCGCCTAACTGTGTATAGAGTTTTACTACTTTTTGGTAGTAGAATCAATTCTATTTTGTCTAATCCGTGTATTTTTCGAAAAGTTTTTATTTTTTGCACTGTATCAATGTAATTTGTATCAAATCAGCTATAATTGGAAGCTGAAGTTGAGCCCCATTAATGAAATCCATAAAAGTTGAAGTATTAATTTTTATGCCTATGAGTCCATTCCTAAACGTAAAGAAAAAACATGATTGAGCTAACCATAATCTAAGAGCAACATATTATGATTGAATTATATGGTTTCATTCAAACCATGTTATTATTAACAATATTATGCTATTGTTATGTTAGAACCATATTATTGTCTAATTTAAAAATAATACTGTAAAATATAAAATTTTATTATGAAATAAATTAATAAATATATTGAGACATATAAATATAAAACATACCGTATTTGTTTTTATAAACATACCTTATAATAAAACACACAATTATTTATTAGTTTATTTTTTTAAGCAATCAATATGAGAAACGAATCAATTTTTAACCGACTTCAAAAAAGAAGGAGGGTATCAATTCGTCTGAATGTTGCTTTTCTGAATCGATTTTACTTTTTTTTCTTTATTTGAAAGGTTATGCTTTCAGGTTGGTCTCGTTTTAAAAACAGTTCCTTATATTAAAAATTAAAGGGTGTCCCCATACAACATACATGTTTTTTATGTGTGTTAATAACCGTAAAGGGCACCAAATTTAAATTTTAAAAAATTGTGTTATCGCTTTAACTCCCAACGGTAGAAATTAATAAAAAAATAAATTTAAAATTTAAAGGGTGTCCCCATAGGTGCCGTAATTTGACCTATATATGCCTATCTTTTGAACCGTTATAGGCAAAACCTTCAAAATTTTACAGAATGTCGATTACTATGACCGTTATAATAAAATGTATAAATATTCAAAATTTTAAATTAAAGGGTTATCCAATAGTTCATTTAATTTGATGAATATGGCCATACTTTTGAACAGTTGTACACAGACCGCTGAAATTTACAAAGAGCCTGTATTGCTGTCAGCTATAACAAGAAGTATAAAATTTGAATTTGGAAATAAAAGGGTGTTAATGTATGTGGCTAAACTTTTTAACTGTTATAGACAGACAGCTGAAATTTTCAAGGAACCTATATTCCATAGTCCACTATAGCAAATATACAATTGGAATTCAGAAATTAAAGGGTGTCCCCATAAATTATGTAATTTGAACTATATGGCCCTATCGCTTGAACCGTAAAACACAAACACTTGAAAATTAGACAGAATGTCCACTACTTTCTCTGGTATAATAACAAGTATAAATATTTGGAATTATAATGTAAAGGGTGCTCCAATAGTTCATTTAATTTGATATATATATGGCCAAACTTTTGAACCGTAATAGACAGACAGTTGAAATTTACAAAGAATCTTTGTGACCAAGTCCTTTATAACAACAGGTCCTTAATTTAAAATTGTAAATTAAAGGTTGTCCCAACAGGTCCTTAATTTAAAATTGTAAATTAAAGGTTGTCCCAATATAAGATGTTATTTGATCTATGTGACCCTGTCTTTGAAACCGTTATATACAGAGAGAATGGTGTCCCCATAAAAGACGGATGCTGGTGAAAATAGCTTAACTTTTGAACAGTAATAGGGAGAGGCTTAACATTCACATAGTCTTTACTTCTTTTCCCTCTAATTTTGGCGCATATTTTATTTGGTTTAAATCTAGTTCTTACTTCTTACATTTTTAGTTTAGAATTGGTGCCCTTCTATCTGATTTGAAGTCGGTTTTTTTTTGCAAGAATTATTAATTGTTATACAGGGTGGCCCAAAAAAGACAGAAGGATTAAAAATAGTTATATCTTTTTTGTGTTTAATAATTTTTTTTTGTCTTTTGCAGGTTATTTACTGGTTTTTGGAGATAAATCATGGCTACATATGATGTGCAGAAACGCGTCAAAATCATTGAATTTTTTTATTCTTCTGGAAGGTCAATTATTACAACGCAACGAAATTATCGTCGTCATTTTAATGTCCGAAAAGCACCCAGTGACAACATGATTAGGAACTTAGTCTCCCGTTTTGAGGAACATGGAAGAGTGTCAGATCTTTCAGGAAGAGGAAGCGGTCGATCTGTGCGCAATGAAGCAGTTGTGGAGGCTGTACGGCAGAGTGTAAACGAAGATCCATCTGTCTCTACTCGTCGTCGTTCTGCTCAATTGGGAATCTCCAGAACATCCCTGCAAAGAATTTTGAAGCGGGATCTTAAAATGTTTTCGTATAAAATTTAAATGGTACAGCAACTGCTTCCCCAAGATCATCAGGCACGCCTGCAATATGCTATTCGTTTTAATCCTTCAGTCTTTTTTAGGCCACCCTGTATTTTGAAAGAAATCCGAGATATTGAATGCTAACAAGTCTATAAGTTGTTCATCGCAACCATATATTGTTACGAAGAACATAGGATGATTCTTG
Source organism: Phasia obesa (assembly GCA_949628195.1). Classification (NCBI taxonomy): domain Eukaryota; kingdom Metazoa; phylum Arthropoda; class Insecta; order Diptera; family Tachinidae; genus Phasia; species Phasia obesa. The sequence continues at coordinate 207,531,954 of OX451215.1, read as the reverse complement.
TGACCACACCATAACCATGTTTTTTCTCTGCGTGTACACAACGTGAACGTTAGCTATGTGAGTACATTTTTGTTCATTATTTTTACTTTTCAAAAATATCAATTACACTAAATCGAGGTGAAATTAAGGCATTCTATTCTGAACATTATTCGCAACATAACTCAGTTTATATAGACTTGTATTTTAAAATAAAACTGCCTTCAAACTGTTTCTCAAACTTTCAATAATTATTTTCTCGCTAGGGTATTGTGCACTACGAATACGGGTACTAGAAAAAAATCTTTAAAATATCAAGAGCAAAAAAAAATAAATAATCTTTCCCTTTAAAACCTGTTCTAAAGACTATGAAGTTATAATTATTGTTTATTGTTGTAATGTTGTATTCAAATGTCTGGCTCAACTCTTTCGTAAATTACAGAAAAAAAAACAAGGATGCTAATAGTTTTGGTAAATATTTTTTACCACGTTATGTATATATATATGTATTAGTATTTAATATACATGTGTGCATTTTATATACATGTATGTATTAAATATGTTGTACTTGTTACAACAAACACATTGTATTTATTTTTTAATAAGCCTAAGAAACATGATGCCCACTTGTAAAAGAGTCGAGTGTCTTTAGTTAAATCTGTGAATAAGTTAAAATTAAAAGGTTTAATTTTTTGTTGTCTTTATTTAAGCTAGAGAGAAGGTGTTAACTAAATCATTCTACATTTAGCTTATATAGTCTTGATATCTTACTAATATTCTTGGTATTTAGCCAAGAGCTCATCTAACTGCTATTAACAAGTGCTGGTAGTTTAACAACTGTGTTGCTTTTTTTAGTTTAGAGTACTCTATTTCCCAAAAAGAATAGTATAAAGACTAACTATAGACTATACCATTAACTAGAGTATAGGCTTTTCAAAAAAGGAGTAGAAATATATACAAAACGATGCCAGTCGAATCACCGGAACTTTACTTGTCAAAATAGTAGTCAAAAAAAAAAAATTAATATAAGATTAGTGAGCGCAATAATTAAACAAGTCTATTTGGAGTTAATAGCCTCAGTTGGATTTCGGGGGCTGTTACAATTCTGCGACAAAGTCAAAATATTCTTTTCACTATTTTTACATTTTCAGTACCTTCTGTAAGCCAGTAAAAAACCACACAAAAGTAGAAAGACTTTACTCAAGCATATCAAAGCTGTTTGACAAGATATTAATAACTAAACAGAACCCAATTCTGAGTAAAGAAGGATGTATATTCCGAACCCTTAAATTCCAGAAAAAAAGTACATCAAAAATCGAACAAACACACAGATTAGTACATGTACTTGAAAAGGTCTGTAAAAATTTGAGCAATTTTACGATATTTGTCAAACAATTAAAAAGCTATGCCCAAGTAGAATCGTGATATTGACAAGACCATACACTCAGTTTATAAAAACAATAGCTGAAGAAATGGAGAATAAAGGTGAATAAATAAAAATTTACTCACAGAACGTTGACGCTGTGGTAGGACTCATAAGTTGTCAAATTATGCTTCAACTTTCAGACGTCAAATACCTCGATTTTCATCTGAATCTTCGCCTTACTTATGGACTCATATAGAATTTAAGTCAACACAAATGACGCTGAAGGCGGTCCAAACGAACTAGCTTATTAGAGCAGTGTCATCAGCAAATGTCGAGGCAAAAGCTGAGGCGAGCTTAAATACCATAGCTGAACTACTCTTTATTTCAGAACTATAGGCATGAATTATTTCTGTCCCTTAAATTTGAGATGGAGTCTTTTAATTACCAGAAAGATGGAAACATTATAGCAATCGACGGACAATAATTTTCAAGTCATAGGAAATGGATTTGTACGCAAATGGTGGAGCATAAATTTTACCACTGGATAACAAGTCCTTTATATAACTTTCATAGGAATGACAACGATTGCTGTTTTGCCATAGTGACAATTACATGACATTTTGTAGTTACAGCGCAGTAACTTTCACTGCAACACTGCAACACTGCTTCATATTAATTTTTATCTTTTACTGGACTGCGTCGTATTTTGAGTGAGCTGCCTCTATTATGTGTTTTTGACAGCAGACAAATTTGTTAATAGAAAATGGTGTTATTCGGGTGCTAATTAAACAAAGTTTTTTTACGTAAAAAACCATTACCGAAAACATTGAAAGGCTTTAAATTAAAGGGTGGTTAAATTTTAAGGGCCGATGTTGATATTGAACAACATTGGTATGGTTCTATTATGTATGAAACAAAATATCGGCCAAATGGGCGCCGCAACCTCGGTGGCACACCTCCATCCGATGCTCCAAATGTTCGATGACGCTGAGGCATAATTGAGGTTCTATGCAATTAATGTGCCGATTTATCTCATCCTTTAGCTCTTGAATTGGCTTATCGACGTACAACTTTTCTTTCAAATAACCCCAAAGAAAGAAGTCCAACAGTGTAAAATCACATGATCTTGGCGGACACTTGACATCACCACCACGTCTAACAACACGGTCATTAAATTTGACGCGCAAAATAGCCATTGTTTCGTGGCAAGTGGCACCGTCCTGTTGAAACCACATATCATCGACATCCATATCTTGCAATTCGGGCCATAAAAAGTTCGTTATCATCTCACGATACCGAACACCATTCACAGTAACTGCCTGACGGGCCTCATTTTGGAAAAAATACGGCCAGATACGGCCAGATACGGCCACCAGCCCATAAACCGCACCAAACAGTCACTCTTTGTGGGTGCATTAGTTTTTCGACAATCACTCTTGTATTATCCTTTGCCCATGTGCGACAATTCTGCTTATTGAAGAATCCACTGAGGTGAAAAACTGTCTCATCACTAAATATGATTTTCTTCGAAAATTGATCATCCGACGTTGCAATTTCTTGCCACCATTCTAACCATTGCTCGATTGTGTACCTTTCCATGGTTCTAATTGAGTTGGTCTGATATTGAGAAATATCAAATTAAATGCAGAAAAAAACTTGACGTTTAGGTGTGGTTTACATTCAACAACGCTCCTTAAATTCTAACCACCCGATATAACTGAGCACCATATTGGCCTTCCTGTCAAGAGGCTCTTCGAGCACCCACATGTAATTGAGTTCAACCATTGCCGGTACATCCCTCGCATTAGGCCATTTCCGGCGCTACTCTGGATTCTGGTCCACAGAAATTCACAGCACTTCACGCTTTTGCTATGTGATCTGCCGCTTCATTGCTTTCATTCATGCTTCGCAATGTTCGATTAAGTGAAATCAGTGTTGAGATAGGAGGTTGACTTCTGCCATTCAACAACGAAACCTTTGATGAGTAAGACCTCATGATATCAGTAAACAACTAAATACGGGTTAAAAACGACCCAAAAAACGCATACTTGTACATCAGTATTGCAACTTATAGTTGTTTTGTTTTTTTTTAAGCTTTTTGCGGCTTCGACAGGAATTGAACCCGCAACCCCCAGACTGATACACTAACGCGCTAGCAATCAGTCTATCAAGGCACTCATTATTATTCTTAGGTCCCCACTATAGTTTATAATGGGTGATTTTTTTGAGGTTAGGATTTTCATGCATTAGTATTTGACAGATCACGTGAGATTTCAGACATGGTGCCAAAGAGAAAGATGCTCAGTATGCTTTGACATTTCATCATGAATAGACTTACTAACGAGCAACGCTTGCAAATCATTGAATTTTATTACCAAAATCAGTGTTCGGTTCGAAATGTTCAAATGTGACAAATTTTGTTCAGCGATGAGGCTCATTTCTGGTTGAATGGCTACGTAAATAAGCAAAATTGCCGCATTTGGAGTGAAGAGCAACCAGAAGCCGTTCAAGAACTGCCCATGCATCCCGAAAAATGCACTGTTTGGTGTGGTTTGTACGCTGGTGGAATCATTGGACCGTAATTTTTCAAAGATGCTGTTGGACGCAACGTTACGGTGAATGGCGATCGCTATCGTTCGATGCTAACAAACTTTTTGTTGCCAAAAATGGAACAACTGAACTTGGTTGACATGTGGTTTCAACAAGATGGCGCTACATGCCACACAGCTCGCGATTCTATGGCCATTTTGAGGGAAAACTTCGGAGAACAATTCATCTCAAGAAATGGACCGGTAAGTTGGCCACCAAGATCATGCGATTTGACGCCTTTAGACTATTTTTTGTGGGGCTACGTCAAGTCTAATGTCTACAGAAATAAGCCAGCAACTATTCCAGCTTTGGAAGACAACATTTCCGAAGAAATTCGGGCTATTCCGGCCGAAATGCTCGAAAAAGTTGCCCAAAATTGGACTTTCCGAATGGACCACCTAAGACGCAGCCGCGGTCAACATTTAAATGAAATTATCTTCAAAAAGTAAATGTCATGGACCAATCTAACGTTTCAAATAAAGAACCGATGAGATTTTGCAAATTTTATGCGTTTTTTTTTTAAAAAAGTTCTCAAGCTCTTAAAAAATCACTCGTTACTTAAAACATTTTTTAACTTGAAAATTATAAAAATATCTAGCTGCATGTGTGGGAAATGGTGTTGACAAATGGTCGGTTCCACAATTTGTAACTATGTGTAGCACAGCTCACAATTAGTCCCACTATTAGTTTTAATATATTTTTCTTATTTCTTATTTCTGTGCATTTTTGATCGTAATATTTAAACTCTCGTATATAATTTAAAATTCCATGTTGTGTTTGGTCTCAAACAAACAGGAAAATGGTCCCTGTAGAAACAATTTGCATGTTTAGCAAGTTGGATTTTCTTTTCTATATAATTTTATTGCGTCTCTAGCATCATCTGTTTCAGTTTCGTCTACACAACTTTACACTGGGGATTTGTTGTAGCTGTTGAATGATTAAGTTTAGTTTTCTTGCACTTTTGTAAAAAACGTTCGTTCGTTCTTTCTTACTTGTTGCAGTTGCAGTGGCATGGTATGGCATGGCATGGCATGTCTGTGAAGTTTTTAGTGTTGGTATTTAAGTGTTAACTATGTTACGATTATTAAGTGTTCAGAGAGGTGGTTGGCTGGCTGGCTGGCTGGTGGCTTTTTTCTCATTTTTTTTTTATTATTTTTATTTTTCTTCAACAACATGCTGTGCTCTATATTTATTGTTGGTTTTTTTTTCTTCTTTTTTTTAATTTCTTATTTTGCTGGCATTTTGTTTAAAAAACTAGAGTATGAAATGTGAAGGAAAAAAAATTGTCTACCGGTTATTTAGTGTTAATTGATTAGGCGTTAACAATGACTTTAATGGATTTTTATTGATGGTTTATAGATAATTTATGGGAAAAAAAGTAGAAGTTTAGTCACAAATCATAATATTTATTGCTTTTCATATCTCTTGTGCTTCGTGTATAAATTTTAAATATTATTTACAGAGGGTTTGGTCTATAATTATCAATTAGAAATAATTGCAGTTTTATGTTTGCATATTGATTTTAATACAATTTTATTTTAAATACATTTTCCCAGACTAGCAGGTTTTTAAAATTATTTTTTTAGAAGATTAAAAATTAACGCTATGTGTCGATGATTAAAATGACAGTCGGCCAACGCTTGTTAGTAACTTAAGTTGCACAAAAGTAATTGAAATGATTTTTTTTTTAATGTTGAATACAAAAATTAAATTTCGGAAATATTAAAACGATATTTGACTTTTTTAAAATCGTTAAGCTAGGCTTTTTATTCTTGATTGTTAATAAACTGCATATTATTTTATTTAAAATTTATTACGAACGATAAAAGCAGATGTTGATTGAGACACACTAGTACAAGTTAATGAAAACAAAATAAAATTATTTATTAATTCATTTTATTTTGATTACAATGTTCTACTTATTATTATTATTATTATTAAATAATAGGCCCCAAGTACCTCGACCCAAAAGATGTCTTGTACAGCATTTACCTTCAGCGAGTAAGCAAATAATAATCATATACGAGGGCTCCCTACTTCTTTAATTTTCATTTGATAGAAAATTCTTTGGCATTTATTTTTTGAAGATTATGTCTATCAAATAATGGCCGTTGCTACGTCGCAGATGGTCGTCCATCCGTTGAGTTCAATTTTCGATGACTCATTCGAGCATTTCGACTGGTAACTGGCGAATGACACTCGTGATGTTTTCCTCCAAGGCCTGAATCGAAGCGCGTATGTCCACATAAATTTTAGACTTTACATATCCTCACAGGAAAAAGTCTAACGGTGTGATATCACACGATCTTGGTGGCCAATCGGCGGCTCAAAACGTGAAATTATGTGCTCACCAAAATGTTCTCTCAATAAATCCATTGAATGATGCGATGTGTGGGAAGTGGCGCCGTCTTGCTGAAACCAAATGTCGCCGAGATCACGAGCTTCAATTGCAGGCATCAAATAATCGGTTATCATAGCACGATAACGGTCGCCATTGACGGTTACGTTCGCACCAGCATCAAAGAAATATGGACCGATGATTCTACCGGCCCACACTTTGGTGTGGTTTGTGGGCCGTGGCAGCTCTTGAATCGCTTTAGGTTGCATCTCTTCAGGTTGCTCTTCGTCCCAAATGCTGCAATTTTGTTTGTTTGCATACCCATTGAGCCAGAAATTGGCCTTATCGCTAAACAAAATTTGCCTCGAAAACGTCGGATCTTCTTGGAACTTTTCAAGCCCATAGAACGAAGCGATGTCACTTAGGAAGGTCGAGCGGCTTCGGTTGTTGCACAAGATGTATTTAGTATGCTTTTAATTTAAGATCTCGACGTAAAATGCGCCAAGTCGTTCCATACGTCAGTCCGATTTGCTGCGAACGGCGCCGAATCGACTCTTCACGGTCTTCCTGTACGCTCGCAGCTACGGCCGCTATAATTTCTCACAGCATGCTGGACGTGGTCTATTCGGTCGAATATTATCATGCGCTCTAACCAATTGTCGAAGCACTTTTTCCACTCCGATTGAGGAGACACCTCCAAAACATGGTTTTTGAACGCTTAAGCACAGAATCTTCTGGCGACGAAAATAGTTGATCACGCATTTTTTTCTTGATGTATAAAGTCATTGGGTGCCAAGTCAGGTCAATTTGACGTTTTGGCCGGTCAAAAAGGTACTGGTTTGAGCCGATGTATGAGAGCACGCATTGTCATGGTGAACAATGATTCGTCTTCTCTTGTTCGTTTTTCGAATTTCTCCGAAGACTTCAGGCAAACAGATTGTGGTGTACCAGTCAGAATTGACCATCGTTCTACGTTGCTCAAGCGCAACAGTCGCCACACGCCAGTTTTGCCGAACAAACAGGCGACCATTTGCTTCGAAGTGCTTCTTCCACGAACAACTTTCGTTGGATTTGGCTCCTCTTTGAATACCCACACGGCCCACAGTTGCTTTCAACCAGGTAGGTTTGTGCCAATGCATTTTCATTTAAACCACTTTTTGTGGTTGGGGGCCTTTGCTTTAAAGTTATTAAACTGACACAAACTACGACGGAGGAAAATGACACAGAAACTATAAAAGTTGTAAACGATCTTTGTCCCTTTATGGCAGTCAAATTAAAAACATAAATTGTGAGCTTCTTTAAAATTTTCAGTTTAGTTTTTACTATTTTAAACCAAATAACACAAGTCCATCATCCATCTGTCAAATGTGTTAATTACGACCAATGAATGTTATTTTTCAGAAATCTTTTTGCCGTAAGGGTTACTTCCATATCTAATGATGCTGATGAAGATGTTTGTAATACTTTCGGTTAATGTTGCCTTAAAACTTAACTGTTGCTGTTAATAATGTTTGTTTAGCTTTGTGTCAATGTTTGAAGACTAAAAGAGAAAGAGAAAAGAGTTGTATGTCATTTGGCGGGCTCACTTTAAAGTATTAAATTTTATTTATTTTGGTTTTTTGTAACTTTGTAGTTGATTTTTCCAAGGAATTTCAAATTTGTGTCTGCAGCAGTTTTTTCATTTATTTTTTTTTTCTTGTTGCTGCAAAAGGTCAAGTGCATTTTTATGTTTACGGTTTTTAGAGTAATAAATAATGATGAATTTTTTTGTTGATAAAGAAAAGACAAAAAAAAGGATTAGTTTTTTTTTTATATTTAGGTTAAAATTTTGTTATAATGCTTTTTTTGCATTAGTTTAACGATTTTTTTAGACAACTGCAGCTACAAAACTACACGACTACAAATGCTAATGGCTGCAATTGTCGCACAGTGGTTTAAAAACTTTTTATCTTGAATATAATTCGGTACCTCGTGAAATACCAAAAATATTTTAATGAATGTTTCTGAGTTACGGACAGTTGGCCCTCTAGTGTAAAGAGGAGCTTGTGGATAAGCCCTCGGCATTACCGTAGGAGGACAAATTTTCTAGGAGGGGCAAAATTGTTTTTTATTAGATAATACAATTCTGAAAATAAATACGTCGTACAATTTTTTTAAATTTCTGGGTGGGTGGAGTTGTTGTTAACAGCAACATTGGAGGGGGCATTGCATCCATCAGAATGGCCTTTCTACGCCCAATGACCCTCGCACATTGTTAAATAGAAAATGACAAAAAATGAGAAATTAACTATAGAATTTGATTTAACACATATCCTAAACGGACATACATTGTGTCTTTATAAAATTTTAAACTCATATAGACAAGAGAGCTTAAGATGTGTTAAAAAAATATTATTTTATTATTTAGCATCTCAATTCCTAAAACGGGAAAGATATGTTCCAAAAAATTGTTTTTTTTTTGTTATAAATTTGGCTACCCTGCTTTTTGTTAACCACGCGACTACAAAATCTTTTTGGAATGTGTTGTAGCCAAGAGATGAGGTTTTAAATATCTGTTTAGTTTTTCTTAATCGGTGATTGGCACTGCAAGGAGTTTTACAATAAATCATTAGTTTTATTTCAAAAATGTCCAAAATAACCGAAATTTTTCTTTTATACGCATTTGCTATAGGTTACCTTTAAATGGTTCAAAAAATTACTAGTACCGAAGTAAGTTAAATTTATATAAAAAAAAAAAAAATAAATGACCGCCTTTTTGGGGAAAATACTGAATGAACTCAACTCAAAGGCTGTAACTTTTTAACGAAACGCGCTACAAAACTTGATACCATTTTTTTCTAAATTTTATCAAAAGTGCAGCTGATATCTTAAAATAACACACTGTGTAATTTTTTAAGTCATGGCAAAATAACCATATACGGACACAAAGACCAAAAAAAAGACCCCTTTCTCCCAGTTTTGCCCAAAGTCCTCCAGGTTTTTTTTTATGGGCCCTCAAAGATGTGGGGCCTCGATGTCATTTTTGCAAAAAAATAATCATTTACTCAAGGTCATATTTTGCAAACCGTTTGGAATTTTGATATACTCTCTGAGGCAAAGTTGTAGCTCTTGTCATAAGGAACAAAAATTGTTAACATATAAAATATAAAAAAAACTTCATCTTCAAGGTCAAAATCGCAAAAAAATTCAATTTTTTTTACCTTTTTTCCCCTGTTCAGGTCCATAGGTAGCAAACCTTTCAAAATTCAAGGAAACAATCAACTACAAAAATGAACCTAAGATCTCAATAAACAACTTTCTAGAACATATGAACTTCCTAGGAATGATTCTTAACACCGTTTAAGTAGCGCTTAGGTAGCCGGGAAATTTTTCACTTTTGCGGCTACCTAAGCGCTACCTAAACGGTGTTAAGAATCATTCCTAGGAAGTTCATATGTTCTAGAAAAACTTGGAGATTTTGCTCAATTATGATTCGCAGCAAATTCAAGAAATACTTGCAGAAACGTTGTGAGTGATCAATTAAGATTTTTTCAACGCTAATAATAACAATTCGATTCATTCAAAATCTAAAAAATGAGGTGACTGTTACTGACTGAAGTAAATTAATGCTAGTTGGCATGACAAAACGTTTGCTTGAACGTCTCAGCTCGGAGGTTGTTCAATATAGATTTGTTAAGAATGATTAGAAGTGTATCTATCATGATAATCTTAATCGCTAAAAATAGTATGGTAAGCCCGGCTAAGCAGAGACACTGAAACCAAATCTAAATATGCATGGCGGAATGTTTATTCGGCAACCGGGTTTATTTAAGAACCGTGAAACAAACGTCAGTTTTGTTTAGCACTGGCTGGACTTAACTGCTAAAAAGGTTTTACATAAAGTATTTTCACACAAAGGAAAAACTATTATGCAAACTAACAGGACAATCATTCCCTAGTAGATTAAAAATATGATACCAGATTTGATACAAGTAAAGTAATTTAATACTAACAAGTATTTTTATATTTATTTTAGAAATACATATATTGAAGATGCAATAAATAAAATATCAAAAAAAAATTATTCGGCATCTGTTAAGTACAGAAGGGTGACATATATTACGAGCTTATAAGACCGGTTACAATGATCATTGGAGGCCTGTACGAAACACAATTTATTCGTTTGAGAATAAGAGTTAGTGTATGCGACTAGTCCATAATTTCTCTTTTTCACATTGCTAAACTTCTTGTTATAAGACCAGCTAAAAGATATTGGAAAATGATAAGCTTTGCTTCACCCATCATAAAGGCTAGACTTGTCCTTTTCTGGCTGCTATCATTTGTTTCGTTCAATTTGAAATCCTTTATCTAAAAAGATCTTTAAATCAGAATAAGAGGATAATACGAAGAGGTTTTTGATTCATTTCTGGCCTTAGAAAATAAATTGAGGTTGTGCGATTAGATCCAGAGATTACGTAAAAACTACCGGATGGATTTAAAACAAAATTTTGTGAGGAGGTACCTTAGTATCTAGATTCAAATAAAGGATATTTTTTTTTCCAAAAATATCTTATTAACAAGGCGAAAGGGGAGAAAAAGCAGTGAAAGTAAGGAATTATGGCAACATGCATACTTTAAGGTGCCATTTATTATTAACAGCGGACTGTTTTAGTAGGTAAGAGACTCTTTATATAAAAAAATATATAAACCATAAATGAAGCACTAAAAAAGTAAGGGTCTTTGGGGTGGATTGCTTTCAAAGCAAAATCGAACAAAATATTGAAAGGACGCTGAAGAAGTAGAGGGCACTGCTAGTTTTAAATAAAATAATTTACCTTTATCCAAAATATACCCTAAGTTCTTATAAAAAATGATGCCCTAATAAAAAAACTTTTTTTTTTAATTTTTTTTTGTATTGAATTTTTACAAACTTAATTTCCTTTAAAAGTCACTACATCACCAAGAAAAGCCCAAGAAAAAGGAATTTTATTTTGTACATAAATTGGTGCTTTTTAATCATATTTTTCAAGAAATATTATTAAAGCTCCAGCCTAACATTTTTCTACTAGCAACTTTATTCTATTAGCAAATTTAAAGTAGTAAATTTTATATTTAAAAGCTCTCATCCTCTTCTTTTTTTTTCAAATTATAAATTTAACTCTGCGGTTTGAGTTTTGCAACTAATTGTATTCAAAATTTAGAACTTATCACAATTATCTTTTGCTAGAACTTCAAATTAAAATTACAAATTTATTTATTCATTTATAAAAAATTATAAAATTTATTATAAAATATTTGTTTTGCATTTTTTCATAAAAAAATAACTTTTAAATTCGCTGTTAAATTTTTAGCGAAACGAAAAAAAAATTGAAAATCAATGGGAGAATAAAATATTTATGTAAATTTATTATATTTGAAGTGCATAGTTTCCAGTTATTATATAAAGGAAAAAAGTTGTGCACAAATTCTTACATTGTAACAAACAAAACACAAAAAAAAAAAAATAAAAAAAAAAAACAAATAAATCTTTAACAGAAATTCTAGTAAAATACAAAAACCATACAACAATGACAACGATGAACATCATCAAATGATTTTTTTTCTTTTTTTTTTTTGTTGTTCTTTCCATTTTTGCCACATAATTTATAGACGTTGCATGATGCTACTAAATCAGATAACAGACAGATGTAATGCCAGTGTGTACAAAAGCCAAATGTAAACTTTAACAGCTTTGGTGAATAAAATAAAACGAAATATGCTGGAAAAAGCAAGATGACACCTTTGCCTGAAGTCAAGAATTTGCTTTCAAACAGCTACTGTAAATTTTAATAGAAGATATTTCAAAAAAAAAAAAAAAAAAAAAAAAAAAAAAACAGCAAAAGTCTATCTATATAACGGCCATATAAATTTATTTATTTTGGATTGCCTGCACTTTCTGCAATATTTATGGCTGTGTGTAAAAGAAATAAAGTTTGCTTAAAAAATATACTTTATGACAAATTTTATACTAAAGTATACTTCGAGTAAACTTTATTTCTTTTGCATATGGGCAAGAATATTTGTAAAAAAATACATTTTTAATATAGAGTATAGAAGAGTTTTAAAAGGGTAGCAATTGAGATAGATATGCATCGATACGCTTTTTTGCTGATACAATAATGATAACCTAGCTCCAATAAAAACGCCGGCGATATCAATATCGAACGCAAAAATAAGTAAAAGAAAATTTAGGTTAATTTTTATTATTATAAAAAATTATAGACTAATGCCCCTCTGGAAACACAAGAAAATTTCACTTAAAGTAAATAAATAAGGACATAAGTTTTGAACAGGGTTCCCAGATATTGTTCGAGCCCCATCCCCAATTTGAAAATTTTCATCTCCGAAAATCCCCAAAAAATATTTTAACTATCCCCAAAATTCCCCACTAAATAGTATGCTGTTTTCATTTAAATTAAGACATTAATAGTTTATTTGCATTCTAGTTAACTTCATTTAAAAGATAAAGTGTGTATACTTTTTTGTGTGTTACTTAACAAACTAAGTTGATTGAGGTTTTACTCACTATTTCTGGGGTTGGATTAAAAGAGTTCAAAAAAATTTCACAACGATTTTTGGGATTTAAATATGTATGTGTTATTATACCCATACTTTGGCAACTTTGCTGTACTTAATTATTTTTTTTTTTTGTTTTCTTTTGAAAGCAAAATAATAACATTATTGTTTTTTGTTTAAATAAATTTTTACTTTTTTTTTTTTAACAGAGAAGTACCACTCAGGCAGAAATGCCTACATTAACTGTGGTACTTCCTTTGGAAAGGGATAGTAGTAGATAAGACAGATGGTTAGTGATAGTAAAGTAAAGCTTCGATTCTGGCAACACTGCAATTGCACGTTATGATTATTTTTAGAATAGTATTGCAGCGCCTCTGGTGTTATTTAGGCGAATTAGTTCGAAGCTAGCATAGCCAATTTATAATTATTTTACTTCGCCGGCGATTTAGTACTATGTGGTAATACCGGCGAAGGAGGGCGCTGTGATATGCATTATTATAAAGAAAAATTAATACATATTAGAAAAATTGATGTTGCCACGGCTGAGATTTGAACTCGTGACCATTGCTTAGTAGTCAACGTGCTAACCACTTAAGCTACAGCACCCTCTACTTCTTACAACTAACGAGTGATTTTTTAAGAGCTTGAGAACTTTTTTAAAAAAAAAAACGCATAAAATTTGCAAAATCTCATCGGTTCTTTATTTGAAACGTTAGATTGGTCCATGACATTTACTTTTTGAAGATAATTTCATTTAAATGTTGACCGCGGCTGCGTCTTAGGTGGTCCATTCGGAAAGTCCAATTTTGGGCAACTTTTTCGAGCATTTCGGCCGGAATAGCCCGAATTTCTTCGGAAATGTTGTCTTCCAAAGCTGGAATAGTTGCTGGCTTATTTCTGTAGACTTTCGACTTGACGTAGCCCCACAAAAAATAGTCTAAAGGCGTCAAATCGCATGATCTTGGTGGCCAACTTACCGGTCCATTTCTTGAGATGAATTGTTCTCCGAAGTTTTCCCTCAAAATGGCCATAGAATCGCGAGCTGTGTGGCATGTAGCGCCATCTTGTTGAAACCACATGTCAACCAAGTTCAGTTGTTCCATTTTTGGCAACAAAAAGTTTGTTAGCATCGAACGATAGCGATCGCCATTCACCGTAACGTTGCGTCCAACAGCATCTTTGAAAAAATACGGTCCAATGATTCCACCAGCGTACAAACCACACCAAACAGTGCATTTTTCGGGATGCATGGGCAGTTCTTGAACGGCTTCTGGTTGCTCTTCACTCCAAATGCGGCAATTTTGCTTATTTACGTAGCCATTCAACCAGAAATGAGCCTCATCGCTGAACAAAATTTGTCACATTTGAACATTTCGAACCGAACACTGATTTTGGTAATAAAATTCAATGATTTGCAAGCGTTGCTCGTTAGTAAGTCTATTCATGATGAAATGTCAAAGCATACTGAGCATCTTTCTCTTTGGCACCATGTCTGAAATCTCACGTGATCTGTCAAATACTAATGCATGAAAATCCTAACCTCAAAAAAATCACCCATTACAACTAGAGCTGGAATAATCCAGCCAGTGTAGTAATAATGTAAGGAAATATAAAGTTACTGTTGATTGTGGTTTTTTTAAGCCTCGATAATTTGTGTTAAATTCCTTTAACTTAATTCTTATTTAGTCAAAATAATTTTTCTACTTAAAGGTATAAACATACCTTTATCTAAAATAAAAGTATTATCTAAAATAAAGTTATGTTTCGCTATGATGAGCTAAATAAATCTCATAGCGAAATGGCCTTAGAGACTAGCTTACCCACGACAATATACATACATAGGTGAAAGTTTAAATAAAATTAAAATTCCATTATTTTTAAAATGGATTTTCTGAATAAAGACTAGAGTAAATAATGAAAATAATGAAAAAATGATTATATAAACATTAAAAGTTGGTATGTAAATCAACTTTTCCAAGTCTAGAAACATGGTCGTTTCAGGATCATCTTGATATTTAAAAAATATAGCCCAAAATACGCCTAAGTTGCTTTGACGTTTTTATGGGCATTTTTCTCAATTATGATTTATTAATGTCTCTTGATATATTCAGAGGCCGATAACTCGGCAAATAATGGCGACCAAAACCTTTTTATCTATTTTTTTTTTCTTATTTTTTAAATCTCTATAATTCGAGTAGCTTCACTATTTTATATTTAAGCAGTTCTTTCTTAAAATCGTAACTAAGATCAATAACCTCTAAGAGTAATTGCAATTTTATTTTAAAATATTTTCGCTACGTTTTTTACCTTCTTTTACCAGTCATACTTAAGTTTTAAATAACGTCTTTGTTACCACATTGGAAACTTAAGAAAAGAATTTTTGAAATAATATTAAAATTATAATAATCTAAAAAATAAACGAAATCAAAATAAAATTCCCCAAAAAATCCCTAAAAAATTATAACTATTCTCATGGAAATCCTCAATCCCCAAACCAAATTTTTTATCCCCATAAGTAAATAAAAATCCCCGATTTGGGGATAAATACCCTAATCTGACAACACTGGTTTTGAAGTAAGTCTTGAGTTCGTTTTATTCTCTCGAAGTTGAAAGAATATTTTTCACATATTAGTTGATTAATTTTCATTTAAAAATGGGAATCATTTATTTATTAATAAAATTTTTGGGAATTTAAATATTTATTATTTAATATTATGCAAATTACCCATAAGGTTTTATAATAAAAATGCAATTTATTTGTTGGGGAAAAAGAGCTAGTTCCTATACGCATTTCACTGGTTGCCCAGGCCAGATCATCAGGAAACATTATCTCTTTAAACAAGCAAACTCAGATAATAGAGCACGAGAAAATTGTATTCAATCATAAGTAAGTAAGTAAGTACCAAGTCCACCAACACCACCTAAAGCTTTCCTATTGTTGGTTAATTTCAATCATTTAATTTACAAAAAATATTCTTTCAATTTAGAGAACATAAAGTGAACTCAAGCCTTTCTTCAAAATTTATTTGTACATTAATAAATAGTTCGACCAATAAATTTAAATAATAAGTTTTGTGTAGAAATTTTACATAAAGTATACTTCAAGTAAACTTTATTTGTTGTTAATACGATCATGCGAGATTGCAACTATTAAAAATCGATGTTAAAAAAAATATTATAAATATTATAAAATAATATAAAAATTTTCAAGAAAAAGGCGAATTCGCAAGTCTATTTAAATGAAACCCGCAGTGCAAAATTTTAAGTCATGAGCCAATTGATAAGTAATGAACAACGATTTTTTCAAGTTTTGGAATAAAACTAGACATATTATTTTATTTTATTTTATTTTATTTTATTTTATTTTATTTTATTTTATTTTATTTTATTTTATTTTATTTTTATTTCAAATTTAAGAACCAAGCCTTTAAGGCCAAATATGGTTCAAATACTACTCCATTTTCAAAAATTACAAATCAAGAAGAAAAAAAAAGTTATTTTTTAATAAACAATTTCTTAAAAACTAAAAAGTTATATAATTAACCTAAATACTAAAAACTAAAGGCCTTAACTAGCTGATAACAGAAATTTATATAAAAAATGTGGTAAGGAGGAGGGGGGTTAAATTAATCGATTAAAGAGCATCAAAATGTTGTTTAAGTTTTCGCTTAAAGGTGGTATTTGTGAATTGAAATAATTCTAAATTTATGGGTAGGATGTTCCTTACCCTAGTTATACGTACATGAAAAGATCTTTCATATATAGATGAGGATATACGGTGACATATTATCTGAGGGTTTCTACTTGATCTAGAAAATCTAAAATCATCTCTAATGTACTCGGGATAGTTTCGCATAACGACTTCTCAATTTAATAAAATTCTCAAAAGAAAACAAAAACAAAGTCCTTTACAAAGGGTGACACATGATCCCTTAATCTCAGTTTGTAAATGTATCTAATAATACGGTTAATAGTAAGATGCAGCCTTCTTAGAACAACGCTGTTGGTACCTGAAAATACTTCAATAGCATAAATAATTTGCGACATGAGCAGTGAACTGGCAACATGCTTTCTCACGCGAAGAGGCAAATATAAATCTAATGAATATAACCGTCTAATGATTCTATTAACACGGGAACATATGTGATCAACATATTTTGAGAAACTCAAATTATTATCTATAAAAACGCCTAAACATTTCATTTCAGCAACGAAACTTTGCCTCACATTATCCAACGATAAATTTAAGTCATTCGAATCTAAGCCAAAACACATTGCCCTAGTTTTAACACGATTAATATTCAACCCATTCTTCCGCATCCACAGACTGATTTGGCTAAGAAAAAAATCAATGTTGGCTTTCAACACATCTAAAAATTGTTTATCTGATGAAAACAAAATCTGAACACCATCAGCATATAAAAATGTCTCAATTGAGTTATTATCAAAAATATTAACAAAATCATTCAGGTACATCATTAACAAAATGGGGCCAATTACTGATCCCTGTGGTACAACACTAGTAACCTCCAAGGTCAATGACTCCCTACCACCAACTAATACAAACTGCGATCGATTACGGAGATACGACTGCACCAGCTTACAGGCTGATTTAGAAAAATTATACATACTACATAATTTGGTCACCAACTTTGAATGTAAAACTTTATCAAACGCTTTCGATAAATCTAATGAAATCAGCACACTACATTTCTTGTCATTAAGCTTTTGTGTAATTGAATCAGTTAGCCCTACCAAAAGAGTGGTTGTACTATAATTTTGCCTGAAGCCTGACTGATGTGAGTGAATCAAATTATTACGATTAATAAAGCCTAACATCTGATCTTTTAAAATGTGTTCCACAACTTTCGAAAGTATAGGTATCATAGAAATCGGACGTAAATTATCCAAAGCATTTGAATTTCCCTCTTTCTTAATCGGGACTACGCGTGCTATTTTCCAAGATCTGGGATATCTGGAAGTCAAAAAACTTGTATTAATAATGTGAGTGAGTGGCATACAAATGTAAGAAAAGATTATTATGACAAATTTAAGCAGTATACTGTCATGACCAGCAGCATTCGAACGAATTTTACAAAGTGCTGAATACACCTCGCTCCCATTTATGCGTTGAAAAGAAAAAGAATTCTCATTAACAAAGTTGCAATCATCTAAACAATCACTTGTTGCCTTCATATGACTGGTTTAAAATAAAAAAATCATTTATATCATTTGGGTCAACATCATTGACATCATCCCGGGATTCCACACAACCATTCGACTTTAAAATTTTCCACATATGTTTACTATCCAACCCCTTAAACCCCTTAGAAGACCTTAGGGATTTATTAATTTTTTTTTTTTGGATAATAAAAGCTTAGAATTGACCGAGGATCAAATTCTCTAATAACACAATTCTGAAAAGCTTTAAAAAGATTTTTATGATTAATTTTGATATAATATTTTATTTTATTTATAATACATCCACCTTTTTGAATAACGACAAGAACTTTTAATTTTTTTTATAAATTTTTGAAAGGAAAAAATTTTACATTAAAAATTGTTTTTTTCGCCATTGAAGCATTCGATAACTGTTGAGAATACAAAAATGACATTAGTTTAACTAACTTAAAGACAAATTTTTCCCATTGACCTAAATCCGATTTACCTTTCTCGATGTGGTGAATTTGAATTCGATGAAATTCACCGAAGTGTATGCTAATATTTTTTACTTAAATTAAGTTTGGCTTAAAAACAAATTTGTCTTTAATTTGATGGAATGTACTGACGTGAGAACGCTTGACTAAGGGACTAATAAATGTCACACCCTTTAAAAAAGGCTCGTTTAATACTTCTAATTCATTGCATTTCTTTATGAAGTGGCCAATTTTTTTTAATGTAACTTGTTCACAAACTCGTCAAAACGCTTCTTAGAGCTTGAACAATGTGCGCAGTGGGCATGTCTGCCAGATAGTTACTGATTTCAGAGCGAGATTAATAAAATCCTTTTTTGCTAATAAATTAGAAGTAGTAGTAGAGCGTAATTGAAATCTTCGTAATTTGTATGGAAGATAAAACCATTTGTGGATAAACATTTTGTTTTATTATTTGCCAAATCATCAAAGCTTTTGTAAAGACCCAGTACTAGGGCATTTGGTATGTGTATAGTTTATGTATCGAAATTTATATCGACAATAAAAATTAGTGAATATGAGTTATCGCCAAATTCCTCCATTAGTTTGAAAAGAAACATATGTAAACATATAATAAAATAGTAGCTCATTTCATCTCTGTCTGTCTGTTTGTGTTCGCATCATGTAAAAACTACTGGATAGATTTTAACAAAATTTTGTGGTAAGGTACCTTAGTATCCTGATCCCAATATAGGATACCATTTTTATGCAAAAATATCTTATTTCCAAGAGAAAGTCGAAAGTACCTTTAAATCAATTTAAGGGTACTGAATGCTTTAAGGCATCTTTTATTTTTGAAAGCAGTATATTTTAAGCAATATTGCGCAACAGATGGCGCTGTTTTAAAATAATGAGTAACTTATTTCCTCTCTCTTTTACAGAGCTTTAGAATAATTTTTAGAATTTTATATTAATTTTAGAATTTTATTCAGGGATAGGTACCTTTATAAAAAGTTAATAAGTAAGAGTTTGGTGTGGATTACTTTCAAAGCAAAATCGAAAAAAGTATTGTCAGGGCGCACACGTCGTGTGAGGGTACAGCTAGTTTAAAATATAACTCGACAAAACGTACCTTAAAAAAAGCGCATTAAATAATTATCCCTTTTAAAATGGTATCTATCTATAACAGTCAAATGTAGCGGTCTACAAATTTAAGCTCTCTGTCTGTGGAAACATCCAAATATATCTACCAAATTATATAAGAGTTTGAGGTATTAAAACATCGTTTAAAATCTTTTAAGGGTAGATTGGTTGATTTATCTTTAAACCCTGTTTAACGAAGTCTAGTTATGAACCTTCTGTACCACTTATCGACGCTCTAACTGTTACTGAAACAGAAGCTTCAAGTAATTTAAAATTAATTTAAATTTAAAATTAATTAAATCAACTTAATAATGAAATCAAATAATATTTATTAATATTTCATGTTTTTTAATGAAACATGCATCATCTTAAATACTTAAACTTCTGTTCAAAAATAATGGCACAGGATTTTGTTATTTTAACAAAAATATTTTTGTGTAAAGATTTATTTATTTTTGTCAATTGTTCGTGAACTTTCTATGATTTTCGTAAGAAATCAAAAAATATTTGTAAAAAATTTGTAAAACAAATGTAAAATATATGACAAACAAAAAAAAAACACAATTGAAAAACGACACAAATACATTGTTGGCAAAATAGCGTGAAAAATATAGTAGATTGTTAAACAATAGAAGTGTTTGTTAACACAGCAAGACATTTTTCTTTTATTCGACTTTCCAGGGAATTGGAAAAGTAAAAAGTATATTTTTTCTGTTTTGCATAGAAAATTTGTTAATATATTTAAGTTCAGGCTAATATTTGGTGAAATATATGTAACAATCAATAATGTTAATATTTGTATGTGTTTAGAAAATATTCACAAAGTTACACAAGCTCCAGCTGAATATAAAAACGAACGTATCCTGTTTATTACTTTAAAAGTCGTCATTTGTTATTATAGGTGTCATGTAAGAAATAATAAAATAAATCAGTCAAGTGCGAGGTAGTCTCACACATGTAGGGTTCCGTACTATGTCTAGTACGCGAAAATTGCATCGCTATTGGAACACCCTTTAAATTTTACGAATTGTTGTTATAACGGCCATGGTAATACACTTTCTATAAAAATATAAGGCGTATCTATTGCGGTTCAAAAAATAAGGTAATATACGTCAAAAACATGTCACTGATGGAAAACCCTTTAATTTTTATTATTTGTTATAGTTTCCATAGTAATAAACCTCTTGTAAAAACTTCAAGAGTCTACTTATTATTGTTCAAAACTTAGGCCATATACACGCAAAGCACGTCGCTCTCGGAACACCCTTTAATTTTAAAGTTTATTTTAATAGAAAGCGAACATAGAGTTAATTACTGTTTGTAAATTTTTAGTGTATGCCTCCTACAGTTCAAGAAATAAATACATATTCGTGAATAACACCTCTCTATCGGAACACCCTATAAGTTTTAGAATTTGCTACTATAGCGGCCACAGTTATACACCTTCTGTGAAAAATTTCAAGCGTCTACCTATTACGGTTCACAATTCAGGTCTTATACATGCAAATCACACCACTATCGGAACACCCTTTAATTTTTAGGTTTATTTTTTTATACTTGTTTATATAGCGAACTATATTTGAATCACTGTTTTTATATATTGAGTCCATGCCTCCTACAGTTCAGGAAATAAATACCTATTCGTGAATAACACCTCTCTATCGGAACACTCTTTAAGTTTTAGTATTTGTTGCTATAGCGGCAACAGCTATACATCATCTGTGAAAATTTCAAGAGTCTACCTATTACGGTTCCAGACGGACAGACGGGCAGACGGACAGACATTGTAGCGAAAACAATAGGGTTACGTTTTCACACTTTGTGTACGCAACCCTAAAAAAGCAGTTCAGCTTAATTCGACAAATATTTGCCTAGTGTTAACTTCGTTTTAGAGAAAATATATTTATTTATTTTTTTCTTATTTATAAAGTTTGCTTCTTAAGTCTTTTGATTTTAATGTTATTTTTTTGGTTGTTTTTGTTTTTTTTTTGTTTTTTTTGTTTTATTAATTAAGTAACCTCTTCTAATTTTTAAACTTTAAGAATTACAACAATATTTTTTATTATTTTAACTAACATTTATAAGCTTTTAATTGTTTGCAAATTAGTTTAATTAATTTATCTTGTTGTTTCCATTAAAGTTATATGATTCTATGACCGACCCAACAATAATAAACCTCCTGCTGTCAATTAAATCTCTTTATTATGTCTAAAATGATATAATAATTTTTGTAATACAGCTTTGGCATTGTACTCTTTTTCCAGCTTAAAGGTAGACAGACAGACTTTAAAACAATTATAATGTTATAAACTTGCGGCCACCACATAATTGAGTCATTGAGAAAAATTATAATTAATTTTTTTATTGTGCGTTCTGCGTTTTGTGATTTTTAATGGCCACACGCAACCTCAGTTTCAGTTCATGCCTGTCAGTTTTTAGGTTTTTATTTCATTAAGTATAATGAGTTCAGTTTAAATAAAGTTTACAAGTTTATTTGGGTCTTATGAGTTTTGGACAAAGTAATTGGTATAGTGTTATGAATAAAAAACCAAATTTTGTGAAACAAAGTAATAAAAGGAAGACTTTGGTAATAAAATATATTAACGCAAACAGTAGGCCAGCTGAGTATGATATGAAAAAACATGCAATAAAAGATTCAGTCTGGTGCTGTCAAATTTTTATGAAGGTTTCCCGATGAGCAAATTAGCAAAATGTTCACAGGAACCAACCCCCCATAAATAATTTTAGTAAATTTATAATAATTTAGGTTAATAAAAATTCAACTAATTTGTATAAAAAAATTTTTATTTAAGAGATAAAGACAAAAATTATAAGATACCAAAAGGTTTCACTTTTTTGACAGACTTAAATTTTTCAAAAAAAAAAAAAAAAAAAAAAAAAAAAAGAAAATTGTTTATTAGAGAAAAAAGCTATTATTTCAATAAGGTAATTTCAAATGGCCATTTGATAACTCCGTGACTTTTTGGATAAAAGATATTTAATTTGTTTGCGAAATAGTGTTTTAATTCTATCATTTCCTTCTTTAAGTCGATTAATTTAGTCCACAGCGTCTTTCTATTTTTTTAATTCCTTCTGTTAAAGTCAAAATATAATGTTTGCCCTTAATTCCATTTTAGTCTCCTAAAAAACCTCTTACTCTAGAGGATTGTTTATTACACTGTCTATGATTTAAATAACTTTTTAATGTTTATTTTTCAAAGCTCCACGAAACTACAAGAATGTGCGAAAATGACAGATTAACTTAAAGCCGGCGAGTCAGTTTTGCAGCAACATCCCATTCAACCTAATCTACTGGTAGGATTTCCCTGTCAACTAATCAAAATCGACTTTGTTTCTGAAAGGATTTTAATTCATTTGATTTTCTTTGCCTACCAACTGCAATAATAATAATATTTCACAAGGCCCTCCAAATAGATGCTTGTTCCAAAGATCATTTAAATCGCTATGCAGTATATGCAAGATAGGGTATTAGGTTGTAGTCCAGTTCATGGATTTTTAACACAGCCCTTACACACAAATGCATCCGTATATTGTTTTTATATTTAAATATTTATGCAAAATGTAATTTATGCGGTAGGTTGAGATAGCTACAGTCTCAGTCATCTCAGTTATGACTGGCGTACTCCAGTCGATAAGGAATTTTTTTTTTAATTAGAAAGTTTTTTTTTTAAACCAAAAACTCGGTAAGGCTTCCACAAAGAGAAATTTGGGATCAAGATGATCTTTGAGCATTTTTTAATTTTTCAAAAGATTTAAAATCGCTAAAAAAAGATATTGGAAAATATTCGAAAGTGATATTGAAAAAATATTATTAAAATATTATATTTTTGTTTCAATGTTGCTGGATTAACAATTTGAAAAAAAAAAAAAATTAAAAAATTTGTAATTTTTCAAAAATTAAAAAATATTTAATTTTTCAAAAATTAAAACTCGCTAAAATAAAAGACAATCGGAAAATTTCGGAAATAATATTGAAAAAAGAATTTGTTGACAAATATAGTATAATTTACAATAAAACTAAAAATTTAAATTTAAAAAAATTTTGGTTTTAAATTTTGCAAATAATTTGAAATCGCTAAAATAAAAGGCAAAATACCTTTCGAAAATAATATTGAAAAAAAATTTTACAAATATATAATTTTTTAAAATAAAAAAAAAACATTATTTTTTAATTTTGAAAAAAATTATTTTTTAATTTTGAAAAAAATTATTTTTTAATTTTGAAAAAAATTATTTTTTAATTTTGAAAAAAAATTAAAAATCGCTAAAATGAAAGGCATTCGAAAATAATATTAAAAAAAAAAACAAAATTATAATTTCTTTAAAATATTGATAAATTTGCAATTTAAAAAAAAAATTAAAAATTTTAGTTTTTGAATTTTTCAAAGAATATTGTTGTTCTTTGAAAAATTCAAAAACTAAAATTTCCCTAAAATACAATCGTAAACTTTCCAAAATAATCTTGAAAAAAAATCTTTTTTACAAAATTAAAAATTTTTCAAAATGTTCTAAATTTACAATTTGAAAAAAAATTGCAAAAAATACTTTTGATTTTTTCAAAAAAACTAAATTTTTTTTTA
Source organism: Phasia obesa (assembly GCA_949628195.1). Lineage (NCBI taxonomy): Eukaryota > Metazoa > Arthropoda > Insecta > Diptera > Tachinidae > Phasia > Phasia obesa. Next base: position 207,507,774 of record OX451215.1, on the reverse strand, counting down.
CTTTTTTGCAAAAAAAATTGTTTGTACAAGCCTTTAAATCGTAAATCTCTTAAAAAGGTAATTAAATTAATAAAAATTATTAAAAATTATAATTGGGTTGTTAACTTACCCAAGGGTTTAAAGTATCCTTAAACTTATAAAAAAAGCTCTCTTTTATAAAAGCAACCAGTTTAGAAAAAGTAAAACTGAGATTTATTTTAAAAACTATTAAGTCGCCAAAAATTGCTCAAAAACGTAGTCATATCAGTTGTAGTATTTGAGAAAAAAAAATTAACTTTTCCTTGCACAAATACAAACTCATGGCTACAAAAAAAAAGACAAAAAACATAAAACTCTAACACATTGTGCGATTTAACAAAAGCAAGAGATAAAATCTAAACAAAACTATTGTCCACCTCTTTGGCATGGACGATAGTGTTCATGTCACCGAAAAACATAACGCATTCGTTATGGTTAGTGTTGACAGTAATAACTTATAATGTCAAAACGTTGGTGAAAAACAGCACAGCCAACAAATAAAGAGAAAAAAAAATGTTTCAAAAGAAAGAAAATTATAGCCTTTGGCTACTTCAAATAGCAACAACAACTGACACATTGTCACAATAAACTGCTTAAAGGAAGTCTGAAAAAAGAAATAACATCGTTTTGTTTAAAAATCATATAAAATAATAAATTAAATAATTTATGGGAAAACAAAGGCCATATAAAATGTCGTTTAATGTTAATAAATAATTTCGATTTGTATTAAAAGATCTGTAAAGCGTGCAACACTCAACATTTTTTGTTTTTGTATTTTTTTTTTTTTTGTTGGCAACTCCTCCCCTAGTGCGTTTTTATTCATGCAGTGTTTATTAATATCAATCCTAAAATGTTTTTTTTTTTGTAAAGCCAGGCGTTGCTTTTGATGACAACTTTTACTTTTCGTTGATGTTCATTGGGTTGTTGTTTTCGGTGGCGTCTTTTATACGTGAAATACTAAAGTTGTTTTTAAGTGTGAGTATGTTGTTGACTGGTGATAAATACTTTAAAATTAATATTGATTGCCATTGTTTTAAGTTGTTTGTAGGTTGTTGCTTGTGTCCACTTCTTTTTTTATACCCTTAAAGCTTGTTAGCAATGAAAGTGTTAAAAGTGGGCTTTTGCAGGCGTAATTGATCGAAGCATTTAACACCTTTGATTTAAAAAAAAAATATGATTTCATTGACGCATCATTAACCTTTAATGATGAAACAAGTTTAAAAACAAAAATATGGGAATTAAACTTGAGATGGGGAAATCAAAGTTGATACGATGAAAAATGTAAAGAAGTCATTAGTATTATTTTTCAACTGCTATTATTGCATTTTAAGAATTAAAATCTTTCTGTTTGTCTGTCTGTCTGTCTGCGTTCGCATCACGTAATAACTACTTTATGGAATTTAACAAAATGAAAATGAAATGTGAATCCTGATTCAAATACATATATCTTTTTTCCAAAAGAAAGTGGAAAAATGCAGTGAAGGTACGCAATTTTAGCGATAGGCGTAGTTTAAAGCGATTTTTATTTTTGAAAGCAGCATATTTTAGTAGAGATAAGGCCCTTAATATGAAGAAAATATATAAACCACAACTGAAGCACTAAAAAAGTAAAGGTCCTTGGTGTGGATTGCTTTCAAAGCAAAACCGAACAAAATAAGACGCTGACGAAGTGGCTTGCTACTAACTACAAAATAGTGTACAATGTTAAGTCAATAAATATAATTTAAGCGTCTTTCTAGTTTTTTATTCAATCCAAATAATTTTGCATGGCCTTGGAAATAGGGGCCTGTTTTAATGAAATTTTATTTTATTATAGATCGTAATAACGGCTCGGAAAAAGGCGGTGAAATTTCTATTCACATGAAACTAGTCTTCTTCCTAACATAATTACTAACGATACCAACAATAAAGAGTCGATTAAATCTAAAGACTCGCATGAGGTCCTTAATTTTGAGCTTGGATATCACTTGAACTTCATACACCTAACTCTTTTCCCCAAGCATTAGTAACCGTTAGCTTGTTGAGCATTTTCCTATTATATTACACTTTCAATGACAATGGTGTATAATGGCTAATATTTTTTGGTAAATCTATCTGATGCTAAACATCTTTAGAAAAATCTGGAGTGACCTACACTCAACTTTACCATGCCCAATGGAAGCAGATATTTTTATGGATATATTACATAAAGAATATAAGCTCAAAGTATATTCGAAACGAAAAATTAATTATTTTCGGTTAGGGGTAAACCACCCCTTGCCCCTTCCCGATTATTTCCAAAAACTATACAGCTCTTCACCTCCATATACCAAAGATACATACTGAATTTCATTTTAATATATCATACGGTATGACCTGTAAAGCATTCACAATATTTGGGAGTAAGCAAACTACCCCTTGCTCCTTCCCAATTATGCGCAAAATTTACACAACTCTCTACCTCCATATACTAAAGGCACATACTAAATTTTGTTTTAATATGTCATACGGTATGACCTTTGGAGCGTTCACAATATTTGGGGGTTAGAAAACTACCCCTTGCTCCTTCCCAATTATGCCCAAAACTTACACAACTCTTTATCTCCATATACCAAAGGGACACAATAAATTTCATTTCGATATGTCAAACGGTATGACCTGTACAAACTTCACAAAAATAGCGGCATACCCCCACTGATATCATAGCGAAAATAGCCAAAATGGATGCAGGAGATCTCAAAACGTGTAAATCCGTCGAAATTCCGACCTATTTTTTTTTACGGTTACTATACTTTGCCTAATACTACGTACGGTAAAGTAAAAAAGACAGCAGAATGGTTTGACACAGCATACAACAACTGCAGACATCGATTATGATAATGGATGATTTTAGCAGACTGAACTTAACTGCTCTAAATAAGTGCCTTCCTTTGATTGATTGGAATCTAAAAACATTAACCTGCATTAAGTTAAACACACATCTTGTGCTGGTAAATGAAGCTCGTTGGCTTTAAATCAAAAAAAAAGTTTTTTTACTTTAACATTGAGTATGTTTCTTAAGTCTTTTGTTTTAGTTCATGAAATAGACTTTAACCAATTACAATTTCACGGCTAAGTAAAGTATTGAACACAATTACTAAATTTGCCAAAATAGCAATATTTTTAAAAACCAAAGTGGCAACCAGAAATAATTCATTAAAAATATTTTAAAATTCATACCAATTTTTTTTTATTTCTCTTTAAAATTTCCACCATAAAAAGCATATAATTTAAAAAAGAATTTGAATTGCTTTTTCCTACCAACAATGGCATTTCAAGTACCTTAATAATTGTACAGAAATAATCAAAAAAGAAAATCGTAACGAAAAACTCTGCGTGAGTATGAATAAATCTAAGAAAATTTCTATTCTTGCTGCTGTGCTATTGAACAAATAATGGAAACAAGAATAAAAAGAAACCCAGAAGCATTATTTCTTTTAGGACATTGTTTTCTTTTTTTTGCAACACATCATTTTTAAAGCGTGCATTGTATGGCCGCATGTTGCGTAAACATTGGCCCCTTCGTCGGTCATTTTAACACACCACACCATAACACACAACTATAACGCTTCTCACTCTTAGTAAATGTCAGAGTAACCTTTCTTTTACACATTTTTTTCTTTTTGCTTTTTGCTTTTACTTCAAAAACGAGTATGAGTATAAGTATGCATGAACGTACGTCATGACATTAATAACAGTAGCCTTTTATATCTTTTCTTATTTTAGCAATTTTTTTTTTCTTTCCAAAAATTTCTTTTATTAATGACTCATCATCAGCATTTAATATTAAAAATTGCGTGCTACAGCTGCCTGTTTTGAAGTCTTGAGAATTTATTTGTTTTTTTTTTTTTTGTTTCTTTCACTGTCTCTTAGTTTATTTGTGACTTACAATTATAGTCTTTAAAATTCATCATCGTCAGCTACCATCTATGCCAGCAATAATAAATGCAACAACAGCAACAGCATTTATAATAATGTCATGACACTTTCTTTTAAAAGACATCAACACCTTTGCAAGAAATAAATTATAAAAAAAGAAAGAAGGAAAAAAAAACCGGGGAATAAAACGAATTTTTGGTGGCATTAAAACAGAGAAGTACAAACTTTAAGGCATGAAGTAAAACTAAACTTAAAATAGCTTAAACTGTCGTGAACTGACTATCTTGTGTTGGCCATAAGCTTGCTGGATAAAGTGTAACATACTGTATTCTATAGTTTGAAACAAATCCCACAGCATGCATGGCCAAGAGGATCTTAGTCGCTGGTATGCTTCCAGTTAATCTCCCATTTTACTTACTGGACTTATGTGAAGACTCGCTTAGGGTGACTATATTTCTTATCTACTGTAGGCTGGAGCAAACCAGATGAGTTGTTATGAATGAAACATATTCTCTTTACGAAGTTTAGGAAGCCTGAAGGTTGACCAACTCGGCGACATTTCTGGAAATTTTCTTAAACAGCAAATTAAATTAAATCAATATTTTAAATGAAAGAATCAGGAAATCGGATATCTCAACGCACTTTTGGCAGAGGCTTAAATAATTAAAAGGAAGACTTTAACCCAAATTCTTTCATTGGCTTTGTAGGACAATGACAAGACTCGAGAGAGCTTCAATAGACTTAATGATAGTGCACTTGTCTATTAGTCTGACGGTTGCGGATTCACTTCAATCCAAAGACTGATCATGTCTTCTGCAAGCAAGTCAGGAGCGGCGTTGTTTTATGTGCACGTCGTTGCAATTTCGTTTAATAGGTCTAACAAGGAGACCTTCCTAAATCTTTCAGGTGTAATAAATACCACTACGACAGCGGCTATGGAGAGAATGAATTTTACACCCCAAATATAAGCGATATCTAATTTAGAAGAAGGTTTGGGAGAATAAATAGGTGACACTCCTTTCATCTCTTAATGATTGGCTGTAAGGAAAATTAAGCTTCTCGAAAGCTTCCAAAATTATAAATGACAAAGAAAGCACAGCATTATGCTAGAAGCTAAAACTAGAGAAAGTTCTTTCGAGCAGAGATTTATTCAATAACCTTGACTACAAGACAAATTTTATTGTTAAAGGTAGCTGTGGTGTATACTGAACTGAAACTGTCCTACAGTCTGCGTTCGGAAGAGTACGTCTTCATTTATCAGGCAAAAAAATTTTGGTTTGCTGCATGCATTGGATCATCTGCTGGAATTCCGGGTGCTTCATTCTTTCATGCATCATCATACGTGAGGCAAGTGAACGTATACTCTAATCTAGTGCTGAAATGTGATTTAAAACTTAGCACATGTGCCTCGACTAATGCGGTAACGTTGATATGGGTTAAAGGACTCATAAACTCAGCTAGCAGCGAACCAACTAGCAAATAGAGTATCTGCTTTAAGTTTTTGTGGACCAGAGCCCAGAATAGCACTGGGAAATGGCCTAATGATGTCTAAAGAGGCCCTTGGTAGCTAAGGGCTCCTCCTACGAAAGGGCTTCAATAATAAAAGGAATAACAATGGGATTCATTGGCCTTTATAAACGATGACCGTCGATGGAATTGAAAATATTCTTATAACATAACCTTTTCTAATCAAAGAAAAAAGTAGCTTATCTTTGAGAACACTGCAGGGAAAAGGTGTCTTCATTTTAAAAGAATGAATCAGCCCAAAAATATGCACAGAGGGCTGTCCATACAACGAAAAGCCCAACTAGCAAAAAAAAATCACACCGAAAGTAAAGAAACTGGGAAAATAGTTAAAAGGGTTCCTGGTGGATACACCAACCAGTTCCAACCATGGAAACAATAGCTGGTAAAACGTCTCGCACATAAATAAAATCAGTAAATACACCATTGTGGCTTTAGCAAACCAATCCCAAAATTGCAACTCATAATAATGGGTGGTTAAATTTTAAGGGCTGATGTTGAATGTGAACTACACCTAAACGTCAAGTTTATTTCTGCATTTAATTTGGCATTTCTTAATTTCAGGCTAACTCAATTTGAACCATGGGAAGATACACAATAGATCAATGATCAGAATGGTGGCAAGAAATGACAACAGTGGATTATCAATTTTCGAAGAAAATCATCTTCAGTGATGAGGCACATTTTTATCTCAGTGGATTCGTCAATAAGCAGAATTGCCGCATTTGGGGGAATGATAATCCAAGAGTGATTGTCGAAAAACCAATGCACCCACAAAGAGTGATTGTTTGGTGGGGTCTATGGGCTGGCGGCCGTATCGGGCCGTATTTTTTCCAAAATGAGGCCGGTCAGGCAGTTACTGTGAATACTGTTCGCTATCGTGAGATGATAACAAACTTTTAATGACCCGAATTGAAAGATATGGATGTGGACGATATGTGGTTTCAACAGGGCAGTGCCACTTGCCACACAGCTAACGAAATAATGGCTATTATGCGCGACAAATTCAATAGCCGTGTTATCTCACGTGGTGGCGATGTCAATTGGCCATGATTTGACACCGTTGTACTTCTTTCTTTGGGGTTATTTGAAAGAAAAGGTGTACGTCGATAAGCCAGCAACAATTCAAGAGTTAAAGGATGTATGTATGGAACAAGATTAACGTGAGTACCTGCCTACTCGGCCTAACCTCACGGTGGTCTTACCACCGAGTGAAACTTAGGCGTAGACTAGCGCCCCCATTGTGTAGTATAACAACACTTTACGATTGCCACCAATCGCTTTTTGTGTATGATACAGTCACAATGAGTAGCAAATTATATAAAATGGCAAGCCTTTCCAAGGCAAGCCTAGATCCACATTATAACCTCTTGCTTAGGGGTTTGGAGACTATCCAAACTCCGTCTGTTGAGAGTGCAACAGCACACTTGTTCGACCTTGCACCTTACCTACTTAATCGATCTTAAACCACAACCACCACGTGTACCCCCGAAGGGGACCTCACCAATAACCGGTCACAGAGAGGATAGGTTCTCTGTGGGGCCACCGATGCCCGTGGTACCAGTCCTTTGGGCACTGGTCGGGCCTCGAAGAGAACCCGTGGTTTTACTCACAGACCTTTTCTTCCAGATTTAGGCTCTAGGAACCCTAGCGTCTGGTGCCCCTATTTTCCCAAGTGGACCGCGTCAAAGCATTTGCTATATTCCTGCAGTGACAATTGGAACCCCCGGGGGTAGTTAAAGGATGAAATAAATCGGGACATTAACGGCATAGAAAATCAATTAAGAATCAGCGTCATCGAAAATTTGTAGCATGGGATGGAGGTGTGCCGCCGATATTTTGTTCCATACATAATTGAACCATACCAATATTATTAAAATAAAAAGAAATGACAATAATTTCCAAAATAATTTGTGTTTTATTCAAAATCAACATCAACACTTACAAATTTAACCGCCCTTTAGTATATGACAAATTAAGGTCTAGCAAGCTTTTGAATCTGCAAACCTGAAATGGTGACTGATAACAGATATGTACCTGCGAGAAGTCTCTAGTCGTGCAAAAGAGGTCCTTTAATAAAAAGACGAAAGTATCTAAGCTAAGTATCCTTAGCTTAGAATCTGCGCTGGTTATAGGATATATCAGTCCTGATAAATGAAGAATACTCGAAGAATGTTAAAATAAATGTGACTGCCATGAAAAGCATCGGTCTATATGGAAGTTGTTACAGCCGGCAAGAGGAAACCATTAAAGGCATTAAAGGAAAAAGGGACTTAAAAAAGACAGTGAACATTTGATAATTGTCAAAAAGTCTGAACTCAAAATTAGGACCATTCATTATATGTATACATCATTTAAAAAAGAATAAATTTTTTTTTTCGCATAAAAAATTGTTTAACCAAATATTGTGCCCCAAATCTTGTACTTACATTATCTGCCACAGACGTATAATTTTGTTCACACTTTGACAATCTTCCAACTACTTCACTTTTACTCGCACAGATAGTTTTTTACTTCTTTCTTTTAAATTAATAACAATTTCTTATCGATACATTGCCTGATAATGTAGTAATTTCCACATATTAAAGTGTCAATTGATTACACATAATTTTAAGATATTCCGATAAAAAAAAAATTGCAAGACAAAAACAAATCAGCATTAAATAAAATTTTGCTGGAATATTTCAGCCACCATTAAATTAATAACAACTTTCACACTTTAATAAGTGTTGAGAAAAATGAATATATCACGAAAAAAGCCGGAAAATATTTAACAAAAACAAGTTCTATTGTATCTAAATACATATATTTCTATTGAAATTTATTGTTAAATTATGAGGATGCTTGAAAAAAAAAATACAAACGTCTTTGTTGAATATTTCATTTAATGGAAGAGTGTGTGTCTTAAGTCTTTTGTTTATGCTAAACGAAAATTTTTAAATTATTTATTAAATGAATATGGGAAATTTTTGTAATAAATATTGGAAACTTTAATTTGTTTTTAGTTATTTATTTTTGACAACAAGCGAGGAAGAGCTGCAAGTATAAATAGTTGTTTAAAACAAGTAAGTGGGTCGTTGCACTTTTGTTTTTACTTTGAGAAAATTCGGAAGTTTTCTTTAGATGAACGATGTTTAATTTTTATAACACAAATTTGCACCCTCAGACATACTGTATTGGAAGAACGTGTAAATATATATTTGTATGCATTTTGAACTTCTGACTAACTTTTAAAGTTTACCTAAAATTTAGAACCTCTAAGCATAATTTTAATTCCTACTTTCATAGGCTTCTGTTCACTTAGTAAGCAGCTATAAGAGAATGGCCCTATACTTATTGTTCTACTATTTTAAGCGCGATGTTATTATTGATATTTCGGTTAATAAGAAGAAAGCTCAGAGCAAAGTTTTATTAAATTAAAAAATTCCAATAAATGTTTAAGCAACTCCAAAGTTTAAAGCAAAAAGACCAAAAATCTAATAACTCATCTTTATTAAGCAAACGTTGATTTTTATAAAGAAAAAATTTTTAAAAGAAACTTAATAATCATAAGGGAAAACCATGATCGCTTATACTTTTTTAGTTTTATATTAGGTTCTTTTATTAGCCCCCCACTTCTCAGTGATTTCTAAAAACTAACTGCGATTTACGAATTCCTCGCTTTTGTTGAGTCTCGTGCACTAACTAGCCTTTACTCTCGAATGTAGTGAGCTCAGACTGTTAATAGTCGAACGTTTTCCTCAGCATACAGTGTCTTTTCATTGGTATCACCTGTGCGCAAGCATCTATATTTCACATATATTTGCCCGTGGATCAAAGCCTCATGCCAGCATAATGTACCCTATAATAGCTGTCTCTTTCAGGCCTTTTCTGTAAGTATCATCCATTTCAAGCTTCATCTTGACCAGATGCTACTTAAAATGTCCATGCCCTCTCACTAGCTAATGCAGTTAGCCAGCTTTAAATACTTTGAATTTATCCAAAGACCTTTTTAGACTTAGTGCCGAAAGGCTACTGCCAAAGGAGTACCTCTAGAGATTAAGTCGTCCACCTCTGGAGAGGTATTCCTTCAGAGTTTGACCTGTGCAAATCTTGTGAGGCTTTCTTGACCATCGCTATCGCATTTTTAACATCATACGTGATTTGATCAAAATTAAATATCCACCCATAAGGTAGTTACCTAGTGTTTATTCAATTAGCCAGCCTATAGACAGAGATAAAATCTATCTGAGAGCTTATTACCGCACGCCACCACGAGAAAGTTTAACACAGTTGACAGATGCCTCATAACTCGGTTACTAGTAGGTTTAAAGAAAAACCGACGAAAATCTGCACTCACTGATACTTTTTACAAAAATCGATTTTCAAAAAAAATTTGTATAAATCCTAATTTATTTATAATTCAGTACCTAAAGAATTTAGAAAACACCTACACAGGAAAAAATTTCTGCAGCAATCAAAGGTTTTAATTATTTTTAAATAGCATTTTAATTAAATTTTTTACTGATTCAATTATTAATTGAGGTAAGTTTTTCTTTCTTTCTAATGGAATTCAATAAAAAACTAATTACATTTGTATCTGAAACTAATTAAAAACTTTGATTGGTGCAAAAAATTGTTTTCTGTGTAAAGAAATTTGTGTTTATTTATAATAAGCATAACTTTCTCAACCTGGCATATATGGGATACACATAACTTGAACCCCTAGGTACCGTTTCGAGAGAGACATGGCAATGGTGAAGAAGGGATCAACGTGATAGGTGTTAGGCCTAAACTTAACGTACTTGTTCAGTACCAGTTGCTATTATACTAGCCTATCAATGGATTAGTAAAGGCTTTTTGATACTTCTCAATACTTTAAGCAGAGTACCCAAATGCTCGCTCACTGCTCAATCATGTGTGAGTATGTATATTTTAGTTTTTTCTGCTTCTTTTTATACATGATCTTTTTATGCATGATTGTGAGACTAGAAAATAGTTTGTGTTTGTTCATTTATGGGTGAGCTGATTTATTTGTTTCCTTTCTATTCAAAAGTGCAAAATATTTTCTTTTTCACGCAAGCGCTCATATATGAGAATTTACAATTTTGTTAATTTTTTCATAAATGAAAAAATCGTAGAAAAATGTTTGCATTAAGCATTCGCATAAATGTATGTAATTATTTATGTATGTATGTATGTATGTATGTATGTATGTATGTATGTATGTATATATGTATGTATGTGTTTATATATGTGTTTATATATGTGTTTATATATATGCAAACAACAGCCAGTGACGACGGTCTTCACCGAAAGGTATGACAACAGTATTTTATTTACTGGCGGAACAAATCCAATCAATTTAATACCATATGCACACATTTTTAAAGCGCAACTGCCGGCGTATGCAGTAACAAAGTGTATTAGGAATCTCATTTATCATAAATTTCATAAATTAACACTCATAAATGAATACGTTCATGAATAAAAAAAATTTCTAACATTTATGTAAAAGAGCATTAATGAGAATGAGCTAACTCACATATGAATAAAACGGATATTCTTCGTTTTTCACCATTAATGTATGCTTGTATTAGAGAGACACTTCTTCATTCATGTTCATTCAGTTAATAGCAACCTATGTGGTTTAAAAAAATTTGTATTTAATTATTTTGCACGACATTAAATCATTACTCTCACAGTATAAAGAATTTTTGATTTAGTTTTATCTTTACAAATGTGTAACTAAATATGTCTAACTAATGATTCTTGCTCTCAGTTACTTTAAATATAAGATTAAATCTTGTAGTATAGGAATTGAAGAAATAAATAAATAATTAAAAAAACAAATATATTAATAAAAAAACAAATAGTTTCACTCTTTCGTGCGTGATCGTAGGCAGAGCATTTTTCATTGTTCATTTAAGGGCATGAAAAAAATATAAAATTTTAGAAATCTAATTTTTGAGAAATATCATAAATGTTGAAAAGCTCATAAATGAAAAGTTTTGAACCCTAACTTTAAGTTATATATCCTTTATATGCCAGTCACCATACATAACTTAAGTGAACTATTTCTAATTTGACAAGTCAAGCGATAAGTACGATTGAAATGATTGTCAGCCATTTCCCACAGGGATATTACAACTGATCGCAATGGTTGAAATACATCACCAATAAAATACTACAATGGATTATGTGGGGTGATTGCATAACAGCATCTACCAGCTGATGTTGATGCTAATTCTCAACCATTAATAAAAGTAAATCCCAAGCATAACAGCATTCTGTCAACACATTGAACGGTAAAGGGAATTTATACCTCCTGGAAATATCAAGCGATAAGTGCTTTGTATTGAACAAAAATATATTTTTTATTACTTATATTCGGAAAGGAAAGACACTTAACGATAAGCTTTTGTAAAGGAAACGCTTTTTGCTCAAGTCTATGTCATATGAGCAAATTAAGCATGTTAACTATTAACTGCTTTTCCAGGCAGTTTACTCTTCAAATTTTTCTTTCACGGTTTTTCTTTTCTTGCCAAGTTTAAAAAGTGGCTTAAAAATAATGTTTTTCAACCATAAAGAGTTTAACGGTTACCACATGATAAACAAATACTGTAGGAATTAAATAACGCTGGAAGATGTGTATCAAACGGAAACAGGCCAAAAATAAAAACGATTATTCCAAAAATGCTTATTTTGTCCTACTGAAACCACCCTCGTATTCACTGGGCATTATGGAAAAATATGCAAGATAAAAAAACTTATCAAGGACGAATCATAATAACTGATGTAATTGAATATTCTAAAGCTTTTGCATGGACCCTCGCATACTTCGATGACTTGATGGCGCTTCAAAAATGATGCTTGTCTTCCTAAAGTTTCGGCGTTTAAGAACATTTAACATCGCTTAATAAATCTTTAAAACGATTAAAAAGAAAACAACAACAACAACAGAAAAACTTAACCAAAGCTAGACCTAAAAAGCCATTAAAACAACAACATAATTTCTAGGTTTTAATAGCAACTTTTGTGTAAAGAAAGAAAATAAGACAAAACAGGCGCCTGCCTAGTTATATCAAGCTATTTTTGCTCATGCTCGTACTATTTTTTAATTGTAAATGAAAACACTTTGATGTTTATTGAGCAAAAAAAAATTAAAAAACGAAAACAACAATATTAACAACCTGTTAAAGCTAAATTAAAAGTTTCCCAGTTTCAGTGCGCAATTTTTTTTATGAATTAATTAAAAGTATTGATCTTCTTTCATAACAAAACAACACAAGACATCATAAAAAAATAAATGAAATAAAAAAAAAAAACAATATGAGTATCATATAACAACATTATTGTTGGTTGACAACAACTTTGTGTTGTTTATTTTATCAAACAGAGTTAAACTTACATAAAACAGTTTTCCTGCCAATTGCATTTGAAAACTTATTATTGCCAGATGTTCTTCTGTTTGGTCTGTTTAAAGAGTCCTAAGTGTAGTTTTAATTTCTTGTCTGTATCATTAATGTTATTTTGATGAAGTTAAACAAAAAAAAAAAAAAAAAAACATGACAACAGCTTCAATAAAACAATAAAAAAAGGAATATATAATTTTTTTATTACATTAATAATAGTGGTACCAGTTAGTTGTTTTTATGATGATGATGATGATGATGATGCTGATGCTGATGCTGATGACGATGGTTAAATCAATATGATCCTGTTTTAAAAACCATTCAATTAAACAAAAAAAAAAAACACAACACCTGATGTTTGTAAGATAAACTTCTTTTTGGAAAATTCAGTTGTAAAAATTTTCAACGAATTTAAAAATTCCAGTTGTTTATTTCTTTATGTCTTATGGGGCACCCTTAAATTTTAAAATTAAAGTAATATTCGCGAAAATTGCATCATAATTGGAACACCCTTTAAATTTTAATATGTAATTGATTTCATAGCGACCATGGTAATACACTTTCTATTAAAATAATAGGAGCCTACCTATTGGGGTAAAAAAAAATATGGTAATATTCGTGAAAAACACGTTACTAATGGACACACTTCAATTTTAAGTATTTGTTATAGCGGCCGAAGTAACACATCTACTGTAAACATTTCAAGAGGGTATCTATTACGGTTTATAAAATCTTGTCACTGTCGGAACACCCTTTAATTTTATTATTCATTATAGTGGCCATGGCAACTTCCTTTCTATAAATATTTTAAGAGTCTACTTATTGCGATTAAAAAATAAGTCACTATAAGTGAAAAACATGTCACTGTCGGAACACCCTTTAATTTTTAGTAATTGTCATATCGGCCGTGGCAACACATCTTCTGTACAAAATTTTTAGATTCTACCTGTTACGGTTCAAGAAATAAGGCTATACATGGAAATCACGTCACTGGCGGAAAACCCTTTATTTTTTATTATTTGCTATAGTGGACATAGTTATACACCTCCTGTAAAAATTTCAAGATTTCACCTATTCATTCAAAACTTAGGATATATACATGTAAATCACGTCACTATTGGAACACCCTTTAATATTTAAGTTCAATTTTGTATACTTGTTTATAAAACAAACATAGTTTTAATTACAGTCTGCAAATTGTAAGTGGTTTCCTCTTACAGCTCAAAAAAAAAAGACATAAACGTAAATAACACGTCACTTTTGGAACACCCTACGTTTTAGTATTTTTTGCTATTGTGACCGCAGTTATACACATTTCGTAAAATTTTCAAGAATCTACCTATTACGGTTGAAAACTTAGGCCTTATACATGCAAATAACACTACCATCGGAACACCCTTTAATTTTTAGGTTTATTTTTTTATACTTGTTTATATGGCGAACTAAGTTTTAATTACTGCTTACATATTTTTAGTGTATGCCTCCTACAGCTCAAGAAATAAACACATATTTGTGAATAACACCTCTCTATCGGAACACCCTATAAATTTTATTATTTGTTGCTATAGCGGCCAAAATTATACACCTTCTGTAAAAATTTCAAGATTCTACATATTATGATTCAAAATAACACCACTATCGGAACACCCTTTAATTTTTAGGTTTATTTTTTAGACTTGTATATAAGGCGAACTACGTTTTTATTACAGTTTGTAAATTTTTAGTGTATGCCTCCTACAGTTCAAGAAATAAACACATATAAGACCTCTCTATCGGAACACCCTATAAGTTTTAATTTTTGTTGTTATAGCGGCCATCGCTATACACCTTCTGTGAAAATTTCAAGAGTCTACCTATTATGATTCAAAACTTATGCCTTATAAATGCATTTCACACCACTATCGGAACACCCTTTAATTTTTAGTTTTTTTATACTTATTTATATAGTGAACTAAGTTTTAATAACTGTTTGTAAATTTCAAGTGTATCCCTCCTACAGTTCAAGAAATAAAAACATTTTCGTAAATAACACCTCTCTATTGGAACACCCTATAAGTTTTAGTATTTGTTGCTATAGCGGCAACAACTATACATCATCTGTGAAAATTTCAAGAGTCTACCTATTACGGTTCCAGAGATAAAAGGCGCTGACAGACGGACAGACGGACATACGGACAGACGGACAGACATTGTAGCGAAAACAATAGGGTTACGTTTTTACACTTTGTGTACGGAACCCTAAAAAAGCAATTAGAAATAAGAGCCTTTGTTGATATTATGTGCCTTTAAGAGATTTTTTTGTTTTTTTAAGAAAAAAAAAACTATTCAAAATAAGCGGTTTTTTTAAAAGTGTCTTTTAAAAAGTACTTTTTAGAAAAAAGCTTTACACTAAAAAAAATTATTTTACTCTTTTTTTTTAATTAAGATAATTCAGATGTGAGTTACAGGGTATTAAAAATTAAAGTCAACAAAGACAAAATTCGTTATATTTTAAAGATTTTCTTTGATAAAGACAGAAATGAATGGTGTTCATGGTGTCGATACTGTAGCACTTATCTAGGTGCAATTTTGGTTTCGTCGATTTCGTTCAGGCACTTTTGCATGTTAAAGATGCATCTCGCACAGACAGAACCGTCGACGAAATATACAAACATATAATAAAACTGTAACTGAAACAGGACTGATCGATATGGAATACCAAACAAAAATTTTTACAATTTGTTTCTGTCTGTGTGTCCATCTGTGCGACAGTATAAACAGAGAGAATGATGCACTGAGACGGAGGTAAATTTCCCTAAAATTAATAGGGCTAATAAAGGCACATTATGATGGCTTTCGTTGCAAAGTTCTTTACAAAAAACTCAGTTTAACAGCATTTTTGGAGTACGTCAAGGTTGCCTCATGTCACCCTTACTATTCCTCATAGTTTTGGACGATGTCTTAACACGAGCAATTGATGATAGTGAAAATCGTGGTATTCACTGGACCTTCCAATATCACCTGGAAGATCTCGCATATGCTGACGATATATCGTTGCGTTTCTTCTTAAACCACGTAAGCGACATTTTTTCGAAATTGACTTTTTTGGTTTTTATGGTAGAAAATAACATTTGCCACCAGATTACATTCTCATCTTAACAAGTTTGTATGAAAAATAAAAAAATCCATTTTCAAAACCTCGTAAGCGCCATACAAATGACATTTGCATGCAAAATATAATGGTTTTTATATTTCAAGTTGGCAATGTTAAAGACTCAACCACTAAGTTTTTTGTATTTAAGAATAAAAAAATCAGGAAAGTTTCAGGATAATTGGAGCATTTTTAGTAAAGTTTTTTTTTTTTTTTGATAAATACAAAAATAAATGTTAATTTACGTAAGCGATAGATTTGGCTACAATTAATTGTAAGTAACAAATTTACAAAAAAAAAAAAGTTTCTATACCCTTCAGAAAGTCACACAGCCTTGTTTTGCAAAAAAATTAATTTCAAACCCATATTAAAGAAGTTATTAAGTTTTTTTCGTTTTCTGAAAAACGACTTTTTGGCGCTTACGTGGTTTAAGAATAAACGCGACGATATGTCTGTTGTCTGCAAAACACGGTGACATGCAAAGTAAAATCGATGACATCATTGCCGAATCTCTGGCAGTGGGTTTGAAGATCAACTCAAAGAAGACAGAAGCACTGAAGATAAAAACGCTCGATTCAAGCATTAATTTTAAAGCGAGTGATGATTTAATTGAAAATGTCAACTCCTTCAACTACCTTGGAAGTGCAATTTCAACAGACACTAACAATATTCTAAGGCCCAAGGTGCCTTTTCTCAGCTCTGAAAAATCTGGAGATCATCCTCTGTTTCAACTCGTACAAAAATACTTCTACTTAAATCAGTTCTTTTGTACGGATGCGTAACCTGGTTAATGACGGAAGCACTCTCGAAGAAGCTTCAAGTTTTTGTCAATAAATGTCTGAGAAAAATTCTGATCATCTGGTGGCCGAAAACAATCTCTAACGAAGATCTGACTAATAAATGTAAACAAATACCGATATATCTAGAGATCAAAAAGAGGAGATGGAGCTGGATAGAACACACCCTGCGGAAACAACCAACTGAGATTTGTAGACAGGCCCTTCAGTGAAACTCACAAGACACTAGAGCTCGAGGAAGACCTAGAGAAACGTGGAAAGGTACTCTAGAAAAGATATACAACAGCTAGGATTTTCATTTAACGAAGTGAAATATAAGACAAGAGATTGAAATAAATGGCGAAATTTTGTTGAGGACCTATGCTCCACTGGGAGCCAGAGGATATAAGAAGAAGATGTCCATCTGTGTGTGCATCACGTAGTTTTTACGTGATGCTAACGTAGACAGACAGACAGAAAGACTGGAAATGAGTTACCGTTTTATTATAACGCGTGATCCATTTCGAGGTTCCCTGTTACAAAAAAACACAGAAAATTGAAATTTAATGGAGAATATTTATTATCATTTGAAAGAACATTCTTTGAAGATTATGTCTATCAAATGTTGGCCGTTGCTACGTCGCAGATGGTCGTTCATCCGTTGAGTCCAATTTTCGATAACTCGTTCGAGCATTTCGACTTGTAACTGGCGAATAACACGCGTGATGTTTTCCTCCAAGGCCTGAATCGAAGCGGGTTTGTCCGCATAAACTTTAGACTTTACATATCCCCACAGGAAAAAGTCTAACGGTGTGATATCACACGATCTTGTTGGCCAATCGACCGGCCCAAAACGTGAAATTATGTGCTCACCGAACTGTTCTCTCAATAAATCCATTGATTGATGCGATGATAACAACCAAACGGTTGTTATTTCTGAATGAAGTGGCAGCTCTTGAATATCTTCAGGTTGCTCTTCTGCAATTTTGTTTGTTTACATACCCATTGAGCCAGAAATGGACCTCCGCTAAACAAAATTTGCCTCGAAAACGTCGGATCTTCTTGGAACTTTTCAAGAGCCCATAGAGCGAAGCGATTCAGGCGTAAGGTTTACATTATGAAATGCCAAACAATACTAAACAAAAACTAACAAGACATTAGAATACGACTCACACGTGATCTGTCAAAAAAAGGCTATTGAAAAAAGTACCACGAAATGGGTTGCCCTTAATATTTTACATTTTGACGGTTTACGGGTAAAATATGTTGGCATAAAATGTTGGTATCTCGTTGTAAACTTGCTTTGTCTGGTTTTTCTTTCCCAAAATGGTGGCACATAGAATAAGAGTAAACAATACCTTGCGCTTTAAAACAAAAACATATTAATTAACCCTCGTATACGGCATATATTCCCATGTAAAAACAAAGATCCCTGCGACTATAAACTTGTAAGATTTTTCACTGTATTTTATGGCACACGTTGCAACAGCAACAAAAGGGTGTTAAAAGAAAAATGTTACATGAACTTCATAAAAATCTAAACAAATAAACGAAGTCATTAGAGGAAAACCAAACTGTTTTTTTTTCTCTTTTTTTTTTTTTTTTTTGTAACAAAACAATCATTACTATGAGCAACAACACGCTGATCTCTATCATAATGGATAATAACAATAATAATGATGATTATTATATTGTTTAATGAAATACTCGTATTCGTACTTCTTGTGCTTATACGACAACAGTCGTTATTGACAAAACATTAAATAGAGAAAAAGTAACATGATCGTCGTTGTCGTTGTCGCCATCTTCATCTTCTAACGTCATCATTTGCCTCATCAACCCATTATCATTAAATGGCAACAAATTGTTAAGTTTTTCTTTCTAAAGTTTTTTCTTGTCTTTTCTTTGCTTTTTTCAAAATTGTTTGTTGTTTTAACAATGTGGACATTTAATAGAAACGATCATAATAACAACTACAACGACAACAACTACAACGCAACATCTATAACTATTACAATAACATTTGATGGTTTCAGGGAATGAACTTTTTGCTTGTTTTTTTTTTTGCTCGTTGGTGTTTTAGAGGAATCGCTGGTTGTATGATTGACTGGGAACAAAGCAACACTTGCTCGAGTCAAATATGAGTAGAAACGAATGGAATATCTAAACGACAGAAAAGTTTCAAAAGCTATTTTCCTCTCATCTAAATGATTATTGTAGATTTTGTAACAGATGCTGTTGTTGCAGTTGAGACTGTGTCTAATTTTTAAGTCTGTTCTTTAGTTTTTTTTTTTGTTTGTTTTTTGTTTCCCTTCATTTGCCAGTTTATAAAATTTAAGTATTCACGATTTTTGCTATTGTTATTGTTATTGTTAATTTAAATTTTTTTTTGTTATTATATTTCCCTTTCTCACTTAAGGTGTTGTTGGTGCCTTTTTCACTTCGTATAAAACAAGTCATTATAATAAAACTTTATCAGAGCTTAAAACGAAATATTTTAGATTGTTTTTTTTTTGTTGTTTGTTGTTTTCATTTTGCTAAACAGTTTTGAAATTAGCAATTTTAATCGTTGCAATCTATTGTTATTAAAATAATTTGTTGATTTTAAGATAAATATTTATTCAAAATGCATTTAGATGCATCAGTTTATGGAAATATAATGGAAGATAATTAAAATTGTTAAGTGCATCTAATTATTTTGGTATTGAAAAAATATTCCCAAGCGATCTACAATACAATTTTTAAACATTTAATTTTTTTTTTGTCGAACAGAATTTTATTATAATAATTAGCAGTAAAAATCACAGAATGATTTGTTTTTGATTGACATCACCATCACTTCTCAAAAACCAAAGCTGGCGAAAAAAAGTCTTATCTAACAAGTTTATTACCTATTCCTCGACGAATGTAACAATGCAATAAAACCTTTCGACTAAGTTTTCACCCGCTTCTCGACAACTGAGCTTTTGAAATTTTTCACTATCAACAACTGACGACAAGAATTCTATTTATAAACTCGGCCTTTTATCCTGAATAAGGAAAATGTCCTGATTCCAACTCCAAACCTTTTATTTCATATTCATCCTAAAAGTGTGCTACACTTTACTTAAATAATCAAGTATGTGATGAAAGACGATGGATTTAAAATCGAAGGGTGAAGGATGAATTTCGATCAATTTTGAGAGTTATCTTTGAACCCATCTCTTAACATTTGAGTTTGAAAAGTATACCAGAAGATAAAAGTCAAACAATAATAAGTGATTTTTACAAAAATTTTTAAAAAAATTAAAGATTATTAAAAACTAATTTTTATAAAAACCAATAAAAAAATAAAAATTATTAAAAACTATTTTTTTAAAAAACTAAAAATTATTAAAAACTAATTAAAAAAATAAAAACTATTAAAAACTAATTTTTTTTAAAAAATTAAAAATTATTAAAAACAAAAAAAAAAGATAAAAATTAAAGAATAATAAGTAATTTTAACGAAAATATTAAAAATTATTAAAAACTATTTTTTTTAAATTAAATATTATTAAAAACTAATTCAAAAAAAATTAAAAATTATTAAAAAATAATTAAAAAAAAATAAAAATTATTAAAATATAATTTTTTTCAAAAAATTATTAAAAACTAATTTAAAAAAAAATAAAAATTATTAAAAACTAATTTTAAAAAATTTTAAAATTATTAAAAACTAATTCTTTTAAAAAAATTAAAAATTGTTAAAAACTAATTAAAAAAAAAAAAATAAAAATGATTAAAAACTATTTTTTTAAATTAAAAATTATTAAAAACTAATTAAAA
Source organism: Phasia obesa (assembly GCA_949628195.1). Lineage (NCBI taxonomy): Eukaryota > Metazoa > Arthropoda > Insecta > Diptera > Tachinidae > Phasia > Phasia obesa. Next base: position 207,487,228 of record OX451215.1, on the reverse strand, counting down.
AAAAATTTCAAAATTATTAAAAACTTAATTTTTTCAACTAAAAATTATTAAAAACAAAAAAAAAATAAAAATTAAATAATAATGAGTAATTTATACAAATATATTGAAAGAAAAAATAAAAATATTAAAAACTAATTAAAAAATAAAAACTATTAAAAACTATTTTTTTAAATAAAAATTATTAAAGTATAATTTCAAAAAAAAAAAAAAAATAAAAATTATTAAAAAATAATTTAAAAATTATTAAAAACTAATTAAAAAAAATAAAATTATTAAAAACTATTTTTTTAATGAAAAGTTGTTAAAAACTTATTTAGAAAAAAATTAAAAATTATTAAAAACTAATGTTTTTTAAAAAATTAAAAATTATTAAAAACTAATTTAAAAAAAAAAATTAAAAATTATTAAAAACAAATTTTTTTCTAAAAAATAAAAATTATTAAAAAATAATTTAAAGAAAATAAAAGTTATTAAAAACTAATTTAAAAAAATTAAAAATTATTAAAAACTAATTTAAAAAAATAAAAATTATTAAAAACTATTTTTTTAAATATAAATTATTAAAAACTAATTTAAAAAAAATTAAAAATTATTAAAAACTATTTTTTTTAAATTAAAAATTATTAAAAACAAAAAAAAAATTAAACAATAATAAGTAATTTTAACAAAAAGATTTAAAAAATTAAAAATTATTAAAAACCAATTTTTTTTTTAAATTAAAAATTATTAAAAACTATTTTTTTTAAATTAAAAAAAACTAATTTAAAAATCATTAAAAACTATTTTTTTTTAAAATTAAAAATTATTAAAAACTAATAAAAAAAAATTACAAATTATTAAAAACTAATTTTAAAAAAATTGTTATACAAAACAATAAAATCGTTTTAAAAACGATTCGTTTTCAAAATGTAGCAGATTTAATTGTTGTTAATTTTTTATTTCTATTAGAAGTAACTGTACTTCTAACTATAGTTTAAACTTTCGTTAGACGAAACTAATGTAATTGAAAGACGAGAAAATTTTTAACATAACTTTAAGGATCTCTAATCAAAAACTCGTATTCACGTGGCTTGAAGAAATATCATACATAGCAGTGTCTTAAGCAAGCCCAGTTTAAAATAAATCAGTCAAGTGCGAGTAAGACTCACAAACGTAGGTTTCCGTACTATGTCCAGTACCACTTAAAAAATTCAAGTTTTTAATTTTTTCATATCTTATGGGTCACCCTTTATTTTTTAGTTATTTTTTATACTAGAGTATAGTACTAAATACCCTGTGTAAATATCAAGTGTCTGCCTACAACATTTAGAAGAGTAGGGCAAATTACTCAAATACGTGGAATCAAGGGAACACCCTTTTATTTTTAATAAATTTTATTTTCGTTACTTGTTGTTACAGTAGATATTGTAAAATATAATCTGTACAAATATAAAGTGTCAGCCTATCACTGTTCAAATACAAGGTTATATATGCAAAATCGTGTCATTATCGAAACACCCTATAATTTTTGGGTTTATTATTTTTTATACATAGTCTGCGTATATTTAAAGTTTTTACCATTTCCGGATTAAAAATTAGGCTACATATGTACATACGTAAATATCTGTCACAATCGCAAAATCGTTTAAAATTTATTTTTTATATATTTTGTTATATCAGATATAAATTTACAACCTCTGTATAAATTCACGTTTAAAAAATTAAAGTCATATTCATAAAACGGCTTATCTATCGAAACACCCTTTGAATTTCAGTAATTGTTCTTATAGCCATGGTAATGCACTTTTTATAAAAATATCATAACAAAAAATATATATGCAAAGCACGTCACTGGTCGGAAAACCCTTTAATTTTTACTGTTTTTTATAGGAATCCTAGTAATACAACATCTGTGAAAATTTCAAGATTTTACCTATTATGGTTAAAAAATTAGGCCATATTCATGCAAATGACGTCACTGTCGGAACACCCTTTAATTTTTGCTATTTGTTATAGTAGCTATAGTAATACACCTCCTGTAGAAATTTCAAGAGTCTACCTATTATCGTTTAAAACTTAGGCCATATACATACAAATCACGTCACTATTGGAACACCCTTTAATTTTTAGGTTTAATTTTGTATAATTGTTTATAAAGTGAATACAGTATTAATTATTGTCTGCAAATGTTAAGTGATTACCTCCTACAGCTCAAGAAATAAAGACATAAACGCAAATAAGAGGTCACTTTCGGAACACCCTATAAATTTTTGTATTTTTTGCTATGGCGGCCACAGTTATACATCTGTGAAAGTTTTTAGAGCCTGCCTATTATGGTTCAAAACTTAGGCCATATACATGCAATTCACGTCACTATCGGAACACCCTATTTTATTTTTATATTCATTTTTTATATTTGTTTATATAGCGAACTAAGTTTTAATTACTGTCTGTAAATTTTAAGTGTAATAAATTTCAAGCGTTATAAATTTGAAATTTAATAAATAAACACATATATGTACGTGAATAACACGTCTCTAACGGAACACCCTATAAGTTTTTGTATTTGTTGCTATAGCGGCAATAGTTATACATTTGTGAAAATTTGAAGAGTCTACCTATTACGGTTCCAGAGATAAAAGGCGCATAGATATTAAACCGTCCATTCCTCGTGAGGTATTCTTGCCCATCTTTTTGGGCCAATAAAACCAAAGTTCCTTCGGAGACTAATCTTTCCATCTTTTGAGATTTCCATGTCAGTCCCTGTAGGAGTCTTATTGATATTAGCAAAATAAGATTTCATAAAACTACCAGAACTGAAGAAAAAATGTCAACCTACACAGAGATTCAAATACTTTGGTAAGATTTAATTTGGGCCAAACAAGTGATGGTACACACTCAAGACATACTCTTGGGCCAGCCAGCCTTTGGCCTAACACTAGTGTTGCTAAAATTTCAATATTCACAAATTTCTACAAAATTCGAATCAAAATACTCGTAAATGCAGAATTAATATAATTCTTCTCTCGATTTCCGGAAAGATCATTACTAAATCTCTCCACTATAAGCCTGACCCCAATGGCTATGAGCTACTAGATGGATTTGGATAAAACCGCTTAACTAATAAAGATGTCCAAAATTTAAAAATGGTCGGAACCAACTTTTAAAATTTCAATGTTACTGAATGAAACATAAATCAATGAAACAACTTTACATTATGAATCGCTATGCTATTAAAGACTCAATTAACAAACTTTATTTACAAACAAAAGACTTAAGACAGCAACAGATAAAATCGTTGAAATAAACAAGTTCATTTAACATTAATTTTGTTACACAGACAAATTGTTTGTAAAAGACCCTTCTTTATAACACAACTATTTAAAAATTATATATATTTCGGTTAATGAATTAAATTACATATAATGTTGTCACACTTATTAAAAAAAAAATACATAATAAGAAAATTATACTTTTTTTTATAATGAAATTAATTTAAAACAAATTAAAAAGAAACAAGAGAAAATTGGAGAAAAGTATAAGTATATACAAATGGATATAATCGGGGTGAGTTAGCCATACATTAAAAAAGAAAATTTATTTTATTCCAAATTTATGGTTTTCATGTAATTATTTTGTTTCTTTTTTATTTTTGGATATTTTATTACGGTTGAGAGAAAGGAAATATAAATAAAAAAACCCAAATAAATTTAAGTTAGTGGTATAATTTTCCATCTTTATTTTATTATTTTAACCCATTTATTTTTGGGCTCATTTTTTGAAACAATTTGTTACAGTTCAGTTAATTTTATTAAAATTTATTTTGAAAACTACCGAATGGTAGTTTTCATTTTTCATTATTTTTGTTTTTTTTTTTGGTTTAATTTTATTATTGCATTCTGAATTCACGGCCAAGAAAACAAACACCGTTATTAAAGTTTTTTGTAAAACATTCAATTTTATATGAAATCTTATTAACATGGTTTGACGTAAAGGCTGTGAAAAACGTATAGTTTTTACATGAAAAAAATTTAGTTTGATGTAAAACTTTTTCTAGAGAAAAGAAAACTGATAAAAAATAGAAACGTGATTAGTTTCTAAATCATAGTGACCCTTTCTAGTTCTTATCACCTTAGCAGACTGATGTTACTGGGGACGCACATAGGGGTATTTTATCAATCTAGCTCTTTTTTTATATTTTTTTATATTGGATCTTAAAATTTACTGAGTGCCCCTGGATTAATGAAACTTGGTAGAAAAATATTTTATGGTCATATGGTATTAAAGCTATAAAATAAGAAAAATCGGACGGATTAGAAGAACTAATCCTACCTCTGAAAAATTAATTTTTTTAAGTTTTCCCACACTTTTGTTTAGCAAATGCAACTTTTATAGTCAGCGAATGTTCAAAAACCTAAACTTGGACCCTGAAGTTAGAATCTTCGCCGCCCATAAAAGATGGTGTGGCTCTGTAAATGCCAGATAGGAAATTAGTTACTCATTATTTTACAACAGCGTTAACTGTTGCGCAACCATGTTGAAAATATACCGCTTGCCAAAATAAAAGATGCCTTAAAGTATGCAGTACCTTTAAATCGGTAAAAAAATGCGTACTTTCACTTTTTTTCTCAAATTTCTCTTGGAAGTGAGATATTTTTGTGGAAATAAGTATCCTATATTAGAATCAGGATACCAGGGTACCTCCTCACAAAATTCTGTTAAAATCCATCCAGCAGTTTTTACGTGATGCGAACACAAAGAAAAAGATAGACAGACAGACAGGAAATGAGTTACTATATTGTTATATGTATATATGTACAGGGTGACGCAAAAATAACCTTCCGATGTTTTTTGGCTGCAATTTAAAAAAAAAATTAAAAACTTTGATTCTTTTGTGGATTATTTTTATTTGGTCTTTTAATTTTTTTACATCAAGTCGAGAATATGATGTCATGTAAATGGCCTCCGCCACAGTTGATTGTCATTTGAGCCCTTTTTATGGCATTTTCCATCACTTTGGCTAAAACTTCCGGCAATAAGTACTCACATTCTTGACGGATATTGTCTTTAAGAGCTGCAAGAGTCTGAGGCTTGTTGACATAAACCCGCGACTTCAAAAAGCCCCACAAAGAGAAGTCTGCAGCGGTCAAATTAGGCGATCTTGCTGGCCAGTGCAATGATGACTCCTCCAGCGAAAACCGCACACCATACAGTGACTTTGAGCGGGTGTAATGGCTCTTCGTGGGTTACACGCGGATTTACAGTGCCCCAGAAGCGTAAATTTTGTTTATTTACGTACCCGCTAAGATGGAAATGGGCCTCATCACTCATGATTATTTTTGATGAAAAATCATCTTCCTCTTGGTGGTGATTAAGGATGGCTTGAGCGTATGTTAGACGCGATTGGCGGTCAGCAGCTAATAGCTGATGCACCGTCTGGATTTTCTACAGAAACATCTTCAAATCTTTTACCAAAATTCGCTGTAAAGACCGTCGACTGATACCCATTTGCGTGGCACGTCGTCTGGTCGATGTCGACGGCGCTTCTATGACATCCTCGGCTACAGCAGCAATATTCTCTGCAGAACGGCTACTCCGGGGTCTGCCACTCCTGGCAGCATCTCGTGTTGTGCCAGTCTCTTCGAGGCGAGCGGCTAAACATCGCAGTGTTTTACCAGTAGGCGTTGGACGGCCAGGAAATCTGAAATCATTTTCTGATAGGAGGATTACTTTTGCGCCACCCAGTATGTAGAGAGAATATCGAGGCAGACCACTTTCTTAACAGCTTCCGACCTGCTTCTGCCCTCAATATTTTAGGCGACCCACCTGTAATTTACGGCAACACTACTTTCATTGAGTCACATGCCACAGCCAGCTTTTACTTTTGACTTTAGTGATTTCATACTGTCGACTGGTAACTGTCTGGTAAAGTGAGTCTGCTTAAATCTTCAGTTACAGGTCGCAGTGGATTTTGGGACTAGTCTAGACGATGTTTAAAAAAAAAACCTTTCAAATTTAAGCTTAGATATAATTTGAAGTAAAGGGTCATCGAATTTTATTCAAATTGTTACGCAGTTATTTTTATTGAAGCAAAAACCATTGAGAAATATGATAAATGATAAAAAGTCGCAGTTCCTGAGCGAACCATGAGATATAAATTTAATTCAATTGTCTATTTTTTCAAACCAGTTGTGGTATGTCATCTTTTCATCGGTCACTATTTATTACTTTTTGTACTACTCGTTATCATAAATTTCTCTCAAGTTTTATTTAAATTATTGCCAGTAGGTACCAGACAATTTGGAGGTGGTCCAACAACCGTTCAAATAAATACTAACGTCCCAATAGAATTATATCAATTAAGTAGCATTTTAACTGCCAGATCAATATTTTTCTATTGTGAGAGACTACATACACACCACCTTGGCGTGGAATCTGTAGCCGCTAGGTTACTTCTTCAGAGGGACAGAACCTAAAGATGGCAAGCGGCACTTGCTTTAGATTTGTGTACTAAAGGAAATTCAAAAGGGCAAAGTTCACATTAGAACAACTAACAAAAATCATTGAATTTTATTTTTCAAGCAGAAACTCAGTAACTCTACCGCAACATTCCCATCTTCGACAATTTAACTTTCGAACTTGACTCTCAGTGCCAACAAAAAATCGCTAATAATCGTCAACAAGGTTTAGTAAGGAATCTTTCTTCTTGCAGCCGGAAGACTACTTTCGGTGCGCACCTTCGAAAATATTAAACGTGTAGGGAAGAGAATACAAAACGATCTCCATAATTTGCTCTTACAAAAAATACGCACTGCTGACAGCGCCTACACCGCTACACGACTACAAATGCCGTTAGCTACAAACGTTAAAGAGGACAGCTATATCAAGACTATGATGACATTGTTATAGAAAAATAAACTTTTTCAAAAAATACTTTTATAATATTAAAACAAATAAATATATTTTGTTTAAAATCTTTAGATTGTAAATGTATTTGTAATTTTGAATTCAGCGACATTTTCTTATGTTGAAAAAAATAAAATTGTAGCAGACAAAAATATAAATTAGCCTCAGGCTGATGTCAGAGTGCGCGATACAAGCGAAGCTATAATACTACGCTACAACATGCTATAAATCAGAGCATGTGTTTTTCTTATGTGTTCGCTCAAAACACGTCAGAGTGAAAGAGAAGCTTGATGCGATTTCATGCTACAAAGCAGGTTGTGTAATGCTTTGTAGCGCGTTGTAGCACATTGTAGCTTCAACACTTTTTTTTTTATTACGTTTTAAAAACCTTTTTTGTATATATGTAAACAATTTAATACGGTTTTTGACATATATAAGTACATATTTAAAATAAATTTTGTTTAAAATAAATAAAAATTTAAATATGGAAAAATTAATAACGAAAGTACATGTGTATATCTACGACCTGTATTGTGGAACAAGATTAACGTGAGTACCTGCCTACTCGGCCTAACCTCACGGTGGTCTTACCAACGAGTGAAACTTAGGCGTAGACTAGCGCCCCCATTGTGTAGTATAACAACACTTTACGATTGCCACCAATCGCTTTTTGTGTGTGATACAGTCACAATGAGTAGCAATTTATATAATATGGCAAGCCTTTCCAAGGCAAGCCTAGATCCACATTATAACCTCTTGCTTAGGGGTTTGGAGACTATCCAAACTCCGTCTGTTGAGAGTGCAACAGCACACTTGATCGACCTTGCACCATACCTACATAAATAGATCTTAAACCACAACCACCACGTGTACCCCCGCAGGGGACCTCACCAATAACCGGTCACAGAGAGGATAGGCTCTCTGTGGGGCCACCGATTCCCGTGGTACCAGTCCTTTGGGCACTGGTTGGAACCCCCGGGGGTATCTACGACCTGTATAATGTATTCCCTGACATAATAATTGACATAAATCCGAATCCATCGCAAAACACTAAGAATTATTATAAACAAAAAATCGCTTTGCTCAACATAGCATTCACTCTGGTATCCTGTAGCATTGGCATAGCAAGAACTATTATCGCTTCGCTTGTAGCGCGCACTCTGACATCAGCCTAAAGCATTAAACACATCAACGACAGCAGGCTACCGACTACTAGCTGTCCAAACTACTATACACAACTTTATATGAAGACAAGTAATTTCATTCCATTATAGCTACATGACTACTCAATCACTACTCGATCAACAGAAGAGAATATCACATAATAAAAAATTATAAAACAAATAAATTTATTTATTTATTTTGTTAATAATAAAAAAACTTTTTAAAAAATGTATTTTATTTTTATAAAAGTAAAATATGTATTCTAAAACAATATCAGAGTTTTCCAGGTAGCTGTAGGCTTTAATATAATTAAGTAGCTGACTACACGGCGATGATTGCAGCCAACGACATTTATAGTTGTGTAGCAATGTAGCAGCTGTAGTCTATGTGTTTAAAGCATTAATTGACTACAGCCACAATGGTGCTCATGTAGCCATAAACCTTTGATGACGTCAAAATAATCGTCTTCCTATAAATGGTGTGTATTTCAGTTTTGACAGTTTGTAGTCGGTAGCCTGCTGTCGTCTATGTGTTTAATGCATTTAATGCACAAATGAATTTTTTTATTTTTTTAATTCTTAAAATATTTAATAAAAAAATCACACAGAGTTATTTACTTTTAATATATTAAGTAAATAAGCTGATAACCAACCCACCATGAATAACCTTATAATTTTTCAGGTGTAAGTTGCCAATATTTTCCATACATTTGCTGTATTTGGACATAATAAAGTTAAACATTATTAAGTATTTAAACTATAAGGTTCACTTTTCGCCACCCAGCATATAGCAAGATCCAATTAAATGATTTATTTCCAGGTTAATTGGATAAGCCCTAATAATGAAAATATTCCTTTGTCTCTGTAAATGACAATTTTAAGCTTTAAAACTTGTTCGTATTTCATTTTTAATGTAAAACAAAAATCTTAAGTTTAGTTCCACCAAAGAAGACCACAGTCAGTATGAATTTCTGTTACGAAGAACATCTGGGTGGTTTTGATTTATGTGTGTTTAGCAATTTTTTGTTTGTTTTGTTTTTTTTTTTTTAATTTTTTTTTTTCGTTCATTTACGCTATATTTCTGTTTAAAGTTCTGTTTCTTTTTTTCTGGCAACATTTATCGCTGTGTATGATTACAAACAGGATATGCTGGATTTCTTTCTTTACATGTAACAATTTACAAACTGGCCATTGTCGCCAGTAATAAATTTTTAATGAATTTGTGCGAATGTGTGTTTTAAAATATTTGTTTTTCTGCAGTTTTTCTTTTTGTTTTTTTTTTCTTTTGCTCGTGGCACGTTTAAACAACTCAAGAACTCAATAATATAAAGTAAAAAAAAAAAAACTTATGTTTTTAATTTGGTGACATACACTCTAATACAAAAGTTAAATAAATAAATAAAAAAAAAATAAAGAAATAACAAGCACATTCAAGCGGATAAATGCAAAGCCTACTCTAAGTATCATGGTCATCATCATTGCCAGCATCATTTCATCTGCAACTAGCAGAAAACCATCGCACAATCACACATCAACAAGTCGTCGAATTGTCAACAGATGTGCAGAAAGCTAAAGTTTTTACAACAAACTCCTTTGGCTTAAAAATATTTACAAAAACATACACACATGCATACATGTGAACACTTTCTTGAACACACGCACACTTTTAAAATTACCGTCACTGTAAAAATAACAACAAAAAAAAAAATGATTCCTCTACGTATGTTTGTACTTCTGATTGCATTTTTATTTTGTCGGTTGGTTGTTCCTCTTTAGATGACATTTAGAAGAAAAAAAAAGGCTAAAAATAAAAACCCAACCTTAGTTACTTCGCTGACTGACTGACTGTATGAACTGCTTAAGTAACTAACTAACTGACTGACTACTACTACAGACAACTACTTGTTGCCAGCTTCCTTAACACAAATACCATGAAGTTAAAAGACAAGAATTATACAAAAAAAAAAAAAAAAATAAAGGAAAAAAGCCAAGTAAAGATGAAGATAAAAAATTAAAATAACGCTTATAATTGTTGCGTACATACGCATCATTGTTAACTGTCATAAACGTTTTATGTTTATGTGATTGTTTCTGAATCTGACAACAAATGTCCAAGACTTTTACGTTTTATACTCGCAATCATACTCAAAATCATACTCATCATCTTATATCTGCCTACTTTGGCCAGAGCTTTGAAAGATTAAAATTTAAATTCATTTATTTTTTGATAAATTGCAATAATAGGAAATGGCCAAGCAAGGGCTTGGTCACTTTAGATTTTAATATGTCTGAAATTGTCCACCGATAAGGGCAAATAATATAACTTCTCCGGGGGATTTTACATAGACAGCAAATTTTGAACTGTCTATTTTTAATTCCTTTTCATAACTACTTTCTTAAGATACGTTTTAAAAGGCCATTTTTCAGATGATACTTTCTGAAAAAATCTACGTTTCAAAAGTACTTCTATAAATGGTACTTTTTAATAGGCACTTTTTAAAACTTTTTTTTTAAGATTTTTTTGGAAATAAATTTTTTGAAAGAGATTTTTTAAAGGAAATTAGGGAATCTGAAATGCCGATGGAACGCATGAGTAGAAGAAAAATAGTCGAGAGATTTTATCGGACACTCATTGTGGAAGGCGTTATATACAATGAACGACATCAGCATTTTTACTGATACTTATGGACGGTGGAGCAGGAGCAGGAGCAGCTTTATACTTGATTAGCTGTACCTTACCTGTAGTCTGCGTTTGGGGGAGTACGTCTCTGTTTACCAGGCAAAATAGCTTGGGTTACTGCTGGAAAGTCAAGTGCACAGAGGGAAGGTTCTCATTGCAATTGACAACGCATGAGGCAAGTGAACGTGCCTTGTGCTTTTTTTGCCTTGTGTGTTTTAAAAGTTAACAAATGTGACTCGGTTAAAGCTATGGGCTAAAGGACACAGCTGGAAAGGCACAGCTGGAAATGGTGCAGCATACCCACTAGCTCAAAAGAGGACCTGCTATGAATTGTAATTAACGGCTGACTTACTTTCATTAAATCACGTGCTTCTTTCTCATTATGGAGTCTTTAGTGATTTCTAGCATTTGTGCAAGGCTTAGTTCCCCAACGGCATTCTCATTTTATTTTTTGTAACAAGCGTCATCCAGGCATACATAGTCTGCAAGTATCATCTTCATCATCTTAGCTTGATCTGTTTGTAAAAATTTATAGACAATTTTTTTGAAAAACTTTTGTTAAATTTTTTTGAACTTTTTTTAAAATTTTTTGTAATAATTTTAGAAAATATTTTTCTAAAATTTTTTTTGAAAACTTTATGTAATTTTTTTGAACACTTTTTGTATTTTTTTTTTTAATTTTATAGAAATTTTTTTTGTAACAATTTTAGAGAAAATTTTTTGTAAAAATTTTATTGAACATTTTTTATACAAATTTTATTAAAACTATGTATTTTGATAAAATTTTATTGAAAATTTTGTTCACTATTTTTTGTAAAAAATTTATAGGAATATTTTGGAATTTTTTTTAATAGTTTTTGTAAATATTTTTTTAAACATTTTTTTAAATTTGAACTATTTTTTGAATTAATAAATTAATTATTTATTTATTTTTTTTAAATTTTGGAAAAATTTTTGAAAATATTTAGAAAATTTTTAAAATATTTTAGTAAAATATTGGTAAAAATTTTCTATAATTTTTTTAAAATTTTTGTTTTTGGAAATTTTTGGTTAAAATTGCTTAAAAATTTTTGTAAATTTTTTTTGAAAATTTTTGTAAATATTTTATTTTAAGTTTATTAAATTAGAATCTTCCTGCAGTCTAAATTGCGCTAGAATGTTCAGACAAAAGACAAAAAAATTTCGTCATATTGTCCCCCACAATGTGTCTGTTGAGTGCTCCAGCGGTCACCCTGTGGTTTTCTTGGCTACCTCTATGCGTATTGCTTTTAATAAAGGCCTTTAATACAAAATACAGCAGACCTTAAAGCAAGAAAAATCACCCCACGCAAGGGGTTTTTGATCCCCCGAGATCTATGTATATGCACTCCATGCGATTAGCTGGTCGTAGTCCAATAATTATTTAACAAAAAAAAAGGAAAATAGAATCATTAGGTAGGCGTGAATTTTTGCCCACAGCCTCGAATGGAAGGGTCTGATGTAGCTGAATTCCATTAGTGAAATTTTCGAATCTATTCCTGGCAGACCGGTGGGCTTAAATTTTCTGTACCTCTTCAGGTGCCTTGGCAAATTTGATTTCAACCCGAACACAGACGGACATAGCTTAAGCAACTTCTCTATGTATAAGGAATATATATACTTTATAGGGTCGAAAATTAATATTGTAGGAATGACAAACTTATATATACCCTTTTTCACCTTTCGAAATATGACTCGCTAAAGCTACTTTTAAAGGTACTTTTTCGTATCGGTAATTTTTTTAAAGGTATTTTTTTAAATACACTTTTTTAAGAAGGGCTGTTTCTAAATGTACCTGTTTTAAACAGGTTATATTTTTAAAGTATAATTTTTTTAAATAATATATTTTAAGAAGTACATTTTTTAATGGTACCTTTTTAAAAAGGTGAATTTTTCTTACAGGAAGCTTATTTTTAAAAACTAATTTAAATTTAATATCAAAATACTATTTTTATATGTTCTTTTTCCGGTTGGGACCAAATTTAAAAAAAAAAAATACTCTTCTAAAAAGGGTAATTTTTCAAAGGTACTTTATTTAAATTAACTTTTTTAAAGGTATTTAAGTCAAATGCACTTTTAAACTGTGTCTTTTTAAATGAACTTCCCAGCAAAAAAAAAAACATAATTCAGTTTTTTAAGCAGTACATACAAGAGCTCTTCATCGCTTACAGTAATGCATACTGAAAAGCACAATTGTGAGGTAGAGATGAAACAGTTTTAAATCTATGATGAGGTACGAACATAATACGGCATAATTGCAGTGCATCTACATTGTGCTGAAATAATCACTAAAAAGGAAATAATAATAAGTGGGACATCGCGAACAAAAATCATGTCATACATAAGCAGGTTTGTAAGCGATAACAACTCGACATTTCCTTACATCGTCTAGCATACGGCGAAACATTAGTTTGTGCTAGGTTTTTTTAAACCTGCTTATTTATAGACTCTATCTTAATAAACCATTGCTCAAACTGTACGTGTTTAATAGATACAGTTTTCAGAGGTAATTGAAAGGTAATCCTTTGAAAGGGATATTAAAAGTACTTTTTTTAAAAACACTGTTTTTAAGAAAGTTGTTTTCTAAGGGTAAAATTTTAAAAGCAATGTACTATTTTAAAGGTTATTTTCTGTTATTTTAAAAAGTACCTTTTCCAAAAAGTACTTTTTTTTAAAGTACTTTTTATAGGAGATTCATTCACAAAAGATATTTTTTTTTGAAAAAAAAAACCTTTGGTTAAAATGTTTGTCTTATTTGTTAGCAAGGTGCGCAAACTAGTACCTTGCTTATGAAAAGTACTTAAATAAGTATAAAAATATAATATCGGAAGCACATTGAATGAACTGCTTTCCATCTCTGGCCAAAATAAAAACAAGAAACAACGGTATTCGGAAAATTTCTTCTGAATTTTTTTCTTTCCATCCCTTTGTTCATTTCGTTGTTGCATTTTTGCAAAAGCTTCGTGTGTTTTAATTAGCAAAAGCCTGCTTTCAACATTAACGCTCAATTCTTTTCAATTAAACACAAGCTTTGGATGCTGCTGCATTTCATTTAAAATTAAATATTTTAATGTTTTTAGGTTTCGTTCTATTTTTTTTTTTGTTTTCATATTTCTGTTTGAATTTTAAAATTTTTGTTGATGAAGCTCAGCAATGGTGGCAATGATGCTGATTCTGATTACAGGAGATGAAGGTGCAGCATCAAAATTTATTTTTATTTTATTGTATTAAAACCTTTTGACTGTTTCTTCGTGTGACTGTCTGCATGTCTGTCTGTTTGTTCGTTTGGTTGGAAAGTTGTTAATTTATGATTTTTGTTTTTATGACATAAATTTAGCTAAAAAAAAAAAGGAAGACGACAGAGGAGTAACAATAACGAAAAATACTTCAAGTTACATTAAAAACTCATATAGATGAGCTTTTAATTGGGTTTCTGTGGCCAGAAGTGAGAGGGAAGCTGTAATAGTAGCCGCAGTAGCTGTGGAAGACATCAGTGTCATTTTCAGCATTACTGTTCAACAGTGCAACTTGCTATTTTTATAGTTTGTATGGGAAAATATGTGTGAGTGTGGATTTTTTTTCCTCTTGTTTCAAATTGCAAATGCATGTGGCTGGCGACTTATCATCAAGTAAATATTAAATTATGATAATTTTGCAAGTTAATGTAATTAATAATAATTGCATATATTAAACTAAACATAAAAACAACAACAAAATATACTTTTGCATTAATAAATGTGATCGAAGTATGAACATGTTAGTGGTTGCTATGGCGTTCAGGAAATAAACGCATTCATACCTCCTCTCACATATTTTATTTTTTGCAATAAATTTTATTTATATTACGTAGTTTCGGTAATATTTATTGCTCTTGCCGTTGCAGTACATGATGTTAAATTTTTATATTTATTACTAAATTAATTTTATTAAATTTCAAAGTTTAAATAATAGGAAGGGTGTTTTTGTTTTATAGAGGCGAGGAAGATTAAATCGATGAAAACTATATAAAAAAAATTTATATTTAAAACTGTCTAATCAGTCGTTATAGCAAATAGTACCGGCTCTAAAAAAATTCGCTTTATTTTGTGTTCTATTTTTGTAGGTTTAGGTGATCACTCAACCTCCAACTTAGCGAATATAGAACAAGTTATTTGGGAGATAATTTCATTAATTTCTCAAAATACTCTTTTTACATCGATAAACTTTTTTTCACGATTTTCTGAAGCCTTGATTCCATTTTTATTATACATGTCATACAAACCATAAGCCAGACCTCGAATTAGTCACCAACCCAGACCGGCTTCTTAACTTCACATTTGAAATTACCCACTGTAATGTAATGCGTACTGCACTCAAAACGCCAAATCACTTACACAAAAACTTCAAAATATTTGCTACGAGTCATATTAATGCAAAAGAACATAGTTTATTAAAAATAAACCAATTTAATGCAAATATTCATTTTAATCTCATTAATATTATTCATATTTCACATTTGCAAAAACACACACACATACACTCATACTCATACACATAAAATTCAAATTAAACATCATCATTAATCATTAATTTACGGTTTAAATGACAACAGATACAACACGAATATTAAAGAACCTGTTGAGAAGTTAATCACATTAAATCATCTAAAAATTTATTTTTGCAAGTAAAACAACGAATATTCGAATGCAAATGACATTTTATAAATAAATAATTTATTTTCTCACGATTGTTTTCTTTTTTTTTTATTTGGCTGAAACACAATATTTTGGTTACACATTTTATGTCCCATAAAATGATCAGTCAGTCAGTCTCAGTCTTCATAAAAATTAAACCTTTTAAAAACTCATTTAATCGTCAACAAGAACCATCCTCAGCCGTATGAATTAATAAATGAATCAGTGGTAGTTTAAGACCATCGTTTAATTTACCAATATGTTATTGCAAAATGATTCAAAATTAAGAGGGGATATTTTAAAATTGTTTGTGACCCAAATAAGTAAACTCTTTTGCATTGTTGAACCTGTTCAATTGAACAAGATGTAGATAATATGGGGAGTTCCATACAAACGACAACAAACTATGTTTTGAAAAAAACTTTCCTTAACCCAAATGAAGGAGTTATATCAATTAGTTTATACAGGCTTGTTTTCATTGGCTATAAATAACAAATATGCCAGAATGTGAATAAACTATAACGACTAGACAAGTTATTACTAGACTATAGCTGAACTTTGATCAATAAATAAAAACTATGACAATACTATTTTCTTGTCCATACGAGGCGAAACTATGAGTCTGATAAGACTAATATTAGACTATAATTATAACAAGACTGTGACTAGAATTTGACTAGAATTTGACTAGAATTTGACTAGACTATGACTAGAATATGACTAGACTATGACTAGACTATGACTAGACTATGACTAGACTATGACTAGACTATGACTAGACTATGACTAGACTATGACTAGACTATGACTAGACTATGACTAGACTATGACTAGACTATGACTAGACTATGACTAGACTATGACTAGACTATGACTAGACTATGACTAGACTATGACTAGACTATGACTAGACTATGACTAGACTATGACTAGACTATGACTAGACTATGACTAGACTATGACTAGACTATGACTAGACTATGACTAGACTATGACTAGACTATGACTAGACTATGACTAGACTATGACTAGACTATGACTAGACTATGACTAGACTATGACTAGACTATGACTAGACTATGACTAGACTATGACTAGACTATGACTAGACTATGACTAGACTATGACTAGACTATGACTAGACTATGACTAGACTATGACTAGACTATGACTAGACTATGACTAGACTATGACTAGACTATGACTAGACTATGACTAGACTATGACTAGACTATGACTAGACTATGACTAGACTATGACTAGACTATGACTAGACTATGACTAGACTATGACTAGACTATGACTAGACTATGACTAGACTATGACTAGACTATGACTAGACTATGACTAGACTATGACTAGACTATGGCTATGATATGATTAGACTATAGCTAGACTATGACTAGACTTTGAGTAGAATATGACTAGTCTATGACTAGATTATAACGAGACTATTACTAGAATATGACTATGACTATACTATTACTAGACTCAGAGAAGACTATGACTAGACAATGACAAAATATGATAACTATATGTCTAATATATGATCAATAAAAACAATGCCTACGATTAAACTATCTACAGTTGCGATAAACTAGGTTTAGACTTAAACTAGGTGCTGATAAGAGTTTGATTTTACCATGACTATTCTATGGTTAGGCTATTAAAAGACTATAGCTATAGCTAAATTATTACTTTACTATGGATATATTACGACTAAGCTCTAGCTGGAATATGGTCAGACTATGTCTAGACTGTTTCCAGACTATGACTAGACTATGAATAAATAAATAAATGACTAGATTATTGCTAGACTATAAACACACTATAACTAAAATATGACTTCACTATGACTAAATTATAATTAAAAAAATTTTAATTAACCTAAGTCCATTACTAGGGCATGAGTAGACTATAATTAAACTGAACTATGATTGGAATATTAAGAAACTATGACTGAATTATAACTAAATTATTGCTATAGCATAACTAAGAAAAAGAATCGTTTTTCTAGGACTTTAGCTACCAGGGCTACAGTTTCGACTGCTGACTATGAAGATGACAACAGCTTATTATGTTAGTATTACAAGACTATGACAATAACCTGAACTGTATATCAGACAATGACTTTAGCCATTACTTATTTTAACTGCAACTTTGACTGCAACTTCAATGAGGTGCTTTAATAGAAACCCAAAATTCGGATTAATTTTAAATTATACATAATATTTTACCGACTGTGGAAATAATTATTATTAAAAACATATGAAACTCCCCATAAACTTTTCGCTGTGATTTTAAGAAAAATCAAAAATGTACCAAAAACTACTAAACCTGATAAAGACAAAAATAATAAGGATAAGGGTAATGGTTGCTTTATTGCAATTAACCAATCAAATCGATGGTACTTTAAATTAAATATAAGTTTATTGCAAGTTTTTTGCTTGCAAAACGACTCTATGGCAATTGGAAAGGGAATGGAATTGTGAGCACCAAAAAAGGGGAAGCTTCTCCCCTTTTTAAATAATTTTTGTGGTAAACAGTTTTTAAAAATATTCAATATCATTTAAGTAAATCTTTAATAAAACACCTGGATAATTAAATTTCCTAAGAAGCTTTTAATAATTGGTTATTAACTAAAGGATAATGTTGAGATTTACTGCAATAAATATCTTGTTTTAGTGAGAAATTACAATAAATAAAGTAAAATCATCACCCCAGTTTTAAGTCGAGTACTCAAATTTAGTACTGCTTTATAGACTTAAACCTGGGGTGATGATTTGACTTTATTTTGTGTTGTCTGGTTTGTTATTCGTGTGTGATTGTATATGATATTGAAAGAAAAAATTTATTTTCATAAATTGATACTGGGGTTTACTGGAGTAAGTTAGATAGTTATGTAGCAAACCGTTCAAAATTCAAGGAAACAATCAACTACAAAAATGAACCTAAGATCTCAATAAACAACTTTCTAGAACATATGAACTTTCTAGGAATGATTCTTAACACCGTTTAGGTGGTGCTTAGGTAGCCGCAAAAGTTTTTCACTTATGCGGCTACCTAAGCGCTACCTAAACGGTGTTAAGAATCATTCCTAGGAAGTTCATATGTTCTAGAAAGTTATTTACTGAGATCTTAGGTTCATTTTTGTAGTTGATTGTTTCCTTGAATTTTGAACGGTTTGCTACCTATGGACCTGAACAGGGGAAAAAAGGTAAAAAAAAAATTAATTTTTTAAAGTTTTTTGCGATTTTGACCTTGAAGATGAAGTTTTTTTTTGATTTTATATGTTAACAATTTTTCTTCTTTATGACAAGAGCTACAACTTTGCATCAGAGAGTATATCAAAATTTCAAACGGTTTGCAAAATATGAGCTTGAGGAAATGATCATAATTTTGCAAAATTGATATCGAGGCCCCACATCTTTGAGGGCCAATAAAAAAAACCTGGAGGACTTTGGGCAAAACTGGGAGACAGGGGTCTTTTTTTTGGTCTTTTATGACGCAGTGGTGTCCGTATATGGTTATTTTTTTCCGTGTTGCACTGTGTTATTATACATTTTTTTCTTAAAATTATTTTTAAGATTTTTCTTTCAATTAAAAAAAAAAATATTCTTAAAAACCATTAAAATTTATTTACAACTTTAAATCAAACGCTTACTTTATTTCTATATAACAAAGCATGTAGAAACTTGACTTAATTATATTATATTTTAATTTTATCCAACCAGGCAACAAGGATCACGCCTAAATTATAGTGCAACATTGAGATGGGAATCGAATCCTTTGTTTCATATGATTTATTGTATTTTTAAATTAAAACTGAACTAACATTAAGTATGAATCTTAAAATATGAATCTTAAGTCTAAAAAATTTTACTTATACTCCTATCACGGTTTACAACTGAACTCAGTTTGGTCATCTAAGAGACAACTCAACTCCCACACAACCAAACTCTTTCTTAGTATTATAAAATACAACTGTTTTTTGGTTAAAATTGTTATGGCGTTGCCAACTTGAAGCATCAAGTTTGACAAAAGAAAGACAACTTTACATAAAAATTTAAAATTAAGACAAATTTGTTTTATGTGTTTTATTACAAATAAAATCATTTAAAATGGATATACTTAAGTATATCGTTACCTTAATACAGTAAGGCCCTAACTTGTTTTTTTTAAATCGAGTTTTTTTTGCATATTTGGATAGATGATCTTCTAATACATATGTAAAAACAAAAAATATGTTACATCATTAAAACGCTAGGAGAATTTAATTAAAAATTGCGTTAAAAAATAATTCGCGACTACAAAACTTTAATTTTTATTAATTTTTTTCCTTATCCGGTAAAGTAGCAAAAATCTTAGTTAGGGCCTTTCTATATTAAGATATAGATATGTATATTTATTTTATGAACACAAGTCGTCAGACGCTACGCTATTTTGCATGTTTGTTTTAATAAAAAAAAAATTAAAAAAATTCTTCATTAAAAAAAAAGTGTAAAAAACACAAGACTTAAGCAACAAACTTGATAAAAAACAACGATTTTTTTATAAAAGTGTGAACCAAAGGATGTTTTATACGTTATATTTTCTACATTCAAATAAAAAAAATTAATTTTTTTGATCCAGTACGAGGGCAGCTTTATAGTTCCGTGACTTTTTGTGTTCCCATCACCAGATGTTGAATGGGAACCACACCTAAACGTCAAGTATTTTTCTGCATTAAATTTGAAATTTCTCAATTTGAACCATGGAAAGATACATAATCGAGCAAAGCGGTGAGAAATGGCAACAGTGGATGAATAATTTTCAAAGAAAATCATCTTCAGTGATAAGGCACATTTTCACATCAGTGGATTCGTCAATAAGCAGAATTGCCGCATTTGGGCGAATGATACTCCAAGAGTGATTGTCGAAAAACCAATGCACCATGCACAAAGAGTTACTGTTTGGTGCGGTTTATGGGCTAGCGGCATCAACGTGCCGTATTTTTTTTCCAAAAATGAGGCCGGTCAGACAGTTCCTGTGAATGGTGTTCGCTAGCGTGAGATGATAACGAACTTTTTATGGACCGAATTGTAAGATATGGATGTGGACGATATGTTGTTTCAAGAGGACGCTGCCACTTGCACACGCAGCTAACAACACAATGGCTCTTTTGCGTGACAAATTCAATGGCCGTGTTATCTCACGTGGTAGCGATGTCAATTGGCCCCCAAGATCATGTGATTTGACACCGTTGGAGTTCTTTCTTTGGGGTTATTTGAAAGAAAAGGTGTACGTCGACGATAAGCCAGCAAAAATTCAAGAGCTAAAGGATGAGATAATTCGGCACATTAACGGCATAGAACCTCAATTATTCCTCCGCGATACTTTGTTCCATAAATAATTGAACCATACCAATATTATCTAAATAAAAAGAAATGACAATAATTTCCTAAATAATTTGGGTTTTATTCAAAATCAACATCGTCCCCTTATAAATTTAACCATCTTGGACTACTGTCAAGTTTAGAGCTTAAACTACAATTTATGTTTATGGTTTTCAATTGGGCTATGAATGAGCTTTTCCATATATTTTTACAAATAAACCTACAATAAAAAATATATATTTTTCAGGAGGAAAAGCTAGATACGATTTACTGCGAAGGGTGGGTATAAATTGGACCTCCACGTTAATGCGCTAGCTCGCTGTAGCCATAAGCCCAGAATGATATTTAATCATTAATGCCTTAAAATTATTAAAGCCAGTGGAATAGATATTAGAAACGTTTTTCTTAAATTTATTTCAATTTAGAGTTCTCCGCCTCTTATTAAATTTGGATATTATTAGTATCTTAAGTGAAAGTAAATTTACATAAGAAAAGAGTTGGACAACTTCTAGTCTACATCCATTAATCAATAAAGATGCGAGTAAAGGTTAATTAGCATGCAGAAATAACTCATTACTAAAGAGATAGAAAACCATGATTTTACAATTGAAAATCACCTAAAAACATATGGGATTCTAAAAAATTTTAATACTTTCATTCAAAAGGTGTCGGAAAATTCAACAGTCACCCTTAAATGGGTGCGAGGACATGGGACTATTGGAGGCAACTGTGTTGCTGATGAACTGGAAAAGAAGGGCACTTTGCTTAACGATAGCGCCATTGACGTCTATTGTGGCATTCCCCTCTCTGCTTGCGGGCATCGTATAAATCGGGCCTTATATGATCTGGCCCAGGTAAGATGGTCCAATGAGCCGACTTGTCAAACGGCCTCCACTGGGTCAGAAAAAAACGGCTTTGCAATTTCGGCTGCTAAAAATGCAGCTACGTGATTTAATATCAACGATCACTGGGCATTGCCTACTCGGAACTCATGCAAGCAGAATGGGTCTGCATTACAACGATGCAGAAGTTGTCAGGATGAGGAAGAGGAGGAAAATGTCGAAACTCCTTCTTTTTCTGCCTTGAAACTGTCTTTGTTTTTATTCTATGTCTTCTCTCAACGCTTTTTCTCTTTTCTATTTCTCCCTTTTTCTTTTTTCCCCTCCTCTTTTGCAGGTAACACAAAGGGACCAATATTTGGACCCAAGTGCCTGCTTAACCTAACCTAACCTTCAAAAGGTGTCACGTCAATCAATCAATCAATATAAAACCCCAAGCTATGCTCTAGGTCTGCTCGCTTATTTAGAATAAGAATATAATTTCGTCTTATATTTGCATAATTTACAACAGATCGTACGAGCAGAGCAGATGAGCTGCATAGTTTTCGACTGATAATTAATAAAGGAAATTTATCAAACGTACTTGGCTATAACTTAATTTTGACTTTGACTAAAATTTAACTTTATTCAGTTAGAGATGCTTCACCGCACATTGTATTCAAATATATTTCCAAATCAAAAACTTTTTAGGGTCATGCTTGATAACTACTTTAAGAAGCATGACGGATCTTAGCGTAACTATGGCAGAGAACTGTCGCTGGTCAAAGTCATAACATATTTTTTTTTCTTGTTGTTGTTGTTTTTACTACATATTTATTATACCTTTGTAAAGCCAATATGTCAATAAGACAAAACATGACCTTCATTTAGAAAAAAAAAAATATTCTAACAAATTGATCTAAATTATAATTAAACCTTGAATAAATAAAACGCTCCAACGCTACAGCTGCCTTAAAGTATAAAGGTATTATTATCACCGTGGGGAACCACTATTTTTTATAAAATGAACTTCTATCTTTTTTTAATTTTTTTAAACAAAACAAAAAATAAAAAACTTTATTACAATAAAAAACCTTTCATCATCTTCAAAATTCATAAGGGTCTTAGATACCCGTAATACCATTATATAGATTTCCTTACTTTCTTAAGAAAAACTGGTAGGAGTTTATAAAATAATTTGCTTTTATTAAAATTGTGCAATAGACAATAGCTCCGTTTATGTTTTTTTTTTGTTTTGTTCAAATAGATAACAAAGCAAGAGCATAAGCAAGGGTGGTTACAAAACAATTTTCAACTATTATAACACTATTTAGAACGGCTGCCTAAAAAATTAAGTAAAGAATAAAAAAAAACGCTCCAATACAAAAAACAAAAATGTGTAGGAAGATGCGTTACATCTACAGCAATAATCAAAGAAAAAAAATTAATCCGAATACAATATAAGAAAAAGAGTTTTATTTTTTTTTTTCTTAAACTCTTTAAGCCTTAAAACAAAGATCATACAATTTTTTGTTATCATATTGCATAGAACTGAGGCAGTTCGTTTGTTACGCTCCTTTAATCCTTTCTTTCATTTCGTATAAAGACTCAGGAAACATTTGCTAGAAAAGGCTTAATTTGTTGTAGGTTTTATTAAAAAAAAAAAATTATTTTTGGCGGTTTGTGGGTAATTTTGTGGTGAAAAATGTTTTTTATGCTTTAATGGTTAGAAATAGAAATAAACAAAATACACAGTTTGAAATTAAAATTAACTATATACAAGATGTACAGGATACATCTGTTTTGATAATAAAAAATTTATCCTTTATTTTTCTAAAAAAAAAAACTATGAAGTAACAAAAAAAAACAAAAGACTTAAGCAACAAACTTGATGAAAAAATTAAAACGATTTTTTTTTAGAGAAGTTGTGAACCAAAGGATGTTTTGAACAAAATTTTTAATTATATATTTTCTATTTGCAATTCTATTGGGTCTAGTACGAGGGCAGTTTTATAATTCCGTGACTTTTTGTGTTACCGACGCAGTAACTTTCAATGCAACACTACTCCTCTTACCTGCTATCTAATATCAGACTACTATCAATTTTAAAGCTTAAACCACGATTTGAACTCTGATTTTCAATTTGTGTATCAATCAGCATTGCTTTATACTTCAGCGTCCCGCTACGTTGCTACAAAAGCCAACTTTCAGCAGGAACTACTGAAAACCGCATACACCGAATGGTCTAACGAGGGCAGCTGCACGATGACGCGGTTCCTATGACTTCTTTATGATTGTAAGAAGACTGCAAGTCTGCTGAGAACCCCTCAGGGATAGATGAATACCCTAGCACTGAGTCATTGGTGTCCACGGTAAAAGATGAATGACCTTATGCAAAAGAAATAAAATCTACTTGAAGTGTACTTTAAGAAAAAAAATTCATATACAATTTTTCATAAAGTAGACTTGAAGAGTGTACTTTATTTATTTTGCATAAGGACATAAATCTCCTAGATAATAACTTCTGCAGAAGTTGTCAGTATAAGGAGAAGTAAGAGACAATGAAACATCTCGCCTACCATTCTCCATTTCTTCTCTACTGACAGCGTCACGTTTCTTATCAGTTCGAGGCTGGAAGACATTGCAAACTTATCGGGCTGTTATAATCGATATTTTACGAGCTTTCGGATTTGATTAAAAAATACATATGAAATCTTGATTTGAGTCATTCGAACAATCTATATAATTCAATGTTTAAAGATGATCTCATGTAAATTTTGACCGTAGCTTGGCTACAAAGGGTCAAACGCCGGGTCCAATTTTGGCGTACACTCTTCAATCTTCAATCTTTTGGTATATCACGATTAAATACTTCAGTATTGGCTTTCAGTGCGTCAACCGTTTTGGGCTTTTCCCTATAGACATGAGCGTAAACATAGCCCCACGAAACATAATCGAAAGGCTTTAAATCGCACGACTAATTAACCGGCCCTAAACGTGAAATAAACTGTTCATTAAACTAGCCTCTCAATTGAGCCATTGTTTCTCGTGCTCCACGGCATGTGGCACAGTCTTGTTGAAACTACATGTCAGCCAAGTCCAGCTCTATCATTTTTGACAAAAAAAAATTGTAATCATCGCAGCGCTTGCCATTCACAGTAACGGCACCGACTCGATTATTCACAGTCATTAACAACACTAGCGGATACAGCTGCGATGTTCTCCCTTTCCTCTATCTGCACTCTAGGTATGCGTGCTGGTGGTTTAATGTCCAATAATGTAAATTTGGTGCCAAATTTAATTACAAGATTTCGAAGAGCCGCTTAAGAAGGGCTTCTAAACTGATCATAAAATGAAAGAAGTGCACGATGCACTTTCCTAACCGAGCATGAATTTTTATTATAAAATTCATTAATCTGCAAGCATTGTTCGTTTGTAAGTCAATTAATTCATGGTTAAATTATAGGTCTATAATTATTACAATTATTTACAAAAAGAAAGTTTCTAAAAAATAACCCGATATTACAAGGATAAATTAATTTCTCCGGGTCTTGCAATGGTTTTGCTGTAGCCGAAGTGCGGAATATTAAGAATCTCCTGCATATCCCTAATTCAGGGACCATTAGAACTTAAGTGAGTCGGTTTTTGCAAAAAGTAGTGTCACGTATGTTGCTAATGCATAAGATTGACACTAATTTTAACACTTTTTATCTTCGGTGGAATTATTATAATTATTTTGTAGGGGGGATGCCGAAGCAGAGCACTAATTTCATTGCTGACTTTTGGACGCCATCCGTTTCCAAATAATTTCTAGTGTCCAACTGGAGTTTTACTAATGCCTTTTACTCTCGACTGTAGTGAATTCAGACTGGCGACTGCTAAAAGTGGTTAAATTTGTAAGCGTCGATGTTGATTTTGAATAAAACACAAATTATTTAGGAAATTATTGTCATTTCTTTTTATTTTGATAATATTGGTATAGTTCAATTATGTATGGAACAAAATATCGGCCAAATGGCCGCCACGACTTCGGCGGCACACCTCCATCCATTGCTCCAAATTTATGATGACACTGATGCATAATTGAGATTCTATGCCGTTAATGTGCCGAATTATCTCATCCTTTAGCCCTTGAATTGTTGCTGGCTTTTCGACGTACACATTTTCTTTAAAATAACCCCAAAAAAAGAAGTACAACGGTGTCAAAACACATAATCTTGGCGGCCAATTGACATTGCCACCGCGTGAGATAACACGGCCAATTTGTCGCGTAAAAGAGCCATTGTTTTGTTAGCTGTGTGACAAGTGGCACCGTCCTGTTGAAACCACATATCGTCCACATCCATATCTTCCAATTCGGTCCATATAAAGTTCGTTATCATTTCTCGATAGCGAACATCATTCACAGTAGCTGCCTGACCGTCTTCATTTTGGAAATAAAATACGTCCCGATGATGCCGCCAGCCCATAAGCCGCACAAAACAGTCACTCTTGGTGGGTGCATTGGTTTTTCGACAATCACTCTTACCATTCGCCCAAATGTGGCAATTCTGCTTATTGACGAATCAACTGAGGTGAAAATGTGCCTCATAACTGAAGATGATTTTCATTGAAAATTGAAATTAAGTGCAGAAAAAAACTTGACGTTTAGGTGTGGTTCACATTCAGCATACATACAGACATTCTTGCTCATCGCAAAGTCTATGGTAATTGCTAACATTTGCTTAGAGCTAAGGTATACACAGCATCTCCATTTAATATGTGTCCGCTCGTGGTCCAAACAATTGTTATGTTAGCCTATTTCCAGGCACAATCTGCAGGTATCGACTTTCTTACTTGTGTTGCCAATTTTAATGTCCATAACCAAGCTCCTTCGTGGTCTTCCTGCCAACTTGTAGTGAGAAATTCCAGAGTTTTTGGTGGATATCGAACCCACAACCCCGGACTGATAGACTAGCACACCGAGCCACCCATCTTCGTTGGAAAGTTATTAAGTAATATTTATCTGTTGCTAAGGATTTCTTATGGATTTCGTATTAAAGATGAGCTATAAAACTCTAGTTATTGCCAACTTACTCAACTTCAATTATGTACTAATATTTTTAAATTTAATTTCAAGTGCTGCACGTACTACGACTTTTATTCTGTATGATTCAAAGTCATTAAATTAAAAACAAACCAAAAAACACATTTTCATTAAAGTAAAACGAATTCATATGCAATTGGAAAAACACATTAAACTGCACGTAATCACCTCTAAATAGAAACAACCACAAGATTCAGTTAGAAACAAGTTACTTCAGCAAGTTACTTCAGCTTACTTCATCGAACTCGCTAGTTGCCATAGTGTGTGTGTGCATTTTGCGGAAATTTTCAGAAACTTTTTGAAGTACATTTTTCGGCTTTTCGTTAAAAGTTTAACTTGAATATATTTCCGTTTAAATTATTTTAACAAGAATTGTTTTCGAACACGAAATCGCATAATTAATTAATTTAATTCTTGTTACAGTTAAATTATTAAAACTATTTCTGCAATTACAGTCAGTTTAATTAAGAGGCGTTTCATAAAATTAACAAAATAAAATTGTAATCATGAACAAGAATTTAATCAAGAAGGCATAAAGAGACAATAAAGCAAAACTTTGGTTACACTTTAGACAAAACAAAAATTAAATTTATATAGATGTACTAGCTGTGCCCGCCACATTGCACACACCCTGCCAATAATTTGTTGGATTATGGTTTGAAAGTAATCCACACAAAATTTTAAGACTCTTATTTTATAGTGTTTCAGTTAAGGTTTATGTATTTTCTTTGTATAGAGGTATCCATCCCTGGATAAAATTTTAAAATTTTTATAAATTTCTAAAATTATTGTAGAGTTCTGTAAATAGTGTTTAAAATATCCCGCTGACAAAAATAAAAACTGCTGTCAAGTTTGCAGGACATTTAAATCGGTAAAATTGCATACTTTCACTACATTTTCTCTATTTTCCCTTGGAAATAACATATGTTTGTGGGAAAAAAAGGATCCTATATTTGAACCTATACACTAAGGAATCTTCTCACAAAATTTTATTAAAATCCATCCAGTAATTTTTATGTGATGCGAACACAAACAGACGGACAGACAGACAAAAATTCTAAAAGTTGCTGTTTTGTATTCCATTTCCATTACTAACTGCACCACCAACAAAATTTTCAAATATATTTTATATACAGAAATGTTCCTGTTACAGTTTTATTCTATGTATAGAAATGAAAAATATTGACGAGGGAGATTTGATAATAACGGTGTCTCTTTAGGAACAATCAGCCATAACGAATTCACTGCTTTCTTCGGTTTGATGAGAAATGTTTTATTTGTCTCCCTCCAGCTTAGGCTCCAGCTTAGGCTTCGGATGACTACGTGTGCCATGATCTGCCAATTCTTCGAGTTTTGGGCTGAGGGTTCCAATCATTTAGAACTTTATCAATATCATCTTGAGGCCTTCGCAGCGTGTGACCAATCCAACGCCAATTGTGGCTGAGGATTTCGATATGGATTAGTCTATACATATAATCAAATAGTAAGTCATTTTCTGCCTGTCTGTCAGTCTGTCTTTCTTCCTTGTGTTCGCTTCACTTAAAAACTACTGAATGGAATTTAACCCTTGGCATGTTTAGGTCTTTATGGATGTTCGAATTTTGTATATACCAGGGAGCAACAGTAATAATACGTAGAATCTAATTGTGGCGCCTTTGAATTTTTTTCACCATTGCTAGCTGAGGCAGTGCTCCATAATTGAATGGTATAATACTAAATTGGTTTGACGATCGACTTTTACGGAAGAATTTTACAATCTAAGCTCAGGGTGGAGTTTCTGCCAATAAGCCAATTTAGTTGTACTGCTTTTAATTTCATATGTGTTAATTTGAAATCTACAAAGTGTTTTTTATAGAGGTATAGAACTTTAAGTTTTTTTTTTTTTTTTTTTTTAAAGAAAAGTACCACTCAGGCAGTTAATGCCTACATAAACTGTGGCACTTCTTCCAAAGGGATAGTAGTAGATAAGACAGATGGTTACTGATAGTAAAGCTTCGATTCTGGCAACACTGCAATTGCACGTTATGATTATTTTAAGAACAGTATTGCAGCACCTCTGGTGTTATTTAGGCGAATTAGTTTGAAGCTAGCATAGCCAATTTATAATTATTTTACTTCGCCGGCGATTTGTGCTATGTGATAATACCGGCGAAGGAGGGCGCTGTGATATGCATTATTGTAAAGAAAAATTAATACATATCAGAAAAATTGATGTTGCCATGGCTGAGATTTGAACTCGTGACCATTGCTTAGTAGTCAACATGCTAACCACTTAAGCTACAGCACCCTTAATTACTTGGCATTACAATTACAATGGCATCACTTTTCAAGATGGCGACCGATTTAACAGCTGTCAAGTGATTTATTCTCAGTTTGGTTTGGCAATTCATCATGAATTGACTCACGCCCGAACAGTAAGGCGTAGATTCGTCGAATGGGCCCAAAACGAGATTACCGTTGTTCCCGATTTTCATAAGCGAATTTTGTTTAGCGATGAAGCGCACTTCTGGTCGAATGGCTACGTCAACAAACAAAACTGCCGCATTTGGAGTGAAGGTAATCCTCAAGAGTATGTCGAAACACCATTACATCCAGAAAAACTGACTGTTTGGTGCGCTTTATGGGATGGTGGAATCATTGGTCCGTACTTTTTCTAAAACAATGGTGGCCAGAACGTTACAGTCAATGGTGGTCGGTATAGAGCCATGATTACAAACTTTTTCATTTCTGAATTGAATAACCATGATGTCCAGGAGATGTGGTTTCAACAGGACGGCGCAACATGTCACATAGCTCGTGCCACAATAGATTTATTGAAAGACTTGTTTGGTGACCGCCTAATTTCACGTCTTTGACCTGTGAATTGGCCTCCAAGATCTTGTGATTTAACACCGCTAGACTACTTTCTGTGGGGCTATGTAAAATCATTGGTCTATGCGGATAAGCCACAAACGCTTGACCATTTGGAAGACACATTCATCGTGTTATTGGCGATATATGGCCACAAGTGTTGGAAAAAGTCATAGAAAATTGGACTACATCCGCGCCAGCCGTGGCGGTCATATGCCAGAAATCATATTTAAAATGTAATACCACAAGATTACCTTTCGGATAGATAAAATTCATGTCAATCGAATAATCCATCGTTGTTTTGTTGCAACTTAAAGTTCTATACCCCTATAAACACACCCTTTACTTTCCTTTTCTTTACCCCCCCAATAACACACTGTGTAATTTTTTAAGTCATGGCAAAATAACCATATACGGACACCACTACGTGATAAAAGACCAAAAAAAAAAAGACCCCTGTCTTCCAGTTTTGCCCAAAGTCCTCCAGGTTTTTTTTTATTTGCCCTCAAAGATGTGGGGCCTCGATGTCATTTTTGCAAAAAATTATCATTTACTCAAGCTCATATTTTGCAAACCGTTTGAAATTTTGATATACTCTCTGAGGCAAAGTTGTAGCTCTTGTCATAAAGAACAAAAATTGTTAACATATAAAATCAAAAAAACTTCATCTTCAAGGTCAAAATCGCAAATAACTTGAAAAAATTCAATTTTTTTTAACTTTTTTCCCCTGTTCAGGTCCATAGGTAGCAAACCGTTCAATATTCAAGGAAACAATCAACTACAAAAATGAACCTAAGATCTCAATAAACAACTTTCTAGAACATATGAACTTCCTAGGAATGATTCTTAACACCGTTTAGGTAGCGCTTAGGTAGCCGCAAAAGTGAAAAATTTCCCTAAAATTGTTTAATTTCATTTGTTTTTTCTTTACTTCAACATTGAGATACAATAAAGCCTTCTCCCGTAAGTGAGTTGTTTACTGAGATCTTAGGTTCATTTTTGTAGTGGATTGTTTCCTTGAATATTGAACGGTTTGCTACCTATGGACCTGAACAGGGGAAAAAAGTTAAAAAAATTGAATTTTTTCAAGTTATTTGCGATTTTGACTTTGAAGATGAAGTTTTTTTGATTTTATATGTTAACAATTTTTGTTCTTTATGACAAGAGCTACAACTTTGCCTCAGAGAGTATATCAAAATTTCAAACGGTTTGCAAAATATGAGCTTGAGTAAATTATAATTTTTTTGCAAAAATGACATCGAGGCCCCACATCTTTGAGGGCTCATAAAAAAAACCTTGAGGACTTTGGGCAAAACTGGGAGACAGGGGTCTTCTCTTTTTAGTCTTTTATCACGTAGTGGTGTCCGTATATGGTTATTTTTTTCCATGTTGCACTGTGTAATTTTCCAATTACAAACTACATGCAATGTAAAATTGAAAAAATCTCAATTATAATTACAAATATCTGAATGTAATTGTAATTGAAAAATGCTAATTACAATTAAGTATAATTGATAATTGCATGCGTAATCAATAACAAACTGTAATTGACATCCATCAAGTCTGGTATGGATGATTTCTTATATTTGATTTATTCCAGCTTGACTATTTCTTTCATTATAAAATGATTCAGATTTCTTCATTTATTTACTCTTCCTTTCTTTTTTTAAAATATTAAATTAACATTTCAAATACTTTTGTCTAAATGGTCTGTGCTCTCTGTATTTTTCTCGCTCTTACTTTTGCATGTTTTCGATTTTCATTTAAGATACAACTTGCTAACCATTTCCAACAATTTACTAATTAGTATGTACAGACTTGTATTAACCAAGACTGTCGTCTTCTCTTATCACTGAAGATAATCACAATTACATAATGACAACCACATACATACATACTTGTTGGAAAATTAGTAGCCAACTTGCCAACAAGTCGTTGTATTTAATTATCAACTGCCTTGAAACTCTCGCTAAATTTCCGTCGTTTATATCGTTTAGTCTTTAACGAGAGAAACAAATTTTTGGAAAAGGAAAATTTCATACTTATGCAAATTAATTGGACCAAAGAACATGTTGAAAACGAACAAAACTCCACCATGAAGAAATAAATAATTAAAATGAAAACTGAAAAAAAAAAATAATATGTGAAAAACGTTTAACTAAGACTACACGGCGCTACATTGCAGCCAAATGTTGGTTAATTTGTTAAAATGTTTGTAGATCATTATCAGTCAAGTATTTTACATGATGACTTAAATGTGGTTGGAAACAAAAAAAAAAAAAAATAATAATTAAATACCGGGGGAATATGGTGGTGGTGGTGGTTTCAAAAACACTAAACGTGAAATAATGCATCTCCTAGATGAAGAAGACAAAAAAAAAAAAAAAAAAAAACAACAACTATTTTATTAAACATGTTTTAAAGATCTACGCTTAGCTACTACAACTATTTTACACACTGTGAACAAAAATATAGAAAGCAAAATTAAAGACACCTGTAATTGCCTAAGATTCATTTCAAATAAATTATGTTCAAGACGTCGTTGCGACGTCTTTTTGTAAGCTGAAAAATCTTTATTTAAACATTTTCGTCTCACAAAATGCAGATGCACATACTTAAGTTGATTAGAAAACAGCAGCGTTTTGCTTTATAATTTAAAAAATTATGCAACAATTAAATATACATAATTTCTGCTGCTTAAGGACAATAAATAAAAGTTTTAATTTAATTTTTTTTTCTTTAATGGTGTCCAGTATCATTTACAAACCGAAAACTAGTTTTAGATAATTGATTTGCATTTTGCAACTAAAAATCAGTTTTAATATTTAAGTTATATAAAAGTTTTGGGATTTTGTTTTTTTTTTCGAGCAAGAACTCAGGAGATGACCCCTACTCAATTATGGCATTTATATGAAAATAGAAAATCAGATTAGGGCAAGGAGGAAGAGTAGTGTTTGTAAACATACACCAGTTGAAATACCCTACATTGAAAGTGATAGGAAAGACTTTTGCACACGAACTGTTTTACTAAAAGACTAATTTTACCTGTAATGCGTAGTGAGATTCATCAGTTAATCGACCACAAATATACGGATCTTAACGAAAAGCGTGTTAAATGCAAAAACGTGCGGATATCGGGAACAAGTTCCCCAATTTCAATAGCAATAAAATAGTAAAATGCAATCTCCATGGCATCAAAGCTCCAGTGAATCAATAGAGTTGGTACTCTACAAACACTTATTTGCTTCTTCGCCTTCTCCTGCACGCGCTTGAGTAGCTCCAAATAAGACTTTAGGGAGCCGGTTCATACATAAGAGTTGTTTGTTTTAAATTCGGACGGATATAGGTGGTATAAATAGTAAGAAGATCGAATATAATGGGTTCCTTTTCGAACGCCTTCCATCCACAATATATACAGGCAATTGATTTGTAATTTAAGGCAACCTTACTTTCATTGAGTCAGTGATTTTAGACTGTCGACTAATAACTGTCGGCCTTCGTACTCATTACGGAGCCTCTAGTAGTTGCTAGTATTTGTCAAAGGCTTAGATCCCATGTGGCATCCACATTTAACAAATTTCTAAACGTATTCCTAAGTCTTATGCTAGCCAGTGCTGGATATTCCCCCACAATGTGCACTACCTTCACCTTCTTCGTTTTTTATTTTGGCTTGATGATAGTTGAAGTTTCCATGACCTGTAACTAACGCAGTTATCTAGCTCAAGGTACTTCTATTAAATCTCAGCACCTTACTGGCCTTCCTGCGTATTGGCTATTTGAGCACCATTTCAGCCTGTCTACATGTAGTAGCCTCCCTCCACCTTTTCAGGTTTACTGATTTCAGCCTTTGTAGGACCTTCTGTCGCATTAAGGCATTTCCCAGTGCTACTATGAGTTAATTTCATTGCCTCAATTGCCTGTGTTGAAGCAGTGCGCATTGCGCCTTATATACGCATACAAGCAAACATTTCACCTCATCCAACTTACGTTTAATTGTATTCTGAGAGGATTTTGGCCTCCAACCCACAGATGCATAAGTTATTATGGGTCGCACCATCACTGCGTGAGTGCAGCCTTTGGCGAAATTTGGGAATCTTACGGCCACAAAATCGTTGATATTGATGTAAGAACCTTTTTGCTTTCCATATCTTCATTTGAATATGTTCAGTTCCTTATGCATATTAATACTTAGATAAATCTTCCTTGACAAACTGATTTCCGATCCGAAAAAAACTAAGGATCCAACCACTATACCCTTCCTTCCTCGAGTAAAGAGCATAGCGTCTGATTTGCTAGCATTTATGGTTCGATAGTAACTAAACATAATATTTTATTGATTAATCGAATAAAACTGAAAAAAGTATTCGATTAATCGATTATTTTTTTGTTATTTATATGCCTAGTCCCATGTATTTCTTGGGTGCTCTAATGTACAGTTTGTGTTTTTTCGAACAAAAGTAAAACAAAACAAAACTTAATGGCACAATTGTTCTCATTATAAGAATAAAACCAAAACAAAAGCAAATGTTTCGGTTTGTTTATTTTCGTACTCTGTACTTATAGTAAGAACATGTTATTTTGTGATCAAAATGATTTTTTTTCGTTTGTGTGAATGTTATGTAACAAAAAAAAAAAATTCTAAAAATTTAATTTGACGGTATTTAGATGATGACTTAATAACATGTCGTTTTAGTTCAGGGCAGAGAAAAAGTAGGATTTCTTCTGCAAAATCAAAACATAAATCGTAACTTTTTCTCTACCCTGAACAAGAAACAAATTTATAAATCATCGTCTAAGTCCCGTCTTTTTAAAAAATATCAAAAATTATATCAATGTATCGTATCCGATGTTATTGTATGACATATTTTCCCAGACGTCTTCGTAAACTTAACATGTTTCAGAAACCTGCTTTGTTTAAAATTCTTACCCTGGACTGTAAAATTATAGAAATGTCTACTAAATAGTTGTTGTTAAAAGAAAACTACAAATTTTGATGAAGAACAATCTAAATGCGGTATAGCCAACAGGTATTTAAAAGATGTTAAAAAATTTTTTTTATAAATTAAGGGTTAATTGAAATAAAATTTACATAAAACAAACCAACCTGATGTTAATTAGCAAAGATACATTTAAATTAGTGTAATTAAACCGCTCAAAAAAAAAAACGCTACAAAATTGGACATGGAAGAGTGAATGTATGAAAATTACACCAAAATCTGAATGAATTAACATTAATTTAAACTTAATGAGAATTATAAACAAAATAAAAACTTATGAATGTATCGAAGGTAAACTGGTGAAGCTAGACAAATTATTTTTCAAATGAAATTAAAACAATTTTATTTTTCTTTAATTAACTTTTTCACACAATGAGCAAAGCAATTGCTTGCTGTTTTATTGGTCATCATAAAATGCAACTCTAAATTAAAAACTATTTCATCTTTTGTTTTTTTTTCTTAAATTGAACACAAATTGAAATATAATTTTTTTCAAGCTTAATTCATGTGTTAATTTTTTTAACTTAAAATGAAATTTTAACTTAAATTAAAAGGAAAAAAGGGGACACAAATTTTTGTTTAAACTTAATCTAGACTTTCACCACTGGGTTGAAAGTATGCTGCACTACTTCCACCGCTAGACGAATAAACACTATTCTTTTCTGAGTGAGCCGGTGAAGGTGCCGGACTCATGGCAGGACTACGATTAATGGGTGTGGCAGCTGGACTGCTACCTAGTGGCACAACCAATGGGCCAATGGGTTTACGTGTTCGTGGTGCTCCTCTTACACTGTGATTAACTGGCCCTCCAGTTTTAAGACGTGGTCTGCCAGGGCCCCGTTTTACCGGTGTTGGCACTGCTGTGGGTGTAAATATACCCTCACCTGTATTCGTTAAGGGCGCTTCTGTTACTGTTGGTGTTAAACTAGCATCTGTTGCTGTTGATGATGATGAAAGGGAATGGAATAGAAAAAAAAAACAGACAATCCATTAGTGGTTTTAAAAAGCAAAATTAAAAAAAAAA
Source organism: Phasia obesa (assembly GCA_949628195.1). Lineage (NCBI taxonomy): Eukaryota > Metazoa > Arthropoda > Insecta > Diptera > Tachinidae > Phasia > Phasia obesa. Next base: position 207,451,659 of record OX451215.1, on the reverse strand, counting down.
TTGAAATAAATGAAATTATTAGGTTTGTACGAATTCAAATTGATCTACATGAAATGTCTAAATTAGATTTTTAGCGATTATTTTACAATAGGAAATTTAAGTTATCGAAATATTTTCAAAAGAACATCTAAATTATCAAAAATCAATTGATATTCTATAGAAAATTTAAGTTATCGCAAAATTTTCAATATAAAATTTAAATTTAGAAAAACTTTGCAATAGAGAATTAAAGTTATCGAAAAGTTATTATTATAGAAAGTTTAAGTAATCGCAAAATTTTCAATAGAAAATTAAATAATCAAAATTGTTCAATAGAACATTTAAGTTATCGAAAAATTTTTAATAGAAAATTTAAGGCATCGAAAAATTTTCAATAAAAAATTTAAGTTATCGAAAAATGTTCAATAGAAAATTTAAGTTATCGAAAAATTTTCAACATAAAATTTAAATTTAAAAAAACTTTACAATAGAGAATTAAAGTTATCGAAAAGTTATTATTATAGAAAGTTTAAGTAATCGCAAAATTTTCAATAGAAAATTAAATAATCAAAACTGTTACATAGAATATTTAAGTTAACGAAAAATTTTTAATAGAAAATTTAAGTCATCGATAAATTTTCAATAGAAAATTTAAGTTATCGAAAAATGTTCAATAGAAAATTTAAGTTATCGAAAAATTTTCAGTAAAATCATTATTAAAAATTGTCAATGAAAATTTAATAGAAAATTCAATAGAAAATTTAAGTCATCGAAAAATTTCCAATAGAAAATTTAAGTTATCGAAAAATCTTCAATAGAAAATTTAAGTCATCGAAAAATTTTTAATAGAAAAATTAATTTATCGCAAAATTAACAATAGAAAATTTAAGTTATCGAAAAATTTTCAATAAAATTTAAGTTATCAAAAAAATATCAATGAAAATTTAAGTTATCGAAAAAATATGCAATAGAAATTTTAAGTTATCGAAAAATTTTGACAAGAAAATTAAGGTCATCGAAAAATTTTCAATAGAAAATTTAAGTTATCGAAAAATGTTCAATAGAAAAATTAAGTTATCGAAAAATTTTCAATAGAAAATTTAAGTTATCGCAAAATGTTATCGAAAAAATATCAATGAAAATAGAAAAATTATTTTATCGAAAAATTATCAATAGAAAATTTAAGTTATCGAAAAATTTTCAATAAAATTTAAGTTATCGACAAAAAATATCAATGAAAATTTAAGTTATCGAAAAAATTTGCGATAGAAATTTTAAGTTATCGAAAAATTTTGAATAAAAAATTTAGGTCATCGAAAAATTTTCAATAGAAAATTTAAGTTGTCGAAAAATGTTCAATAGAAAAATTAAGTTATCGAAAAATTTTCAATAGAAAATTTAAGTTATCGAAAATTTTTCAATAGAAAATTTTAGTTATCGAAAAATTTTCAATACAAAAATTAAGTTATGGAAAAAATTTTCTATGGAAATTAAAAAATAGAAATAAATTAAAATAAAATAAATGAAATGAAATAGTTAGGTTTGTACGAATTAAAATTGACCTAAAAACAATGATAAAATTTGATTTTTAGTGATTTTTTTTGTAATTAGGAAATTCCATAATTCCGGCGATAGCAAATTAAACTTTCGTTTAATTTTTTTCAAACTAGAATTACCCGGAATTTAAGAAAACCACGTTTGCCATATTGTCTACATTATTTTTTCTGTAATTTAGCAAATCTGCCATCTAGATCTATTTGTGCGTTTTCGGTCCTTATTTCTCCGCTCATTTTTTCAATGCAAAATTTTTTATTGCTAAGAAGAAATATTATTTATTTATTTAATAATTTAATTATTAATTTATCGAGCATAGTAACGAAGAACTTCACTCGTTATAGCGAAGTATCCAGGGTCTTCGGTGAGAATCGAACCCACAAACCCCAGACTGATAGACTAGCACACTCTACCTACTAGCATATTGGGGCACCCCTAAACAACAAGAATTTTGTTTGCCGCAACATTTGAAATGACAAATTGATTATGCTTTTTCTTGTCGCTGTTCAATGGTATTAAAATAAACCTGCAAATAATTTAATTCGCTCAATATTCGAGTTGGGTAATCCAACAATTTTAAAATGAATCACGTATAGTTTCGTTTGTTGTTGGTTTGTGGTAACAATTAAACAACAAATGCAACATTCAAATAAGCAACATCTGCATGTCTAGCAAAAAATAAAAAAAAAAAACAAAAAAATAAATAAATAAAAAAAAAAAATTCGCGTTATTATTAAATTAAAAATAATTACATGAGTGACCATTTCGCTAAAAAGGGATTCGCTGTAACAGCGCCACATTATCGGCAGGGTTTTTTATACGAACAGTTTAATCTTCTAATGGTTTTATGCCTCATGTAGCAATTATGCTTGCCATCTAGTTGTCATGTGTAAGCGAACAATTTCAAACTCAAATACATATATATTGGAAAATCAATTGTAGCTGTTGTTGTACTATAAAATAATTACATATACATATGTATGTATATTTTAAGCCGATTTATGCAATTAATGTTACTTTGTGGCAATACGTGTTTTTTTCCGCTGCATTTGTAATCTGGGCAATTTTCGACTGTGTAAAAATGTTCATATCAAATTAAATCTCGTTTTAATCTCTCATTATTTGTGCAGCACGTATGCAATCGTTTGATTTTAACTCGCATTTTATTAATTTATCTTTTTTATTTTTGTTGTCCCTGTATTGTATGTCTGGCCCCAAAAACTATTGTGGTCTATCTTGCTCTTGTCTCTGCTATCTTCGCAATAGTGACTAAAAATTGGATGTTTAATATTATTTTGTAATTTAATGGCATTTATGTAAAAACGAGTAAATAAATGTGTTTGTTTTTTGTATTTGAAAACAGTTTTTCTTGTTTGATTAAGAATATGAATGAACAAACTTTTTCGATCACATCATCTTAATAGAGCTGATATATAAACACATGCAACATTTGCTTCTTACGAATTCGGAGCTATCAAAGTGTTGTAATACTTAAGTAATGTAATGAAATAAAGAGTTTTATTTTAATAAAAAAGAATAATAACTACAAAAACGATAAATTTTCTATAGCAAATTGTAATTTTGTATAACGAATTTAAATGTTTAATAGCTAATTTAAGGTTTTGGTAAATTTTCTATGGGAAACAAAAATTAACCATAAATTTCAATAGAGAATTAGTAGCTGTTGATAATTTTCTATAAAATATAAAAGTTATCGAAAACTTATCTAGAAGTAATAAAAGCTATCGATGATTGGTCTATACAAAATTTAAGTTATCGATACATATTTAATATAGTCTAAGTTATAATAAAATTTTTAATAGAAAATTTAAGTAATAGAAACATTTTCAATAGAAAATTTTAAGTAATCGAAAAATTTTCATTAGCAACTTTTAGTCGAAAAATTTTTAAGTTATCGAAAAACTTTCAATAGAAATTTAGAGTTATCAAAAAATAATCAGTTTTCAAAAATTAAAGTTATCGAGAAATTTTCAATAAAAAATTAAAGTTATCGAACAAATCAATAGAAAATTTAGTTCTCGAAAAATTTTCAATGGAACATTTAAGTTATCAAAAAATTTTTAATAGAAAACTAAAGTTATCTAAAAATATGCAGTTTTCAAAAATTAAAGTTGACGAAAAATTTTCAATAGAAAATTAAAGTTATCGAACAAAATTCAATAGGAAATTTAAGTTATCTAAAAATTTTCAATTAAAAATTTATGTTATTGAAAAATATTCAATGGAATAGTTAAGTTATCGAAAAATTTTCAATAGAAAATTAAAGTTATCTAAAAATAAGCAGTTTTCAAAAATTAAAAAAATCGAAAAATTTTCAAAAAAAAAGTTATCGAATAAATGTCAATAGGAAATTTAAATTATCGAAAAATTTTCAATAAAAAATTAAAATAATCAAATATTAAAGTTTTCGAACCAATTTCAATAGAAAATTAAGTTATCCAAAAATGTTCAATAGAAAATTTAAGTTATCGAAAAATATTCGATAGAAAATTTAAGTTATCGAAAAATTTTCAATGGAACATTTAAGTTATCAAAAAATTTCTAAAGGAAAATTTAAGTTACCGAAAAATTTTCAATAAAAAATTTTAGCTATCGAAAAATTTTCAATAGAAAAGTGATCGAAAAATATTATGTAGAAAATTAAAATTATTAAAAATATTGAATAGAAATTTTTGGTTATCAAAAAATTTACTATAGAAAATTAAAGTAAAAAAAAAATATTCAAAGTTTTCAAAAATTTTGAATAGATAATTAAAACTATCACAAATATCAATAGAAAATTAAGTTATCGAAAAATTTTTACACTAATATTAAAGTTGTCGAACAATTTTCAATTGAACATTTAAGTTATGGAATTATTTTCAAAGGAAAATTTAAGTTATCAAAAAATTTTGATTAGAAAATTAAACTTATCGATAAATAATTTTTCATAGAAAATTTATGTTGTCGAAAAAATTTAAAGGAACCTTTAATTAATCGAAAAAAAGTTCTCATTAGAAATTTTAAGCTATTGAAAAAAATCGGATTAAATTCAAATAAAATAATAAAGCTATTCATTAAGTTTAAGTTTTAAACAAAAATTAAAAGCTAGCGATTGATTTGCTATACAAATTTGGTGCTATCGATGTATTTTCTTAAGAAATTTGAAGTTTTTAATAAATGTTCTGTAGCTAAAGAAAGTTATAGATATAGATTTTATATAGAAAATTAAGGTTATCGATAAATTTTCTACAGAATAATATTTAATAAATCAGTCAAGTGCGAGTTAGTCTCACACACGTAGGGTTCCGTACTATGTTTAGTACACATTTAAAAACTCAAGTTGTTAATTTTTTCATGTCTTATGGGCCACTCTTTTCTTTTTAAAATCAAAGTCATATTCGTGAAAATTGCATCACTATTGGAACACCCTTTAAATTTTAGCAAATGTTGTTATTACGGCCACGGTAATACACTTTCTATTAAAATATCAGGCCTACCTATTGTGATTAAAAAATTAAGTTATATACGTGAAAAAGATGTCACTGATGGATCACCCTTTAGCAATTAGTAATTGTTACAGTGGCCGAAGTACAACATATACTGTAAACAATTTAAGAGTCTACCTATTACGGTTCAAAAAATAAGGCTATTTAAGTAAAAATCATGTCTCTATCGGAACACCGTTTAATTTTTATTATTTGTTATAGCTTCCATAGTAAGTAACCTCCTGTATAAACTTCAAGAGTCTACTTATTATCGTTCAAAACTTAGGCCATATACACGCAAAGCACGTCACTCTCGGAACACCCTTTAATTTTAAGGTTTAATTTAATAGAGAGCGAACATAGAGTTAATTACTGTCTGCAAATTTTAAGTGGTTGCCTCCTACAGCTAAGGAAATAAAGACATAAAGGCAAATAACACCTCACTTTCGGAACACCCGATAAGTTTTAGTATTTATTGCTATAGTGGCCACAGTTATACACCTCCTGTGAAAATTTCAAGAGTCTACCTATTATGGTTCAAAACTTAGGCCTTATACATGCAAATCACGCCACTATCGGAACACCCTTTAATTTTTAGATTTATTTTTTTACACTTATTTATACAGCGAACTAAGTTTTAATTACTGCTTGCATATTTTTAGTGTATTCCTCCTACAGTTCAAGTAATAAGCAGATATTCGTGAATAACACCTCTCTTTCGGAACACCCTATAAATTTTAGAGTTCGCTACTATAGCGGCCACAGTTATACACCTTCTGTGAAAATTTCAAGCGTCTACCTATTATGGTACAAAACTTAGATCTTATACATGCAAATCACACCACTATCGGAACACCCTTTAATTTTTAGGTTTATTTTTGTATACTTTTTTATATAGCGAACTAAGTTTTAATAACTGTTTTTAAATTTTGAGTCTATACCTCTTACAGTTCAAAAAATAAACACATATTCGTGAATAACACCTCTCTATCGGAACACCCTATAAGTTTTAGTATTTGTTGCTATAGCGGCAACGGCTATACATCATCTGTGAAAATTTCAAGATTTACGGTTCCAGAGATAAAAGGCGCTGACAGACGGACATACGGACAGACGGACAGACATTGTAGCGAAAACAATAGGGTTACGTTTTTACACTTTGTGTACGGAACCCTAATAAATTATCTGTTGAAAAAGTCGGTTATTGCTAAACTTTCTTTAGAAAATGGAGTGCAGTCGATAAATTTTGTAAAGAAAATTTAAATTGAGTCAAAAAATTATTAAATTATAAGCCGATTAATTTTCGATAAAAGATTAAAGTGAACTATAAATTATCTACAGAACATTTTATGTAATATTGAAGAAATTTTGTATAGTAAAGTAGTAGTAGAATTTTGTTATTGTAAATTAAAGCTAGCAATAAGTAGCTGATACATAAATAACATTTTCGACATACTCGTATCTCCAATAGAGAAATGAAATAATCGAATCATTCTTGTATGCTGTAATATTCAAGTCATTGTTAAATTTTTATAGAAATTTAGATTTATATATTCTATAGAAAATTACAAGATATCGACATATATAGCCATCTGCCGAAAAATGGATTTCTTTTTCTCCAACCTATTAGTTTCTATAAAAAGTTAAAACCATTAATCACTACTCGATAAACATTAAATTATCCAAAAGCTTTCTATAGAAAAAAGTAAACGATTCATGTTCTATAGAAAAATTTGTTTGGCGAAAAGTTTTCTGTAGGAAAATTAGAGTTATCGATCATATTTCTATAGAGAATTAAAGCCATCGGATTATTTTTCGATTAAAAATTTAAATTTCGATAAAATTTTCTATACACATTTTGCACAGAAAAGTTATGAAAATTTTTTTCTTAATAAAAATTAAAGCAAACTATAATTTTTTTAGGGAATAAATAAAAAATAATGTAATCTTTATTTCTTTAATTTAAGTTTCTAATCAATAGAAAATTTAAGTAGCGATAAATTTTATATAGCAAATTTTGCTTACCGATAAGTGAATTTGTTTTCTACAATAAAAAATTTAAAATATCGCTAGAATGATAAATTAAACGTAATCAAAAATTCAAGTTATCGATAATAACGGAAAAATTAAAGTAATCGATCATTATTTATCAACAAAAAAATAAAGTTATCCATAAATTTTCTATAGAATTTTAAGTTTTTTTTTAATTTTTTATAGAAGTTGTCGAGAAATATTCTACAAAAAAAAATTTACCTCGTCTATAAAGAAAGATTTAAGGTCGATAAGCTTTCTATAGAAAAAATTATTAATTGATGCATTTTCTGCAGATAAATTTTTCTATAGAAAATTCGGGAAATTAAATAAATAAAATTTCTTGCGTTTGAAATTCATCAACGGGATTTTCAAAGAAAATTTAAGTTTTTCCAGAAAAATAAAATTGGGATGCTCTTTTTTAGAAACAAAAAAAAAAAAAAATTAAAAACATAATGTCACAATATTGAAAAAAATTGTAATGGCTTATGTTTTTAACCGACTTCAAAAAAAAAGGAGGTTATCAATTCGTCTGAATGTTGCTTTTTTTATGTATGTAACCGCAGAACTCAGCCATTTATGATCCGATTTTAAAATTTTTTTCTTTATTTGCAAGGTTATGCTTTCAGGTTGGTCTCGTTTTAAAAACAGTTCATTATATTAAAAATTAAAGGGTGTCCCCATACAACATACATGTTTTTTACGTGTATTAAGAACCGTAAAGGGCACCAAATTAAAGTTTTTAAAAAATTGCGTGTCGCTATAGCTCCCAATAGCAGAAATTAATATAAAAATCAATTTAAAATTTAAAGGGTGTCCCCATAGGTGACGTAATTTTACCTATTTGAGCCTATCTTTTGAACCGTTATAGGCAAAACCTTGAAAATTTGACAGAATGTCGAATACTATGACCGTTATAATAAAATGTTTAAATATTCAAAATTTTAAAGGGTGCCCCGATAGTTCATTTAATTTGATGTATATGGCCATACTTTTGAACAGTTGTACACAGACCGCTGAAATTTACAAAGAACCTGTAGTGCTAAGTAAGTTATAACAAAAAGTATAAAATTTGAATTTGGAACTAAAAGGGTGTCCCAATAGTTAATGTAATTCTATGTGAGTGACCAAACTTTTGAACTGTTAGAGACAGACAGCTGAAATTTACAAGGAACCTGTATTGCAAAATTCACTATAGCATGTATACAATTTGAATTTAGAAATTAAAGGGTGTCCCCATAAATTATGTAATTTGATCTATATGGTCCTATCTTTTGAACCGTTAAACACAAACACTTGAAAATTAGACAGAATATCCACTACTTTCTCTGGTATGCTAACAAGAATAAATATTTGGAATTAAAATGTAAAGGGTGCCCCAATAGTTCATGTAATTTGATATATATGGTTAAACTTTTTAGCCGTTATAGACAGATAGTTGAATCTTTGTGGCCAAGTCCTCTATAACAACAGGTCTTTAATTTAATATTGTAAATTAAAGGGTGTCCGAATAGGTGATATTAGTTGATCTATGTGACCCTATCTTTGAAACCGTTATAGACAGAGGCTTGAATGGTGTCCCCATAAAAGACAGATGCTGGTGAAAATAGCTTAACTTTTGAACAGTAATAGGGAGAGGCTTAACATTCAAATAGTCTTTATTTTTTCCCTCTAATTTTGGCGCATCTTTTATTTGGGTTAAATCTAATTCTTACAGATTACTGCTTACATTTTTAGTTTAGAATTGGTGCCCTTCTATCTGTTTTGAAGTCGGTTTTTTTTGCAAGAATTATAAATATCTGGATTAAAATTGTTTAATTATTAACTTTACTAAAAGCAAAATATGATTTTCGTGATCATCTCAAATGAAAATTGTATTCATACGACGAAAATATTATTACTGACTTCAGTAATATCGCTGGTAATTAATCTAAAAAATAAATGCCACTAAAAAGGGGGAGTTGCACACTTTTAATTAATGAAGGGATGTTTAAAAAAAATCTTATTTTTTTTTACAAAACTAAACAAAGAATGTGTCACGTACTATAAAAAAACGTTTCGAAAAGAGCAATTATATAAATGATTTAAGAAGGATGAGGGTTAAAGTGTACAGAAATGGGGATAAATTAAAAAACGAAAAAAAAAATTGTCAAGTGGTTAAAGGGAGGAATTAGAGAAAAAAGCCACTTAGAATAATTGTGTTAAAACCACAAGAGGACTTAAGAAATCTTTAAGGAAATGAATTAAAAAGATTTACCCCACACACAGACTATTTTTTTGTTTTGTTAATGCCTTGTACAAAAGACTTAAACTACAAGGAAACGGATGCTAGTAAGCATGAAAAATTAAAAAAAAAAATTATTTAAATTTACCTTCATTATTTGATGAGACCGATATCTGTCCCGGTGAGGTGCTTGTTCTTGTTGATGCTGAACCATTTCCTGCTCCTCTTCTGGTGCTACCACGCGGTCTGCCACGTTTAGTGCCTCGTGGATGATGCCTTCGTCGAATGGGCCCCAAACAATCATCAAATAATGCTTTAAAAAAAAGACAAATAATAAAAAAAATTAAATTAAAGTTGAATATTATATACAAAGAAAATCCAAGTGTTCAATAAATCTTATAAAAAATGAAAGCTATCGATAAAATTTGTAAAGAAATGAAAAGTTATCGATAAATTTTAAGATTAATATTTAGGTTACAGATAATTTTGGTGAGGAAAATTTAAGTTTAAAAAAAAAAATATTGTAAAGAAAATTTTGGCGTTACATTTCATACAGTTTGTTAAGTTTAAAGAAAAAAATTAATCAAAATTTTCTACAAAGAATTTAGGTTATCGATCAGATTTATATAAAAACTAGCTGTGCACGCCACGTCATGGGCGTCCGACAATATTTTGCTCAGTTTTGATTTGAAAGTATTCCACACCAATTTAAAGACTCTTACTTTTATAGTGCTTCAGTTATGGTTTATGTATTTAATTATCACTTTTTCTTGGAAATAAGATATTTTTGCGGAAAAAAAATATCCTATAATGGGATCAGGATACTAAGGTACCGCGTCGCAAAGTTTTGTTAAAATCCATCTAGTAGTTTTTATGTGATGCGAACACAAACAATGAAGGACAGACAGAAGGAAATGAGTTACTATTTTATTATATGTATAGATTTTGAGTTTCATTAATATAAAAAATTATTTTTTTTATAAGGTAACTTTTAAGAACACATACATACGGTCTATTCACTTTTATGTAAATATACTATATATTCTACGCTTTTCTGCAATTCAAGATACAGGCGAAGCTTTTAACTCAACTGCAGTCTAAATATTTTGAGTGAAATAAAAACATTTTATTCTAAAAAAAATAGAAATTGTCAGTCCAATGCTCGAAGTTCATGTCATCCACTTTAGGCCATAAAAAGTCCAAAGTCTATATAATGTCCAAATTCTTCTGGTAGGCCTAAACTGAAGAAGCCACAATGAAGAGCATCATGGTTTCTCTTCATTTGCTTATACAATTGTACCTTGTAAGACCTTGAATAATCCAAGATCTTTGTGCAAATTTCTTGTTGTCGATGTTAAGTAGACGTTCTTGGATTCAGTTGCACACTATTGTCGGTAAGCACCACGGTACGAAGTCGACACTCACTAGCAAACCAATTTACAGCACTCCCGATGGGTACTCCATTTTGGTCAAAACAATTTTTAACAAACGCATATTTGTGCAAATCAGCAATAACTTTAGAAACCAGTGAGCTGGACTGAACCAGTGAGTTGAACTGAACTAGTGAGCTGAACTTAACAAGTGAGCTGAACTGAAGTAGTAAGCTGAACTGAACTAAGAATAAGAAGCTGACTGCACAAATGAGCAAAAGTGAACTAATGACATGAACTGAACTAGGGAGCTTAACTGAACTAAGGAGCTGATATTACTTAAGTGTAGTGATCCGCTCACTTAGGTCAGTTGAGCGATTAGTGCAACTGAACTAGGTCCTTCATGAACTATGGGACCTTATTCTTAGACCAGTCTTAGCAATTACGAGAAACTTTGTGATGAGGAAGTAGATCCACAGTTATCAGTCGACAGTCTGAAATCACTGTAGTCGAAGGTAAAGGCTTAATACAGCACGAGCCTCAATGAAAGTAAGGTAACCGTAAATTGCCATACGGGTGCCAAAAATCATTGGGGAACAAAGCGGCCATCTCCACGAATACCCTTATGTTCCTAAACCTAAAACACGATCACTACACAATTTTACAAGTTCATACATTTAGAACAAAGTGCTCTCATTATTCTGTCTTTCGGCACATTTCACTGCCGGACATGGAAATTCTACAAAATAGTTTAATTTTTTTTCCCGTTTACCTTTCTCTTCTTTTATTTTCCTTTAAGTAATAGTTGAATAAGTCATGTTTATACAGCATTTATAAATTTAACTATTTGTTTATTACATTTTTATTTTACTTTATTTTCTACTTAATTTGATGTGAATCGTTTTTTGTTAAACATTTTCGTTACTCGTATTATATTGTTGATCGTATTTATTTTTAAAGTTATGATTGTCAATAAACGTAATGACTTTAATTAAAATCAACATAAATCTTGGCATTTTTGTTATTTCTTTCGTATAAATAATTTTATTTCGTGCTGCATCTGGTATAAACATTTTTGAGCCAAAGTCAAATATCGAAAAGAAAAAATTCCACCTAAATTAAAAACATCAAACGCATTAAAATAGACAAACAGGCAGACAGACAGACAGTTAGTTACTGGTACTTTATTAGTTTTAGTGGCGGTAGTTTCCCATTCACAGTTCCCCACCGATCGATCACCATCATGCTTTACCACAATTTAAATTTATCTTTAGTATTCAATTTATTGTTTTTCTATTACCATGTTAAACAAAATAAAAAGAGGAACAAAAAAAAAAGCAGCCTACAATAACAGCCTTAAAAGTGAGTTCATGAAGTTACCAACCAACCAAACAACCAACCAACCATCAACAACAACCTGCCATTTCATGCAAAACTGCATAAATGAAAAATCAACCCGAAAACAATTTCTGAAACGTATAAAAGGTAAAAATTCCTCATTACCATAAAAAATACTTTAAGTCGTTTTTATTTTTATTTGAGATTTGTTGCGGTTTTGATTTTATTTTAGTTTTTACATGGTTTTTGATTCATTGAATAGTTTGAAAGCCTTTATGATATAATATGGGTTCTTTACAACGTTTGGTAACAAATAACCATCCATTTTATTTAATAAAGGGTGACCCAAAATTTACTTAAGATTTGAATTAACCGCCATTTGTATCCTGAAGTGTTGGCAACCCTCTGAAAACCTATTGTACCTTTACAAGATTTGGTTTAATAAAAATGAAGCATTTAAGAGACTTTTTTTTTAAATTTTATCAAATTTTTTATTAAAATTTTTATCGAATTTTTTTGTAACCTTTTTATCAAAATTTTTTTTTGTAAAAATTTTATCGAAAATTTTTTGTAAAAATATTACCGAAAATTTTTTTGTAAAAATTTTACGGAAAAGTTTTTTGTATAAATTTTACCGAAATTTTTTTTGTAAAAATTTTATCGAAAATTTTTTGTAAAAATTTTACCGAAATTTTTTTTGTAAAAATTTTACGGAAAATTTTTTGTATAAATTTTACCGAAATTTTTTTGTAAAAATTTTACCGAATTTTTTTTTTGTAAAAATTTTACCGAAAATATTTTTTGTAAAAATGTTACCGAAAATATTTCGTAAAAATTTTACCGAAAATTTTTTGTAAAAAGTTTACCGAAAATTTTTTGTAAAAATTTTACCGAAATTTTTTTTGTAAAAATTTTACCGAAATTTTTTTTTGTAAAAATTTTACCAAAAATTTTTTGTAAAAATTTTACCGAAAATTTTTCTAAAATTTTTTGGTAAAAATTTTATCTAAAATTTTTTGGTAAAAATTTTATCTAAAATTTTTTGTAAAAATTTTATCTAAAATTTTCGGTAAAATTTTATCTAAAATTTTGGGTAAAATTTTTATAAAAAATTTTCGTAAAAAATTATCTAAAATTTTTTGTAAGAATTTTACCTAAAATTTTTTGTAGAAATTTTATCTAAAATTTTTTGTAAAAATTTTATCTAAAATTTTTTGTAAAAATTTTATCTAAAATTTTTTGTAAAAATTTTATCTAAAATTTTTTGTAAAAATTTTATCTAAAATTTTCTGTAAAAATTTTTACGATTTTTTTTTAAATTTTATTGTAAAAATCTTACCTAAAATTTTTTGTGAAAATTTACAAAAAAATTTTTGGAAAAATTTTATCGAAAATTTTTACCGAAAATTTTTTGTAAAAATTTTTCCAAAAAATTTTTTGTAAAAATTTTACCAAAAATTTTTTGTAAAAATTTTACAAAAAATTTTTTGTTAAAATTTACAGAAAATTTTTTGGAAAAATTTTACCGAAAATTTTTTGTAAAATTTCAATCAAATATTTTTTGCAAAATTTTAATCTTAAATTGTTGGTAAAATTAATTCAAAAGTTTTTACAAAATGTTTTGTCTCAAAATTTTATCGAAAATATTTTGCTATTTTTATCAAAAATACTTTTTTTAAATTTTACAAAAAAGTTTTTCTAATAATTTTATAGAAAACGTTTTTCAAAATTTTATCGAAAATGTAAAAATTTTACCGAAAATATTTTGTAAAAAATTTATCGCAAATTTTTGTAAAATTTTAATCGAAAATTATTTATAAAATTGTATCGAAAATATTTTCTAAAAGTTTTTCCAAATTTTTTTTCTAAAACTTTTATCGAAAATATTTAGTTTACAAATTCATCGCAAATTTTTTCCAAATTTTGTACGAAAATTTTTTCTAAAAATTTATCGAATTTTTTTTGTAAAAATTTTACCGAAAATAGTTAGTAAAAATTTTACCGAAATTTTATTGTAGACATTTTATTGAAAATTGTTTGTAAAAATTTTATCGAAATTTTTTTTCTAATAATTTTATGGAAAATATTTTATAAAATTTTTTTCGAATTGGGTTATTAATCCCCCGAGATTTGCATGTACCTTATGGGATCTACTGGACTAATATTTATTTAACAAAAAAAAAAAAAGCAAAAGAGAATCATTACAACGGAAAGATAATGAAAACAACGTGAAAAAATATAGGTGGGCGTGGTTTTTGCCCGTAGCTTCGAATAAAATCGTCGTATGTCGTTGAATTGCGTTAGCGAAATTTTCGAAACTATGCCTGGCAGTATCTCTTCTGGTGAAATAAATATTGAATATCGGAAAGATAAACTTATATCCATCTGTGGTCAAGGGTATAAAAACAACATTTATTTATTTGAACAAAATTTTCATAGGGCACTTCCGTAGTCATTGGTAATTTTTTGTTTTACATTCATTTCCTCGCACTAAAGACGTTTTCTGATTAAATTTCACTGTGTTACAACCAAATAACAAACAATTGTATTTTATTATTATATTTTTTTTCCCAAATTTTTGTTTAGCTTGTCATAAGTTTTATCAATATTATGGTTATTTTTTTTTTATTTTATTTTATTTGTTTTTATTTTTTTGTATTAAGCATTTTGTTACTCGTACTCTCTCTCCTCCACAATTTATTTGAGGAATTTATTTTGTTTGCTTTGATTTTTATTTTAACTGATTTTTTATTCATTCGAATTTAGTTGTTAGGTTTCAGTTTGGTATGTTAAAGGTAGTTATTGTTTTTTTGTTGTTGTAAGTTTTTGGTACCATTTTTTCAAAATGTATTTCATTTATGTATTTCGGTCAAATTGTATTGTTTGTGTTGTTTTGCTACAAATTAAAAAAAAGAAAAAAAAAAAACAGCAGGTCTCTGTGTGTCGTCGCTCAGTGGCTTAAAGGCATGTTAACTAGATATTTTTGTTGGTTGGAGTCTATTTTCAAAGAACTAAATTACAAGTGAATACAAGGTGGTTTAATATAAAGTTTCAAAAAATGGAAGACTTAACAAACAGATGCCATTTAATGAAGTCATGATGTTAAGAAAAATGACAAAAATGTCAAGCATGTTTCGATTTCATTTTTTACATTTGCTGAATGATTGAAAGGATTTCTAGCATATTTCTTATATTTAATGTATGCATGTATGGTGTTTTGACTGTTTTGGATTGGTATTATATTGAACAAAATTCCGTTTATTATTGGGCTACAGGAAAAGTTTTATATTTAAATACATTTTATTGATTTAGTTATTTATTTGGAAATTTAATGCTACACGTAAAGAAAAACATGGTTGAGGTAACCATGTATGTATGTAATGTATGTAATGTAGGGGGAATATCGAAGCAGACCACTTCCATAATGGGTCCCTTTTCGACCCCCTTCCGTCCTCTATGATTACAGGCAACCGAAATATAATTTACGACAACCTACTTACATTGAGTTATGTGCAACAACCAGCCCTTAATATTGACTTTAGTGATTTGAGACTGTCGACTGGTAACTGTCGGCCTTCTTTCTCATCACGCAGTTTCTAGTAATTGCTAGCATTTTTTCAAGGCTCAGGTCCCCCATGGCATCCACCAGTGGTCCTGAGTCTTAAGCTAGCCAGTGCTGGACATTCACACACAATGTGCGCTGCCGTCTCAGCTTCTTTCCTTTCCCCGTCTCCTCTTCTGCCTCTGCCACTCACTTCTAGGCATGAGCTGTAGAGACTCCGACTCGACGTTGAAGGAAAGTTTTGAGGTGCCTGCTTCCGAAAAGGATTTGCCTAAGCCCACAGGGACAGGTGCGTCCAATTCATTCACATTTACCTCTATAGCCGCAGGAGTATCTTCATAGACTGACCAGTCCACCCCTTGCGAGGTTTCTTTGTCATTCTATTTCGATATCCTCCCCTGGCCAGTGGCAACCGGAGTTCCTAAAGGGATTAACCTCTCCACCTGTAACGAGGCTTCCTTGTCCATCCCTATCGAAATATCCCGGTTCAACGGCATAGGAGAACCTTTAGAGATTAACCTGTTCATCCCTTCCGAATTCTTCCTAGGCCATTATTGGAGAAAACGTTGTCCACCCACACAGAGCTCCTAATGCATGGGTAAGTCTACATTGAAACTGGAGGTCGACTGTTATCCAGAGTTCGCATACTAACGGCCAAGCACGCTCTTGACCACGCATCCCTGGCGTATGCTGTACCACCATGGATTAGGGTAGGGTTCTTCCAGATTAAGGTTCAAAGAACATTGGCGTCTGGTGCCCCCATTTTCCCCGATAGCACTGCGTCAAAGCTTTGAGAACAAACCGCAATGACAATAAGTGCCCCGGAGGTAACCATAATCTAAGAGCAATATATTTTGGTTAAATTATATATTATTATTAAACAAACATATTATTATTAAACATTATAATATTATGGTTAAATTAAACGATTATGGTATGGTTAAAAACTAAAAAATAACATATTATTTGAAACATACATATCGCACTTGATCACCAAGAGTGTATTAACTAAGAATTTTAAAATTTTCAGTAGAGGTAAAAAACTGTTTGTGTTGACATTTTAAGATAATTTAAAAATCCGAACATATTATAGTCAGCAAATTCCATTTAATAATATATTTACACTATTTTTCTTTCAACTTTTTTGAAATTATTGCCAAATAAAAATAATACCTTTTTATTGATATAAAGGTACTCAAGACACTATCACAAAAATGGTCTCATATTCGGGCTTCGAGATGAAAGAGTAATTAGAATACGTTGATATTTTTCGAGTAGATGGATATTGATGTTGTTGGTTGATTTCTTGCAAAAAGTGAAAATTTAAAAGTTTTAAGTTAATACCCTCAGGTTGATCAAGTGCGATATGTATGTAGACAAAAAAAAAATAGTTTTATTATAAGTGGAATAAAACAGTCTTCTTAAGATCTTGGAATTTCCGTTTTCCTTTATATCGGGTGGATCTTGGACTTTCCTTTTTTCTTTATATCGGGTGGTTAAATTTTAAGGACTGATGTTGAATGTGAACCACACCTAAACGTCAAGTTTTTTTCTGCATTTAATATGAGATTTCTCAATTTCAGACTAACTCAATTTGAATCATGGAAAGATACACAATCAAGCAACGCGGCAAGAAATGGCAACAGTGGATGATCAATTTTCGAAGAAAATCATCTTCAGTAATGAGGCACATTTTCTCCTCAGTGGATTCGTCAATAAGCAGAATTGCCGCATTTGGGCGAATGATAATCCAAGAGTGATTGTCGAAAAAACAATGCACCCACAATGAGTAACAGTTTGGTGCGGCTTATGGGCTGGCGGCATCATCAGACCATATTTTTTTTTTTTAAATGTAACCAGTCAGGCAGTTACTGTGAATGGTGTTCGCTATCGTGAGATGATAACGAACTTTTTATGGCCCAAATGGGAAGATATGGATGTGGACGATGTATGGTTTCAACAGGACGGTGTCACTTGCTCACACAGCTAACGTAACAATGGCTCTTTTGCGCGACAAATTCAATGGCCGTGTTATCTCTCGTGGTGGCGATGTCTATTGGGCGTCAAGATCATGTGATTTAACACCGTTGCACTTGTTTCTTTATTTGAAAGAAAAGGTGTACGTCGGTAAGCCAGCAACAATTCAAAGGATGAGATAATTCGGTACATTCACGGCATAGAACCTAAATTATGCCTCAGCGTCATCGAAAATTTGGAGCATCGGATGGAGACGTGCCGCCGAAGTCGCGGCGGCCATTTGGCCGATATTTTGTTTCATACCGTACCAAAGAAATTACAATAATTTCCTAAATAATTTGTATTTAATTTAAAATCAACATCGGCCCCTTAAAAT
This sequence comes from Phasia obesa, assembly GCA_949628195.1. Classification (NCBI taxonomy): domain Eukaryota; kingdom Metazoa; phylum Arthropoda; class Insecta; order Diptera; family Tachinidae; genus Phasia; species Phasia obesa. The sequence continues at coordinate 207,433,760 of OX451215.1, read as the reverse complement.
TTAACCACCCTTTCTAAGGCCAACGTTAGCGACTTTAACAACCTTAAAAAGTACATCGGGAATGTCACCGACGGTATGAGGTTATCATTACGACAAAACCAGAAACTAACACTTCATTAAGCCGTGATTTTTGACGATCTTAGTCAATTGCACTGTCGTGCACTAACGGATAGAAGAATTAGCTTGTATAATAACCATTTAATGATAAAATCAATCAAAACTTGTTTATCGTGACCAAAGTAATGTTACAAACAACTAAAATTTATTCATCGCAACCATACATTGTTACAGAGAACACATACTATAGCATGTTTTTTTCTTTAAGTGTAAATTTTAATTAATTTTTGTTATTTATAATCATTTATTATTTTTAACTGGACATGTACTGTTGTAAAATAACCGTAAAATTATACATCAACGCCTTTTTGTTTCTCAAAAAAAAAAAACTATAAATAATTATGTATGTATGTGTGTATGTATACAAATACATGCATATGTGTTGTATGAAGAGTGATCTTTACATGTCTTCAACCCCATTTATTTGATAAGGATCTAAGGATATGGTCAGTTTCTGTGTACATCCCTCAATAAAATTTCCAATTTATTTTCTAACCTTTAATTATAATTATTGGTTTTGGCTTTTAATAAATTATTTTTTTTTTTCAAATCATACTCTCTATGTATGATGATTCTCATTACCTTATAGAGAAAATATAATTGGAAATGAAATCAATTTATAGTCCACCAGCTACACCCATCCACAAAAAATACAATAAACACTTGGAAGAAAACTATGGCAAACCTTTAACTAAAAAACGCACGCTATTCTGACATCGAAAATGTTTTAGTTTTTTATGTGCAAGGTACGACGCCTACTGTTTTCATTGAATCTGTTTTTGGCTAGACTATACGTAATAACACGGTAATAATTTTTTACTTTTTATGGAAGGTACCACTTCCACAATCCTAATTCAGTTTGTTTGGTCCCGTTGTGACGCCCGAAAGAGGGATGAGCTGATCCACACTTTAGGTTTGGTGCAAAAACCATCCAGAAAGCCGGATAAATGAATTTATCCTGTTAATATCGCAACCCGATAAGTCTGCAAGGTCTTGTAGTAACGGGTTGCCAAGCAGCGCCGCTCTTTCCGTAGATAGGGCCGGACAGTGACAGAGGAGGTGCTTCACCGTCTCTTCTTCCTCCTCGTCCTGACAACTTCTGCAGGAGTCATTATACGGCGATTTAATCTCCTAGCATGTGCACCTATAGTGCAGTGCCCTGTCAGCACAGCCACTAGTGTGCCAATTTGTCCTCGAGGGGTTCTCAGTAGGGTTGCAGTACGTTTGCAATCATACTGAGGCCATAAAAGCCTCGAGATCATACAGGTGGGCTCGTTCGACCATCTGGTTTGCGCAGCCCTCAGTAGTTCCTGCTGGAAGTTATCTTTACAGCAATTTAGCGGAACGCCAACTAGTTGATCTATCTCCTGGTCCCTAAGGTAGGTTCCAGATCTAGCCAGTTCGTCCGGGCATTCCCGCATGCCCCGGCACCCAAAAGAGTTCCAGGTTGGAATGTCTCGCCATCTCATCTAGACATGTCCGGCATTCACGAACCAAACTGGACGTTGTATAAACGCCCGATAAGGAGTGTATCGCAGCTTTGCTATCGGTACAAAACTGTATATCCTTACCATATACCCTGTGATACCTAAGCCAGTTTGCCGCTCTTTTTATGGCAGGAGGGTTACTTTTACCTACTTTCAAGACCATGCCTATTAGAGTTCTCTATGTAAAGGATAATAATTTTTCACTTTGTATGGGAGGTACCACACCCACTGTCTCAATTAATTCCGTATTTCAGTATATTTTACGCATTTCAAGTTTCAAGGCGTTCGCATTACGTAAAAACTACTGGATGGATTTTAACAAAATTTTGTGAGGAGGTACCTTAGTATCCTGACTTCAATACAGGATGCTTCTATTTCCAAGAGAAAGTGGAGAAAAAGCATGAAAGTACGCAGTACATAGACCATAACTAAAACCCTAACCACTAACGGATGGCACTGTTTTATAAAGTAAATACTGAAGCATAGTTTAAGGCGGCACTAAAAAAATAAGAGTTTTTTGTGTGGATTGCTTTCAAAGCAAAATCGAACAAAATATTTCAAAGACGCTCACGAAGTGGCGAACACAGCTAGTCTATACATATAATAAAACATAAAGTCATTTCCTATCTGTCTTTTACTTTGTGTTCTCATCACGTAAAAAAAATTTAATGGATTTTAACAAAATTTTGTGAGGAGGTACCTAAGTATCCTGATTCCAATATAGGATATTTTTTTATGCAAAATTATCTTATTTCCAAGAGAAAGTGGAGAAAAGCAGTGAATGTACCCAGAATTTTTTTTTATCGATTTAAAGGTACTGCATACTTTAAGGCATCTTTTATTTTTGAAAGCAGTATATTTTAAGCAAAGTTGCGCAACAGATGGCGCTGTTTTAAAATAATGAGTAACTCATTTCCTGTCTGTCTTTTACAGAGGTTTACAATAATTTTAAGAATTTTAGAATTTTATCCAGGGATGGTTACCTTTATATAAAGTAAATACCTAAGAGTTCTCAAAATTTGCTGTGGATTACTTTCAAATCAAAATCGAAGAAAATATTTTCAGGAGGCACACATCGCTGGCTAGTCTAACATATTTACAAATGTAAGTATGTTTGAAGTCCGAAAGTAAATAATTAATATTTGCACTTGATGAATTATTTAACGACAAAATCATACGGTTTATAAAAAATTCAAATTCAAATTTTTTGTTTTAATAACACAATGCAATTACAAATTAAATTCCAACTTAATTATTAAAACATAATAACGAAGACTCGTTGTAGTAAAACACATTTCGGGGAAACGAACCCACAACCCCCAGACTCGTAGACCAGCATACTACTTACTACATACTTGGGCACCTACTTCATATTTTATATTACCGAAAAGCTATGAAATTTGTTCTTTTTATTATTTATTTTTAATATTTTTTATTCGTATTGGAGGAAGAAATTAAAATAACAAAAGAAAAAAATTTTCTAACTGAAATAAACAAATCATTTTGACATTTTTAAAAATCATCTACAAGTTTTCATTGTCATAAAATATATTTTAATCAAATTTGTATGGTCGTCTTTTCCTATTAGATACATTTTTTTTAAATGTGCGCGATTAATTCAAATTATTCGAGTAATTTGGAAACCTTAATCGATTAATCGACGAAAATTTAAATTGCAAAAACGATTAATTATTTGCTCGATTAAAATCAAAAGCCGATTAAATGGATAGATACTCTACTGTGTACTCAACAATACTCTCAACAAAGAGAGCAAAACACAAAACATTTTCAATCAGGGATGGTAAATGAAATTTTAAAATTGAACTAACCGGCTGGCTTCACAAATTGGACTCTAAATTTGGACTCCAAACAACACTAAACACATTTTAGAAATTAAAATAAAATTTTTATTTTCTAATTAAATTAAAATAAATATATGTGACCCGGTCTATGAAAAGGGAAAAGGTGGCTCATGACTCAAAAACAAAATTTCGAAAAATTAGCTGTTAAAGATAAACAATGCAACAACAGCAAAAAGTGGAAAAATTTTTTTTGAGTCATAAGACACCTTTTCATAGGCCGGGTCACACATAAATAAAATTTTTATTTTTAATTTAATTGGTTTTAAGCTTGAGGTAGTTTTTTTTTATTTTTACTTTACCATACGTAGTATAAGCTAAAGTATAGTAATCATGAAAAAAATCGCGGTCGGGATTTCGACGGATTTATACGTTTTGAGGTCTCCTGAATACATTTTGACTACTTTCGCGATGATGTCTGTGGGTGTGTGGGTGTGTATGCCACTACTTTTGTGGAGTTTGTACAGGTTGTATCGTTTGACATATCAAAATTAAATTTAGTATGTCCCCTTGGTATATGGTGATAAAGAGCTGTATAGTTTTTGGGCATAATCTAGAGGGGACAAGGGGTAGTTTACTTACTGCCAAATTTTGTGAACCGTCTACAGATCATACCGTATCATATATAAACGAAATTAGGTATGTGCCTTTGGTTTACGGAGATGAAGAGCTTTAAAAATTTTGGGCATAAAGGGGCAAGGGGCAGTTTACTTGCTCCCAAATTTTATAAACGCTCTGCAGGTCATACCGTAGGACATATTAAAACGAAATTCAGTATGTGCTTTAGTTTACGGAGATGAAGAGCTGTATAAATGTTGGACATAATCGGGATGGGGCAAGGGGTAGTTTACCTAATACCCGAAACCGAAATTAATTAATTTTTCGATTCGTATATACTTTGAACTTTTTTTCTTTATGTAATATATTCATAAAAATATCTGTTTCCATTGGGTATGGTAAAGTTGAGTGTAGGCCACTCCAGTTTTATTTTTATTATTTTTAGTATCGATATTTCACTACTCATTGGTGTAGTATCATAAGGAAAAAAATTAAAAAAAAAATAAAAATATATTTCATAAAATAAAATTAGTAAAGAATAGAGCTATAAAAATTGCCAACCCTGCGAATAAGCTATCATATTTTTAATAATAAAAACTTTCATAATTTGTAGTTTTTCTCTCAGTCAGAGTTATTAGCTAATAGGAAGGCAGTTTCGTGACGTCATTAGGCTGACATGCGCAGAAAATTTTAATTTTCTTTTCGGGATGGCGTAACCTTGTCTTCTGTCATCCTTGATCTATACCACGTATGGTAGAGTATATATAGATGGGGAATTTAACTACATTTTAATAACAATTAAAATTGCAGGTAAGGTGAAATTGCATATTATTAATTACACATTACATGTAATTGTAATTGGAAATTTTCAATTACAATCGATAGACTGATTGGCAGCGGGCTAGTCTATCAGTCTAGAGGTTGCGGGTTCGATTACCGCCAAAGACTCTCAGTGTTTTCTGCAGACAAGCAAAAAGCTTAGCAGAGGTAGAGTTGTCTTACACAAAAAAAAATTGCAACTTACAGGTAATTACATGTAATTGCAATTGGACCTTTTTAAAGCAAAAGTAGCTGTAATCTTTCAATTACAAATTACATGAGTTGAATATAATTACAAATAGTTGAATGTAATTATAAATGAAAAATTCCAAACTGTAGTTAACATCCCCCAAGTCTAGTAAATATTACGCTCTTACTGCCGAAATTTGTAAGCAGCTACCTCTCAGCCCTGTCTCCTTATTGTAGTAATAAACCCCCATTTTATTAACTAAAACATTTTACATGAAAGTAATTAAAACTATAACCTAGTTATTTTCTCTATTATTAAAGGGTGTTTTTTATAGAGGTATAGAACTTTAAGTTGGCATTACTTTTCAAGATGGCGACAGATGAGAATAAATGACTTGACAGCTGTCAAGTGATTTATTCTCAGTTTGGTTTGCAAATCATCATGAATAGACTCACGCCTGAACAACGCTTGCAAATAGTGCAATATTTGTAGTGAAGGTAATCCTCAAGTGTATGTCGAAACACTGTTACATCGAGAAAAACTGACTGTTTGATGCGCTTTATGGGGTGGTGGAATCATTGGTCCGTACTTTTTCAAAAACGATGGTGGCCAGAACGTTGCAGTCAATGGTGATCGGTATAGAACCATGATTACTAACTTTTTTATTCCTGAATTGAATAACCATGATGTCCAGGAGATGTGGTTTCAACAAGACGGCGCAACATGTCACACAATAGATTTCACGTGTTGGACCTGTGAATTGGCCTCCAAGATCTTGTGATTTAACACCGCTAGACTACTTTCTGTGGGGCTATGTAAAGTCATTGGTCGATGCGGATAAGCCACAAACGCTTGACCATTTGGAAGACAACATTCGCCGTGTTATTGCCGATATACGGCCACAAATGTTGGAAAAAGTCATCGAAAATTGGACTACATCCGCGCCAGCCGCGGCGGTCATATGCCAGAAATCATATTTAAAATGTAATGCCACAAGATTATCTTTCCGATAAATAAAATTCATGTTAATCGAATCCATCGTTGTTTTATTGCAACTTAAAGTTCTATACCTCTTTAAAAAACACCCTTTATATTAACCTTACAGAAAACGAAAAGCGGCCATTGTGGAACTCACTCTTATAATTCCAGTCTACCTGGGAACCTAACCTAACCTTTTTAACCAATGCTTCGTACTCTCCTTTACTTACATACATATATCTTCATTAAGTTGTTAAAATATGTATTCGTTCATAAATTTATTTACAATTTTACTCAATCACTCAGACATTTATTCATAAATATATTTCAGTTATGAAATTAGATAATTGACCACATCCAATACATAGATTTTTCTTTTCCAGTGCAAAAGCACTAAACTTATCATTTTTCGTCTGTCCTATTATTTTCCTTCTATTTTACCTTCCGTTTGTTCTTCCGTTTTTTATTATTTTTTTTCGCCGTCTGGTTTTTCTGCTGATTTGTCTTCTTTCTCATCTTTTAAAAATATAGGTGGTCGTTTGAGTTCGCGTGGAACGTATTTAATAGGAAGGGGTTCGTAACCAGGACGAAGTACTGGACGTGCCAACTTGCCCCAATATTCCTGGTGTCCCTCAAGCTCACCCTTTGGTATGGGTTTTCGTGGTGTTGGTTTTGGCAATGCAGCGTTATATCTTTCTTGTGCTGCTTTTGATCTTTCGCGTTGGAAGTAAATAGGATAAGGTGCAAATCCAGGACGAAAGACCGGACGTGCAAGAAGGGACAGTCGTCTCTTTCGTGCTTCATCTTTATCTTTTTCTTCTGCGTCTTTTTCTTGTTCTTTTTCTTTTCCGGCTTCGTCTTTTTCTTTTCCTTTTCTTTTTATATTTTCTCTTCCTCTTTTCACTCCTCTTATTATTAATTTCTTTTTCTCTTTTTCTTCTCCTTTTTCATCTGCTTCTTCTTTTTCTTTCTGTTGCCTTTCTTTTTCTTCTATCTCATCTTTGTGTATTCTAAGATAGTGTTCTGGAGGTAAGGGTCGTGGCAATGCTGCATTATATCTTTCCTCTTCTTCTTTGGACCAGAACTGGCGCGTGTGGTCAGGGAAGATTACAGGATAAGGTTCGAATCCAGGACGATATATTGGACGTGCCAACTTGGCAATATGTCTCTTTAGTTCTTTTCGCTCCTCTTTAGTCATGCGTTTTCGACCTTTTCCTTTTCCTTTTTCTTCTTCTTCATCTTTTCCTTCTTGGTCCGTTTCTTTTACTTCCTCGTCATTTACTTTTTCTTCTTTGTCTTCTTCTTTTTCTTCTTTGTCTTCTTCTTTTTCTTCTTCATCTTTTCCTTTTTCTACTTTTTCTTCTTCTACCTCTACTTCGTCCTTTTCTTTTCCTTTTCTTTTTCCTTTGCGTTTTTCTTTAGCCTCTTCTTTCTCCTTTTTACGTTTTTCTATTTCTTGTTCTTCTTCTTCTTTTTCTCTTTCTCTTTCCAATTCTCTTTCTTTAAGTTTTTGTTCTCTTTCTTCTTCCCTTCTTAAAAGGAATTGCGAAAGAGTTTCATTTCGTTTCCTTCTTCTTTCTCTGCTTCGTTTTCTTCTTGCTTTATCTTTTTTCTCTTCGATCGTCTTTAGGTCTAGTCCCTTTATTCTCAAGTAGTGTTCTCGGGGTAAGGGTCGTGGCAATAGTGCATTATATTTTTCTTCTTCTTCTTTCCTAACAAACCGGCGTATGTGGTCAGAGAAGAATATAGGATAAGGTTCGAAACCAGGACGAACTACTGGAAGCGCTAAGCGGGCCATACGTATCTGATTTTCTTCCCACTGAGCCTTAGTCATAGCCTTTCTAGGTGCTACATATTCAACGGGTTTGGGTGGTATTGGACAGTGGGGATCCATAGGCGGTGTAATACGAGGTATGGCCAAATCCAAAATATGTTTTGAAGGTTTATATTTTAACGCGGATGGTCGTATAGGAAAACGCAATGTGGACCAAAATTCTATTTCCAATTCAATGTGTTGAAAAGTGTTGGGTACACTAGGAGGAGGAAAGGGTCGTCCTTTATCATGTTTTGCAGGTTTTTTCCAAATAATTCTCGGTGAATATGGAAAGTTCTCGGGTTCTGGATATTGGTATTTCACTCTAGGCATTTTTGGTGTGGCTAGTTTTTCAAAATCCTCTAAAATTTCTTCAGGCGTTAAATTATATTTCGATTTCTTTTTCCTTCTGACTATCTCTTTACAGTGGGGTTTAGGTTGTTGTTTAGCCTCTGCATTTTTATCTGCCCATTTAAAAAATTTTACCCAGTCACTACGCGCCATGGGTCCAGGCTTAGCCCATCTACCAAATCTATATCTGCGCGGTGCTCTTATCTGTCTACGCATTTTAGGTTGGCAATTTCTTCGTATCCATTCCAGTTGGCGTTCCGTTAAGTCCTTTGGCGGTATTATAGTAATTTTCATCATGTCTTCCTCTAGTTTTCTTTTTTTCTCCCAGGCTAATTTTCGCGCTTCTCTGGCCAATCTTCGCGCCTTTTGTTTTTCCGTTGGAGCGTAAGGAGACCTAAATCCGCCTTTTTTCTTTTTCTTAGGTTCAGCACTTTTTGGTGGATTTTCCATGGTATTTTGCTGTTTCTGATTGGAGTTCGCATAAAATAGTTTTAATCTTTAATTGAATTTCTTAGAATTTTTACTTTACTGAATGTCAAAAAAATTTAAAGAAAAATTTTAAATTTCTCCAAATGGTATATCAACAAAATATATCACAAAAAAATTAATAAAATAAAATATCAATGAAAACTTTTTTAGAATATTAAAATATAAAAAAAAATGACAAATGATTTTCGAAGCAAGGCGAATTCATTTGACAGATGAAATGAAACGATAACAAATATGTATGTACCCTGCGTTTACATCTGACAATGGTGTCATGACATTAATCTAGAGTCTATAACTGATAAAAATTTGTCTGGATAAAAATCAAACATCATATTAAAAAAAAAACATTATTTATAATACCGCTTTTTTGTATATGAAGTTTGTTTTATCAAGACAAATTTTTATCAGGTATATATGGTTTTTTTCATAAATTGTTTATTGTATCTTCAATATTTTTAAACTAACAATAATTACTCATATCTTAAGTCTAAAATAAAAATATACTTTTTAAGTCCAGCCAGTGCTAGACAAAAATAATGTTTGTTTCACGGATTTTGCAATCATTTGCGGGTCATCCCTCTAATGTAAGGCCAAGAAAAGCAGTATCTCTTCTTTTTAGTCGAATGTAACCAGGTTCATTCAGCATGTTACGCGCCAAAGGGTTTGGATGAGATTCAAGCCTCTTTAGATATGTGACTGCATGTTTCGCTATTTCTGCTTTAACTGATGGCATGTTTAGGTCTTTGTGGATGTTCGAATTTTTTATATACCAGGGGGCAGATGTAATAATACGTAAAATCTTATTTTGGCGCCTTTGAATTTTTTCTACATTGCTAGCTGAGGCAGTGCCCCATAACTGAATCCCATAACACCAAATTGGTTTGAGGATCGACTTGTACAGTAGAAGTTTACAATCTAAGCTCAGGGTGGAGTTTCTGCCAATAAGCCAATTTAGTTGTACTCTGCTTTTAGTTTCATTTGTGTTAACTTGAAATCAATGTGGCTTTTCCAAGTAAGGCGACGGTCAAGATGTGTACCCAGATATTTAACGTCTGAAAGCTGTGGTATCATTTGGTTATTTATGCGAACAGGAGGGCATGAGCCTCTACGCAGTGTGAAAGTTATGTGAGTACATTTTTGCTCATTCACTTTTATTCTCCATTTTTCTAGCCATTTTTCCAAATTGATTATGTGGTCTTGTACAAGTTTTGATGCTTCTTGGGCACTTTCATGAAGACTTAAAAAAGCTGTGTCATCTGCAAAAGTTGATGTGTGCACTAGGGTGCTAATTGGCATATCTGATGTGTACAGTAAATATAAAATACTACCTTGGGGAACTCCGGCTTCAATGAGCTGTGGCGAGCTTAAAAAGTCACCTTCTTTTAGTAAAAACTTGCAGGTATATACGGTAAGTAATAGAATAGACGTTAGTTGTTAAAAATGCTGACAATTGTCTTTGTTGTGTAGACGTCCAGACAATAATCATGATAATTCACTAAGTTTTTCCATTTCCCTTGTTGAAATTTTTCCTTACACAAATATTTGAATTATTGTCGACATTTATCAAATCACTGTCTTCAAAATATTCAAAACAAAGTTGTCAAGATTAAACGTCAGTACCTGCCATGAGGGCTTTACCTGACGGTAGTCTTACCACCGGGTGAAATCGAAGTGTAGACCAGCACTCGCATTGTGTGTGTAGGATTTTAACAGTTAAATTTAAAATTTGTTCCTTAAATGGAAGAGTAACTGTCAAACTCCATATAAAAAATTTAAGAATGTTCGCCTTAATATTTTTATAAAGAAATTTCCAAGGCATTTTAATCAGGTAGCCTCACTAGGAAGCGGAAATATTAAGTAGAAAATTGTTGTTTTTTTATATGGATTTTGACAGTTAAACTTACAATTTTGCGCCTTAAATGAAAATCGAACTATCAAACTCCATATAAACAACTTTATAAATTTTCGCCTTAATATTTTCCTTTCGTACACAAAAAATTGTTTAACAAAACTTTTGTACCAAGGCATATTAATCAGGCAGCCTCACTGGGGAGGCGAAATATTAAGGCGACAATAATCAAAATTTTATATGGATTTTGACAGTTAAACTTAACAATTTTTCCCCTTAAATGGAAGTTAAACTATCAAACTCCATATAAGAAAAAGATTAAATATTTTCGCCTTAATATTTCCCTTTTGTAGTGAGGTTACCTGGTGAATGTGCCTTGTTTTGTACCCCGAAATTATTATATTTATTATCATCAAGGCGAATTTATAGTAGGTGATTCCAGGGGCGAATTCAGTCATATTCGCTTCCTTTCCTTTGCAAGTTTCAAACTCTATATATAAACAAATTTTTAATATTTTTGTATATGGAATTTGAAGTTCGATTTCAAACATATGATGAGTTTTTTCGCCACTGCAATCACCTGCTCTAAATTGATTCGCCATCGGTTCTAATAAACAAAGTTAGAGAGCTCGAGCCAGAAAAAAAAACCTAAATAAATTATAAGATGTGCATTCGATACAAGGCATATTAATCAGCAGCCTCATTACGGAGCGAAAATATTAGGGCGAAAATTATTATTTTTTTTTTTTTATATGGATTTTGAGAGTTAAATTTACATTTTATCCCCTTTAAATGGAAGTTGAACTATCAAACTCCATATAAAAATAAATTTAAAAATGTTTGCCTTAATATTTCCCCTTCGTAGTGAGCATGGCACAATAAACAAGGTAGACTCGCGGCGAAAAAAGAGTACAACTCTGTAATAAAAATACGTATATTTTGTTTTTGTATAAATCATCTTTGGCTGTCAAAATAAAAAATGTTAGTACATTTTGACACTAGAAGATGGTGACAACAAAAAGTCAGCTGAGCTCTCGAGTTTACCTGTTATGAATTCGCCTTGGTAGTGAGTTTACCTGATGAATGTGCCTTGATTCGATACCACCACAAAGTCAATTCGCCTTGTTTTGAATTTTATTTATTTCACACAGCTGTTCGTTTTTTAAGATTGTTAAAAAACAAAGTTCTAAATTGCGTTTTTTAAATAGAATTTCTGTTTTGCTTTAAATGCATTTATTTTTATTTTTACACTTAACATTTGTTTATTTCCGTTCATGTTTTGTGTGGGTTTTAGTGGTTGGTGTCATTTGATACTGAACATATTGTGTCAATTTCACGCGTTTTACTTAGTATTTTTAGCCACATCTGTTCGTTTAAATGATGAAATTACATTTCTAAAGGATTTTTTTGGACTTTAAATGCAATTGATGCATTTTATAAAAAATGAAATTTAATTTTCAAAATTATGCTACTTTGTGAAGTCAATAAGTCAAAAGCCTGGAAAAATATTTTTTTCCAATCAATTCATCTGTATTGATCTAATCTGTATTTTTTTTGTGATTTATTTCTTCCTTCAGAACTCACCGGTTATTTGAAAGGTTATGCTTACAGAATGGTTCCTTCAAAAAAAAAAAAAAAAAAAAAAAATTAAAGCTTGTACCTACACAAGAAAGAACAACTGTTTGCTTGGTAGCAAGGTATATTTATCTTACTAGGTAGTGTCGTCCGCCCAGCTGATTTAGTAGTTCGACATGTCAAAAGTTGTATGTGTTCAGAAATTTTATAGTGTAGAAGTGAAAAGGCAATAAAACACATACAGGCCTTCTCAATTTTCTCCTATGTTTTCTGACATTTCGAACTACAAAGCAACAACAAAATGCGATGTTGTTCTTGTATTGTTGTATTTGTTGTAGGGACGCCACTACCTAGTAAAATAAATATACCTTGCTTGGTAGTTTGTGTAATATAATTTCTAATCAACCTCATCACATAAATTTCTCGAATTCTATTTCTCTATAAAAATATTCTCGTATTGATTTTTACTCTAAAAATGCAAGGCACATTTATCAGGTAGCCTGACTATGGAGACAATATATTAAGGCAAACATTTAAAATTTTTTTTATATGGAGTTTTACAGTTAAACTCCAATTTAAGGGGAACATTTTTCAAAATCCATGTAAAAAAAATTAAAAATTTTCTCCTTCGTAATGAGGCTTTTGAGAAGCCTTTGAGACAAATCAAGGCATATTAATCAGGTAGCCTCACTACTGAGGGGAAAAATTAAGGCGAAAATAATCAATTTTTTTTTATATGGATTTTGACACTTAAACTTACAATTTTTCCCCTTAAATGGAAATTGAACTATCAAACTTTATATAAAAAAAATTTAAAAATGTTCGCCTTAATATTTCCCCTCAGTAGTGAGGTTACCTGATGAATGTACCTTGAGACAAATGATTACAATTGAAAAGTTAACTTGTAGACGGATACGAATAATGCAGAAGAAGAATGTTGCGTTCCAAAAAATGATTTACATTCACCTAGTCCAAGCCATATTATTCAGGTAGCCTCACTACGAAGGAGAAATATTAAGGCGAAAATTATCAATTTTTTATATGGATTTTGACAGTTACACTTACAATATTTTCCCTTAAATGGAAGTAAAACTATCAAACTCCATATAAACAAATTTTAAAATTTTCGGCTTAATATTTCCCCTTCGCAGTGAGGTTACCCGATGAATGTGCCTTGTATCAAACTCCATATAAAAATAAATTAAAAATTTTCGCCTTAATATTTGTGCCTTGACCCAGTCTCTGATTTTTCTGTTTCACTCAATAATATTGAACTTAAGCCTGAAAATGATTTATTCAATCCCCATAGGAGACATATGAGGCCATATCTTTTGGATCGTTATGTACAAGCATTTTAAAATTACACCGACTGTGTATTATTTTTTTCGGCGAATTTCGAACAAAAAAGCAATTATACAAAAATATTATTACAAATAAATATAAATTTACTAAAAACGAAATTTCAAATATATGTACATCAAATCAGAACGTTTTCTATTTTGAAATCGTTTCGTTTCGCGTATTGCTAGGTGACTGCAGCGTTAAAAATAGTCTTCATTCGCTGCCTTCATTTGTCAAATTCCATATACAAAAAAAAAGTGATTTACATATATTTTTTTTTTATATGGATTTTGACATTTGGATTTAAACATATGATGAGCTTTTTCGCTACTGCAATCACCTGTTATGAATTCCTTGTATTTCAGCTTGACCTGATAGCTTAGAATAAGGTAATTAATAATAGATGATTGCAAAAGCGATTTCAGGCAGTTCCGCCGCCTTCACATGTGTCAAATTCTTTTTGTATGGAGTTTGACATTTGAATTTCGCCACTCCAATCACTTGTTATGGATTCGCTTTGGTTTAAGCTGTCGTCTGACTTTCTGTTCGGAGATGTTCCCCTATATTATGCCATTAGTGATACGATTTGTTAGAGCCACAAGCCGCTTGGATCCATATTTTTTCATTTGATACTTGCAAAACTTCAACACGCCATGCAGTATTGATTGCCACAGATCCACAGGCAAATTGTCCACTGACCCAGTCTTGTTTGGAAAATTTTAAACTAAAACTTAGAGACCTTTTTTGACACGCCCTTGTTTTGAGAGGCCATTTTATTTGAAATTTTGGAGGTATTGGATCCTTTAGTTGAATAATCCTCGTTACTGCGATAAGGTTCGAATCCCGGACGAACTATTGGCAGCGACAAACGGGTTAAACGTCTCTGATGGTCCCGCCACTGACTCCTATTCATAGTTTGTCTAGGTGCTACATATTCGACGGGCTTAGGCGGTATGGGACAGTGAGGTGGTGGCGGTGTAATACGTGGTTTAGCCATATTCAAAATACTTTTTGAAGGTTTATATTTTAGGGCTGATGGCCGTACAGGAAAACGCAATGTGGACCAAAAATCTATTTCCAATTCAATGTGTTGAAAAGTAGGGGGTACGCTAGGAGGTGCAAAGGGTCGACCTCTATTATGTTTTGCAGGTTTTTCCCAATGGATTCTTGGTGAATACGGATAATTAATGGGTTCTGGAAATTGGTATTTCTCTCTGGGCTTTTTCGGTTCCGCTAGTTTTTCCATATCCTCCAAAAATTCGTCTGGCGTAAATGTATATTCAGATTTTCTTTTTTTCTTGACATTCCCTATTTTACAGTGAGGTTTAGGCCGTTGCTTAGCTTCGGCTTTTTTTTCTGCCCATTTGAAAAATTTTATCCATTCACTACGAGTCATGGGTCCAGGTTTGGCCCATCTACTAAATCTTTTTCTGGGTGATGCTCTTCTCCGTTGAATCTTCTTGGGTTGGCTATTTTTTTGTATCCAATCGAGTTGGTGCGCGGTTAAGTTTTTTGGCGGTACTATAGCTTCCCTCATCATTTCTTCCTCTAGTTTTCTTTTTTTCTCCCATGCTAATTTTCGCGCTTCTCTGGCCAATTTTCTGGCTATTTGTTTTTCCGTTGTTTCCGGGTAGCGAGACGAAACTACTTCTTGTTTCTTTTTCTGAAGTTCATGACTTTTAGTAGGATTTTGCATGCTCTTTTGCTGTTTCTGATTGGTTTTTGCAAAAAATATTTGGAAATTTAAATCTTATTTCTTAGAATTTTTATTTTACGGAAAATGTAGAAAATTTTAAATTTCCCGAAATTTTAATTTAAAAAAATGTTTCGAAACAAAATTTAAATAAAACGTCAATAAAAACATTTTTAAAATAAAAACAACTAAAAAATTAGAAATGTGACAATTTATTTTTGAAGTTTAGTTTTTTCACAGCTGTTCAAAGGCGAATTCATAAACAGGTGTCGTTATCAAGGCATATTAATCAGGTAGCATCACTATAAGGGATATTAATCAGGTAGCCTCACTACCAAGGCACATTCATCAGGTAACCTCACTACGAAGGGGAAATATTAAGGCGAAAATTTTCAATTTTTTTTATATGGAGTTTGATACAAGGTACATTCATCAGGTAACCTCACTACTGAGGGGAAATATTAAGGCGAAAATTTTTAAATTTTTTTTATATAAAGTTTGATAGTTCAATTTCCATTTAAGGGGAAAAATTGTAAGTTTAAGTGTCAAAATCCATATAAAAAAAATTGATTATTTTCGCCTTAATTTTTCCCCTCAGTAGTGAGGCTACCTGATTAATATGCCTTCCAGGTGTCGTTATCAAGGCATATTAATCAGGTAGCCCCACTAAAAAGGGATATTAATCAGGTAGCCTCACTAAGGAGGGGAAATATTAAGGCGAAAATTTAAAATTTTTAATATGGATTTTGATAGTTGAACTTACAATTTTCCCCCTTAAATGGAAGTTTAACTATCAAACTCCATATAAAAAAATTTTTTATAATTTTCGCCTTAATATTTCCCCTTCCTAGTGAGTTTACCTGATGAATTTGCCTTGCTCACTACGGAGGAGAAATATAAAGGCGAAAATTATAATTTTTTTATATGGATTTTGACATTTAAACTTACGATTTTTCCCCTTAAATGGAACTTGACCTAGCAAAATCCATATAAAAAAAATTTTAATTTTTGCCTTAAAATTTACCCTTCGTACCTGATAAATGAGCCTTGATTTTTCCCCTTAAATGGAAGATGAATTTATGAAAATCCTTATAAAAAAATTAAAAATTTTCGCCTTAATATTCCCCTTCGTAGAAAGGTGGCCTGACGAATATGTCTTGGTAGCAAGGAACATTCATCAGGTAGCCTCAATATGGAAGGGAAATATTAAGGCGAAAATTATCAATTTTTTTATATGGATTTTGACAGTTAAACTTACAATTTTTCCCCTTAAATGGAAGTTGAACTATCAAACTCCATATAAAAGAAAATTTAAAAAATTTCGCCTTAATATTTCCCCTTCGCAGTGAGATTACCTGATAAATGTGCCTTGAGTTAAACTCTCAAAATCCATATAAAAAAATTAAAAATTTCGCCTTAATATTTTCTTCAAATCAAAAAATCGCCAAAACTTAAAAACACTTTTAAAATGTCAAAAATTCATTAGTGTTAAAATCCGAAAAAGTATGAAGAGCAAAAAGATGATTATAGTAACAAAAAATGGAAAATAATGTTTTGAATGGAAACATAAACAATTATGTTTTACCCTCCAAGGTCGAGTAGTTTAGAAAAACCACCGTTTTTAAGTGCTTTTTTGGAACATTTTACAAATCATTTATTTCGTTAAAATAAAATAAATTAAAATAGATTTTAGTTAAATAAAAAAAAAAAAAATTAAAATACATCTACATGTACATAAACAAGAGTCAAGTAGTCAATCCTTAGATTATTTTCTTGATATTTTCGTTCTTGAAATTTAGTATTTCATTTTTACTTCCTTTTTTTTCTTGATTTTTTTGGCAGTTTTGAAAAAGTTTTGCGATAATATTGAATTTTTCTTGATTTGTTTGTGAAAACCTTTGTAAAAGTAAAATAAATAAATTTAAAAAAAATTAGTAAAAAAATAATATTTAAGAAACTTTTAAATTTATTTTAATGATAAAAACTTATAATGAACATGAGAACATTATTAATGAGCAAATACTGGAAAATTGTTTAAATTAAATTCAAAAATTCCATAAAAACTCAAATAAAAATTCATATGTCAAGTATCATGTAAAAAAACCCTTGTTAACAATTATTGTGTAAAATTTTAACAAAATGTTATATTTAACAAAAAAAAAAATTAATAAATTGTTATCAATAAAAACTCCATTAGAGAAAAATGTAACAGAGTATTAATTACAAACTGCGTGTTTGGGGTTTTTTGTTCATTTTGCGGTTTGTAGGTATTTTTCAAAAACAGTAAAAACTGTTTAATAAATTGTACAACATTTTAGTTGTTAACAAATAGTTTTCTAATCATTAACAATCTACACAAAAATATTAAAGTTTGTCAAAAGTAAAAAAAATCTTTGCAAAAAGACCCAACAGGAAATTTAATCACTAAAGTTTAGAATTATTCTTTAAAAACTTTGAAAATAAACAACTTGTGTGGCAGTTTAATTAAAGTGTAAAAATAGAATAAAAAAAAATATATTAAGGTTTGTATTATTTACATGAGGCAAATAACTTATATTCATTAAAAAATATTATATAATTAATACTTTTAGTACAAAAGTAAATTTTGGGATATATGTTTTATGTAGCTAACATATTTTACATTGTTTACATCATGTAAACAATGTGTAAACAATAAGATGTACGGCTACAAACCAAAAATTTGTTGGCGGTTTAAGGTTTGTGCAATAAATCGAACTATATATTGTTTACATGATGTTGGTAGGTGCAAATATTTTCGTTAAGTAAACAGTAAAAATATAGAAATAATTTTGAAGTGTCCTATTATATGTAACAGTTTGTAGATTTCTGTCGAAAACTCTCCAATGTTGCACTACAACGAGAGTAAGATCTTCGTTACACTTAGCAGTAAAAATATCTAATTGCTTGTAATTGGATTGTAATCAATAAATATACATTGAAGTTTCATTGTTTACATAATGTCAAATATAAGATGTAAATAAAAATACAAACGTATGAATATGTAGTAAGTTAGATAATCTATTAGTCTAAGGCACTAGTTGCACTAAATCATTGTTACACTTCACGGTCATGTTTGTACAATTCTTCATTTTTGGGTCTATCATCATGTAAAGAAAATGAACAAATTTTCACATTTTGAAATTACAGCATGTAAACAATATGTAAATAATAGTGAAGAATTAAACCAAAAAAAAAAAAAACAAAAAATAACTTTGAGTACTACATTCGGTCATGCCGAATCTTATATACCCTTCACCATAGTAATGCTAGATATTATGTTAGCCCCTTATGTTTTTTGAAAATTTGTTGAAACTTTTTTGTAAATTATTTTTTCGAAAATTTTTTGTAAAAATATTTTTGAAAAATTTTTTTTACATTTTTTGTAAGTTTTTTTTAATTTTTTTTGTAAATATTTTTTATACAATTTTTTAGTAAAAATTTTTTATGATTTCTTTTTTAATTTTTTTGATAATTTTGTGCAATTTTGTAATGCTAGATATTAATTTCACCCCTTATGTCTTTTGAAAATTTGTTGAAACTTTTTTGTAATTTTTTTTTGAAAAATTTTTGTAAAAATTGTTTTGGAAATATTTTTTAAAAATTTTTAGTTTTTTTTAAATTTTTAAAAAATTTTTTGTAAATTTTTTTTTTAAATTAAATTTAAAAATTATTTTTTTTTTAATTTAAAAAAAAAAAATAAAAAACAATTTTTTTGAAATTTTGAAAAAAATTTTTGTAATTTTTTTTTTCATATTGTTACGGACCGGTTGGACTGGCGAGGTTTCCGTCTAACTCTTATTTTCACTCTTCAGGGGGTCCCAACCCTTCTCGCCAGCCGCGTATCCGAACTAATAAAAAAAAGACATAAAAAAACTAACTAACACTACAAAAACTACACCACACAAAGAACCCCGAGACAGATGGTCGTCTCGTTTGCCCTCCCAACCATGTCGCAGCACTTCCTTTAAAATTTTGCTCTACGAAATTACAATTTTTTTGAAATTTTGAAAAAATTTTTTGTAATTTTTTTTTAATTTTTTGAAAATTTAAAAAAAATTGTTTTTTTAATTTTTTGTAAAAAATAGGAACTTCCTATATATTATTAGAATGGTCAGACTGAAGCAAAAAAATCCTAAAAAAATTTCCTTATATTGACCCTCCCCCATAATGGGCCTATTGACTGCTCCTGGTTACCAGTGGACATCCTCTGGGTCTATTGGCTACCTCTATACGTATTGCTTTCTATAAAGGCTTTTAATATAAATCCAAAACAGAAAAACCTTATCAACCTAAAAATAAACACAAAATCGGCCCTTGCAAGGGGTTATTGATCCCCCGAGATCTGTAAGCACTCCTTGTGATCTACCTGTGGCGGTCTAATATTTAGTTAACAAAAAAAAAAGCAAAACGGAATCATTAAAACGGGAAAAATTAAAAAAAAAACTGAAAAAATATAGGTGGGCTTGGTTTTTTGCCCGCAGCCTCTAAGGGAATGATCTGATGTTACTGAATTCCAATCCAAAAATTTTCGAAACTATGCTTGGCAGATTGGTGGGCTTCAACCTTTTGTATCTCCTCTGGTGCCTTGGTAAATTACATTACTACCCGAACGCGCACAGGATAAGGATCCAGAATATAGATTAATGACAAGGCACATTAATCAGGTAGCCTCACTACAGAGGGGACATATTAAGGCGAACATTATCAATTTTTTTATATGGATTTTGACAGTTAAACTTACAATTTTTTCCCTTAAATAGAAGTTGAACTTTCAAACTCCATATAAAAAAAATTAAAAATATTCGCCTTAATATTTCCCCTTCGTAGTGAGGCACATTCATCAGATAACCTCACTAGGAAGGGGAAATATTAAGGCGCAAAATTTAAAATTTTTTTTATATGTAGTTTGATAGTTTAACTTCCATTTAAGGGGAAAAATTGTAAGTTTAAGTGTCAAAATCCATATAAAAAAATTGATTATTTTCGCCTTAATATTTCCCCTCAGTAGTGAGGCTACCTGATTAATATGCCTTGCGTTACTTGATGAATGTGCTTTGATTGGTGGTAATAAAAATTAAAACTGTTTACAAATACTTTATTACAAAAACAAAAACTTCGTCGTGTCTTTTTTATTTCAAAACTAATTTCCAATTGAGCTTAAAAATGGCATAAAATTTTAACAAGATAATCGCAAAACTATCAATTTAACATTAATTCATCATAATAATTTATGCTGCAGCTACTGCAACAGCAACAGCAATGAAAACAACAACATTAATAACAAATCTTAATAACAATAATAAAAAACACACATAAATAATTTTCAAATAAATTCGAAATATTGAAAAAAAAAATTCGAAGAAAAAAAAAACATTACTTAATTTGTTGTTAACCATGAAGCATTTACTATTTCCAATTCTATTGTACGTTTCACAGTAGTTAGCGACTAAAGCAAAAACAACAACAAAAGCAAATACATAAATTAAAATTTTCCTAAAGACTCGAAAAGAAGTTTAAAGGAATAAACAAATACGCAAAATATGGATTTGGATTTGAAAAATATGATGAGCTTTTTGCAGTTCCCTGTTTAGGGCAAGTTAATTGCAGTAGCGACTTTAGGCAGGTACAGCTACTCGAAAATAAAATCCATAAATAGTGAGAAAGATGAAAACATCGTAGCTTCCGAAGGATAATAATTCAAATAATAAATAAATTAGTCAAGTGCGAGTTAGACTCACACACGTAGGGTTCCGTACTATGTTCAGTATAATTTAAAAATTCCAGTTGTTTATTTCTTTATGTCTTATGGGGCACCCTTAAATTTTAAAATTAAAGTAATATTCGCGAAAATTGCATCATAATTAGAACACCCTTTAAATTTTAATATGTAATTGATTTTATAGCGGCCACGGTAATACACTTTCTATTAAAATATCAGGAGCCTACCTATTGCGGTTAAAAAAATAAGGTAATATTCGTGAAAAACACGTTACTAATGGACACATTTCAATTTTAAGTATTTGTTATAGCGGCCGAAGTAACATATCTACTGTCGGATTTTATATTACGGTTTATAAAATCTTGTCACTGTCGGAACACCCTTTAATTTTATTATTCATTATAATGGCCATGGCAACTTCCTTTCTATAAATATACTAAAGATCTACTTATTGCGATTAAATAAGTCACTATAAGTGAAAAACATGTCACTGTCGGAACACCCTTTAATTTTTAGTAATTGTCATATCGGTCGTGGCAACACATCTTCTGTACAAAATTTCAAGAGTCTACCTGTTACGGTTCAAGAAATAAGGCTTTATACATGCAAATCACGTCACTGGCGGAAAATTTTTATTATTTGTTATAGTGGACATAGTTATACACCTCCTGTAAAAATTTCAAGATTCCACCTATTCATTCAAAACTTAGGATATATGCATGCAAATCACGTCACTATTGGAACACACTTTAATATTTAAGTTCAATTTGGTATACTTGTTTATAAAACAAACATAGTTTTAATTACAGCCTGCAAATTGTAAGTGGTTTTCTCTTACAGCTCAAAAAAAAAAAAGACATAAACGTAAATAACACGTCACTTTTGGAACACCCTACGTTTTAGTTTTTTTTACTGTTGTGGCCGCAGTTATACACTTTTGGTAAAATTTTCAAGTCTACCTATTATGGTTCAAAACTTAGGCCTTACACATACAAAGCACACCACTATCGGAACACCCTTTAATTTTTAGGTTTATTTTTTTAGACTTGTTAATAAAGCGAACTAAGTTTTAATTACTGTTTGTAAGAAATAAACACATATTCGTAAATAACACCTCTCTATCGGAACACCCTATAAGTTTTAATTTTTGTTGTTATAACGGCCATCGCTATACACCTTCTGTGAAAATTTCAAGAGTCTACCTATTATGGTTCAAAACTTATGCCTTATACATGCATTTCACACCACTATCGGAACACCCTTTAATTTTTAGTTTTATTTTTTTATACTTGTTTATATAGTGAACTAAGTTTTAATAACTGTTTGTAAATTTCAAGTGTATCCATCCTATAGTTCAAGAAATAAACACATTTTCGTAAATAACACCTCTCTATTGGAACACCCTATTAGTTTTAGTATTTGTTGCTATAGCGGCAACAACTATACATCATCTGTGAAAATTTCAAGAGTCTACCTATTACAGTTCCAGAGATAAAAGGCGCTGACAGACGGACAGACGGACAGACATTGCAGCGAAGACAATAGGGGGTCGTTTTTACACTTTGTGTACGGAACCCTAAAAAAACTGTTCTTCTAAACTTAAAATGTTCATTCTAATGTTTCCATTCATTTAAACGACTGTACTCAGTGTTAAAGTTGTGAACTTTTGTGATTTGGGAGTTGGGTGCAAAACAATTCACACAAAAATTGTGCTAATAAATACATCATATTCGCAAAATACTATAATAATGAACCCCAAAGAAGTGAGTAGAAGTTATACACAAACACTTCGTTCACCAAAAAAAAAAAAAAACACTAAAAATAAAAATAAATAAATAAAAATAGCAAGTGTGAGCGTCTAGTTAGTTAGATTGTTATTTGTTGCAAGTATGTACTCTAATTATGTTTTGTAGTATGTTTGCAAGTTGCAACAACTTGAACAACTTTAAAAAAAGTTTTTTGTCTTTTTTTTTCAAAAAAAGTTTTAAAAATGTTATAATCATGTTTTTAATGATTATTTATTTAGTTTTTTTCTTTTCATAATACGAATATAATATATTTTTGTGTTGTGTATAGATTATTATGAGATGCGCATAAATTTACACCTTATTGCCCCCTATAGTTTTTCAACGTAACATGATTTTTTTATTTTTGCAAAAGGCTTCTCTGTCTATGTGCAGCAGCTGCTACTGGCAAGTTGCTAGAATTTTGATTTTTTCATAACGATTTTTTTTATAAAATGTGTGTAAATCGTGTTGGAAAAATTGTTCGAAGATTGTTAAAGAATGATTTGTTATAAATTTTTGAGAATTTATTTATGGGAAATTTGTATGCAATTATATGGAGTTTGTTTGCTTTTTTATTTTCAGAGGAAAAAATCGTCCTTAACATAAAAAATGCTGTGGAGAGTAGATGATATTAAAAAGAAAATAAAAAATAATAAAAACTACACCCCTATTCCGACTGTTAAACTGGTTGATAATGGCAACATCACCATTGGCGTAGAAAGGTCATTCTGCGGGGTGCAATGCCCCCTCAAGAATTTTTGAAAATTCTACTAAATAATTATTTTTATATTATTATTTTTCAATAAAAGTGGTTTTGAATGCAACCCCCCCCCCCCTCTCTAGAAAATGTGTCCTTCTACGCTAATGAATATCACGGACAATAATGTGTAACAACCCGTCTACATTAGACGTAACATTTTAGTGTTTAGTTTAGACTGTCCATGTTAATGTTTTCCCTAGACATGGCCAGATTTAAATACATTTCAATTACAATTTATATTACAGGTCATGAATTATTGCATATTGTCAATTACACATTACAATTAATTGTATTTTTAATCAGGGACTAAAGTCAATTAAAACTACTTGCAATTTGTAATTGAAAATTTTCAAAATTACAAGTAATTACAATCGTAATTAGGCAATAATCATTACTTTCAGTTGAAAAAAATTCGATTATATTGGTTAAAATTTTTCATTACATGTAATTATTAATTGATTTTTTTTTTCAATTACAATTAAATGTAATTTGTAATTGAAAATTTCCAATTACAGGTAATTGTAATTTTACAAATTACATGTAAAGTGTAATTGAAAATTTCCAATTACAGGTAATTGTAATTTTACAAATTACATGTAAAGTTTAATATAAAACATCTCAATTACAATTAGTTTAATGTAATTGTAATTGAAAATTTCCAATTACAGTTATATATCATTGAGTTAATTGCATGTGTAATTAATTACAAACTGTAATTGACATAACCAGGTCTGGTTTTGCCACATCTTAACATGGCTATTAAAACATCTATATATATAAAGCACAAAATATTTGTTTGTTTGTTTCTTTGTCGGAAATCTATTGCTGCCTACACCAGTGAACCGATCTTTCTGATATTTTCACAGTCTGTATAGATATATGGTTGGTAAAATAGGGTACATACTTATTTTATTAAATTTCGATGTGGGCGTGGCATCTCCCATATTATTCTCCCAAGTAAATATTTGTCATCGTGAAATTTTGCACTCGTAGCCTCTATATTAACATATATAGTTTAGTTAAAGATATACTGGATTCGAAAAGTAGTCGTGGTACCTCCCAAACAAAGTAAACAAATATTATCCCTGTGTCTAGAGAACTGAATTAGGTAGCACCCTGGAATTTCGCACCAGTGACACCCATATTAACCTGCATAGTCAAGCTAAACACAGGCTAAGTTGGAATAGTGGGCGTGGTACCTCCCATAAAAATTGAAAAATTATTCTCGTGTTCCTGGCAAACTACAATAGATAGAGCTTTGAAGCTTTGTACGAGTAACTCCTTTGCTAATGCGCATTTTCGATGTGACAATTGCTTGCGTTTTCAAGTGGAAGATTGGCCATACATTTTTTCCAAGTATTTATTGTATTTTCAGTGAATGGGTGTAGCATAGCGCACCGGCGATAGCTATTTATTATACAAGCTCTTTTATATCATGACAATGACGTTTTATTTTCAAATAGCGCCATCTGTTGTTCATATTCTCTGCTTTGCTTTCAACATCCAAACAACACTGATGGAAAACAAAAAGTTAGATCAGTCAGAACATAAACACCTAAACGCCATCTTAACAGTATGAAAAATTTATATCGTTGCTCTGCTGGTATTTTTTATTTATGTCTTGTGCAAATTGATGGCTTGTCAAGACGGGGTATAAGATGAAGGTTGCAATAGTAACGAAATCCAAAATTAATATGCCTACTTGACCCAGAGTCCTTGCTACAACACTGTTCTTAAAACAATCTTAATAAGCAATTGCAGATTTATCAAAAGTAATGCTTTTCTCTCTTCTTTTATTTCATCTTATCACTGCTCTATCCCTTTCCCTTCTATAACAAACATTTCTGTCTGTGTTCGCATCATGTAAAAACTGCCGAATGAATTTTAATAAAATTTTATGAGCAGGTACCTTGGTATCTTGGTTCAAATATAGGATTCTTCTTTTTTGCAAAAATATCTCATTCATTAGAAAAAATTATTTTTTAAAAGCGGGATATATGTATATATACCACGATTTACAAAATTCTACAATAATTTTAGAATTTAATATAAATTTAAGAATTTTATCCAGGGATGGGTACCTCTATACCAAGAAAATACATAAACCATAGCTGAAGCAATATAAAAGTAAGAGTCTTAAAATTTGATTCACATACTTTCAAAGCAAAATCGCACAAAATATGTTAGGGCGCCTACGACGAGGCACAGCTAGTTTGAATTAAAAGTGTTTTATATCAGCTGTTAGTGTAAGTTACCAACAACAAGTTTACAGTGTTGTAGGAAGTGATGTGATACGTATAGCCTATCCTTTCGAACACACAACCTCTGCCACTGTCACACCAGACTTGGTGCCCCCTGTACATGAAAACAAGGCTATGGCGAATGTCTACTCTAAATTAAGTTTAGCGTAAATACTTTACTAAAATGTACATATATATGTCTAGATGTAGATTCAGCAGCCCTGGTAACAGAATCGCACTCAGTGGACAAGTTATCCGCCCGCCCTAAACACAACATGATTAATGAAACCGAAACATAATAAATAAACGCACGGATAAATCGATGATGACCTTCAGCAGGAAACATGGATCACGAATTGGAACATAAAACGTACGTACACTGACGGCCCTATGCTACTGGAAAATATATATGGGTGGTTAAATTTTAAGGGCCGATGTTGAATGTGAACCAAACGTCAAGTTTTTTTTGCATTTAATTTGAATTTCAGACTAACTCAATTTGAACCATGGAACGATATACAATCGAGCAATGGTCTGAATGGTGGCAAGAAATGGCAACGTTGGATGATCAATTTTCGAAGAAAATCATTTTCAATGATGAGGCACATTTTCACCTCAGTGGATTCGTCTATAAGCATAATTGCCGCGTTTGGGCGAATGATAATCGAAGAGGGATTGTCGAAAAACTATTGCACCCAGAAAAAGTGACTGTTTGATGCGGTTTATGGGCCGGCGCACAGTGTCTGAAAATCGTTTTTCGTTGGCCAAAAGTAAATTTTTTTTGTCACCGATTTTTAAAATTTTTACGTCATTTTGTAGTTAATATATCCAAATTAAGGTAGCCAAAAAATTATGTTAAAATATTGATAATTGTGGGCGTGGCATGCTGTCAAACTCAAATTTTTTTTAATTTCAGAAAAAGGTGTTTTTCTTTGGTTTTTTATCAAAATTAAATGGTTACTACTCGCAAGCTATCATCGATAATGGTCTGCGGTTTTTTTTATAATGTTGGTAGGATTATTGTCTTTAGTTGTTGTAAGTAGACACAGCTCTAGCGTTTAATATTAGGGGCGTTATGAAATATTTATGAAACTACTATATTTTCCTCAAATTTAAACTTTAGTGGAATAGAACTTCTAGGGAACAAAAGGGAACAAGAAACGTATACAACCACGAGAAAGGTGAAAGTGTCCTCTTTAAGGCTATATATACTTTTGCACCCGCCACGAGCCGCCTGTAGAACACTTTTTTCATTTTAATGAAATTACTCGAAAAAAATTCATATACAATGGTGTATTAAATTTTCACTTTTTTGCCTAAAAGTTTATTTTTTTTAGTTTAGGCTACGTATAACTAAAAAAAATAAATATAATACCTTCGAAAGGGTTTAATGGCTTTGTTTTGATCAGCAAAAAATAAGTAATAAAATTATCATAATGGGCTCTACAGGAAGCATATGATCTAATTCTAAATTTCTAAATTTACCTGTTATCAAATGTTAGGGTCAACCAAAGTCATAAACAATTTTATAACAATAATTGCGACATTAAACCACTAAAGTTAAAAAACAACCCCATATTGACGCATGAGTGCAGTTTTGTTCAATTTAAGCGCTACCTGCTATGAAATTAAAGATCAGTGTGTGAAGAACATGTATCTAAAAATTTATAAAAGTACGGATTCGTTAAGATATTACTCAGTAATAACTTAATCCTTTAAGTGTACGGATAAAACATAACAAACGCAAATAAAAATATTCAAAAGAAAATGGAGAGCTTCAGTTATAAAGAACTGGCCGAAGTGTATTTTAGAAACAAAAATCAGGAAGATGTTCTTAGTTACGTTAAAATAAAATTAAACTTAAATTCGTGTAGCACCGAAATGCAAGCGCAATTATATAATTTCGTCAAAGCACTAAAAAAACGCTACAAAGAAGTTATGTACAGTAAACAAAAATTTTATATAAAAAGTGCAAAGTGGTTAGAAGGTCAACTTACTGTCGCTGCAGAAACAGCAAAGCAAGATAAGGCTGGAAGACCACGCAAATCATTAGTGGACAATTGCAGCGATAGATCTAAGAGGCGGAAGCTTAAAGATATTAACGATGCCTTTGGTTCTACAAATATAAAAGAATCTTTCCTACATGAATTACGATCACAGAACCAATTTACAAAAGTGGATATCATTGAAAAAGTTGTTAAAGCTAGTCCACCGAGAACAAAACGGATTCTTAAAAGTATACCAACTCCGAATGATGCAATACAGTACACAAATGAGGAGGCATTAGCATTATTTCTGGATTTGAAATTAACAAAACAGCAATATATTAAACTCAGACAGCGTGCGATTGAAAAAGGCTCAAATATATATCCAGCATATCATCACATAACCGCTGCCATCAAAGGACACTATTACAATCACACCAATTTCGGAAGAGGTACAACTACAATCTCTACTTGATCACACAGCCGCACGCTTGCTGCAATCAATAACAGGAAATGAGTTGAAGAAATACGGAAACACAAAGTTAATTCTTTTTTGTAAATGGGGATGTGATGGTTCTTCGGGACAAAAACAATATAAACAAGCTGTATGTGAAAATATTTCTGACTCAGATATGTTCATGGTATCATTTGTACCATTGCGATTGAAAAAGATTTTGGAAGATTCAGAGCCTTCGACTAGTACAACGCAAACAATGGATATTTGGAAAAATGAGACACCATCTTCTACGAAATACTGCAGGCCAATCAAATTTCAATTCAAAAAAGAACAAAATGATTTGGAGATTATGCTAAGGAAACTGCAAAAATATATACAACTAACTACCCATGGAGAAATATGTCTGCAACAGTTCACAAAATCCTTTATCATGGTGAAGATGTCATTAAATATCATTTGGTGCCACTTGGAGATCTATCAGAGGAGGCTCAGGAAAAAAGGAACAAGGATTACATATTTTATAGAGAGCACAATACTAGGAAAATTTCACGGAATTCAACAAATGAAGATCTATTTAATATATTATTGGCAACGTCAGATCCGTTCATATCCAGTATTCGAAATCAATGGAAAGTGGACCATCGGGATTTAGATGAAGCAGCCAAAAAACTACTAAAGAACAGAAATAGCACAGAGTCAAATGTCAAATGAATAAAAATTATATTTTCTTGTTGCTTAACCAAAAAAAAAAAATTTTTTTTTTGGGGGGGGGGGGGGGGGGGTGAGGTGAAGGTAGCGCAGAAGATCCGAGTACATTTTCCATTCGTCATGAAAGCTTAAAAATTAATTTTTTATGCAATCTAGGCTTAGGTAATACAATTTGTTAATTATTGACACTATTTTGCATATAATATGCTATATAAACGCCCACAAAAAGGGGGCGGGGTCCAAAAATAAGTTTTTATGATTTTCTGGCTCCAGGGTAAAGACCTTGAACCTTCTTTGACATAAAAATGTTTCATTTGCTTAACAAATTTTCAAAAAAACTTGTAAAAATGTGTAGTTTTTCAGGGGTTGGTTTAGTTCTTCTTAGGGGAATTTTTTTCCCCCTGGTCCGATTTGGCCCATTTACGAACTTAGCCTGCCCTATCCTTCAAGATATATATGTACCAAATTTCAAGTTCTAGCTCCTTTCGTTTAGACTGAATCGTGTTCATACAGACAGGCAAATGGACGGACGGCCGGATGGACAGACGGACGTATGGACAGACGGACATAGCTATATCGTCTTAGATTTCATCACTGATCAAGAATATATATACTTTTTTGGATCTTAGAGGGATATTTTCCTATGTTACACACAGAATAAACCCATATTTCACTCTAAAATTTAAAAAAATTATAATGTTCAACTTTGACCTCGAATTCCTTAAAAAGTCCTCAATCAATTTTAATGTAATTAAAACTGAATCAAGCTGAGCTAAATATCTATCCATTAAAAAAAATTATTTCAATATTTTGATCGGTTCAAAAGTTACAGAATTTTGGCCAACGAAAAACGATTTTCAGCCACTGTGCGGCGGCACTGTGAATAGTGTTCGCTATCGTGAGATGATAACGAACAGGACGGTGCCACTTGCCACATAGCTAACGAAACAATCGCTCTTTTGCGTGACAAATTCAATGGCCGTGTTATCTCACGTAGTGGCAATGTTAATTGGCCGCCAAGATCATGTGATTTGACACCGTTGGACTTCTTTCTTTGGGGTTATTTGAAATAAAAGGTGTACGTCGATAAGCCAGCAACAATTTAAAAGCTAGAGGATGAGATAATTCGGTACATTAAGGACATAGAACCTCAATTATGTCTCAGCGTCATCAAAAATTTGGAGCATTGAATGGAGGTGTGCCGCCAGGGTCGCGGCGGCCAATTGGCCGATATATTTTTTACAATACAATATTCAATATATAATTGAACCATACCAATATTTTTAAAAATAAAAAGAAATGACAATAATTTCCTAAATAATTTGTTTTTTATTCAAAATCAACATCGGCCCTTAAAAATTAACCAACCCTTTATATTGCATTACTATTATACAATATTTACAACAATACAAGGGTATTGTAAATAGAACAAGTAACTTGTTGTATTATAGTATTCTCAAGTTAATAATAAAGTAATGTTATAACTAATTAATTAAACGGCACGTGCCTCGAACTGGGAATTAAAACAAAAAATGTGCGGAAAACATTTCACTTAATATTTACAACAATTTCAGTTTCAGTGCGACAGTGGGTTTGTGTGCAAGTGAATTTAAATAGCAAAAAATTTAAAAGAAACTAATTTAAAGTAGCAGAAAACAAAACAAATAAAATGGTTATTTAATAATACAATGAAATGAAATGAACAAATTGTTTTATTCATTTATTATAATGATGATATGGCTGGCAAATGGTGAAAAGAAAGCCATGCAAAAAAATCCAAATACCAGAAACAATAAAAACAAACAGATAATAACACTGTAATTACCGCAACTACACCCAAACACACACACAAAAATGCCTTTCATATACTCTCTCTTCATGGCAGCAAGAAAATGTTGTTGATGTTTTTCTGCCAACTGTCTGGTTAAAGCCAACAATACAAAAACAAAAGTACAACAAGTAATAAAACGCACGTTTAAGCTTTTAATTTAAATGCTTTGCACGCAGTTTTTTCTTTTCATTTCTTGGCTGCTGCTGTTGTTGTCGTTGTTGCCGTTGTTGTTGATCCATTTCATAAGCTCTTGTACAAGTGCTCTAAATGGAAATCTAAAGTGGTGCGGTCGCAACAAACAATGAAGTAAAACTAAATAAAACAACAACAACAAAACACTAGGTCGGGATTTAAATGTAAATAAAGTTCAAACTGTATGAATGAGAGTAAAAACAGAATGAAAACCACAAGCGAAAAACACTTTATATTATACGATTTTTGAAAATAATCTATACAAAAAATAAAATTGTAACAGGGCCATTTCTGTACATGAAATATTTTATAAACACTTTGTTTTTGGTGCAGATAGTAAATAATCCAAATGGAATACAAAACATCAATTTTAAGAATTTTTGTATGTTTGTTTGTGTTCGCATCACGTAAAAACTACTGGATGACTTATAATAAAATTTTGTGAAGAAGTACCTTGGTATCTTGGTTCAAATATACGATACTTTTTTCCACAAAAAATATTTTATTTCCAAGAGATAAAAGAGAAAAAGTAATGAAAATACACGCAATTTAGACGATTTAAATGTACTACAAACTCGATATCTTGTCTACTTGATATTTTAAACACTTTATACAGAACTTCAATAGTTTTAGAATTTTAAATAAATTTTTGCATTTTATTCAGGGATGGCTACTTCTATATAAAGATAATACATAATAATACTGAAGCACCATCAAAGTAAGAGTCTTAAAATTCGGAGTGGATTACTTTTAAAACAAAATCTAACAAAATATTGTTAGGGCGCCTACAACGTGTCGGGCACAGCTAGTTTACAAAATAATTTTAAAGCTTTTTTTTTTTTCCAAAAAATACTATAAAAGAAGTGTAATTCTAAATAAAGATAACAACAATTGATTTGAAATAATCTATCGCTAGAAGCTCCTTCTCTGGAGTAACGCAACATGATATGTGCCAACTAAATGCAAAACAAAATTCTAAATACCAATGCCCTGGCGAATTTTTCTCGCACCCTTTTTCATTATTCTAAATGTTTTTTTAAAAATTTGGGTAAAAATCCACGGCCCAAGACAATATCCTGCATCGTCTAAAAAAACCCCCGGGGGTTCCACTTGTCACTGCAGGAATATGGCAAATGCTTTGACGCGGTTCACTCGGGGAAAATAGGGGCACCAGACGCTAGGGTTCCTAGAGCCTAAATCTGGAAGAAAAGGTTTGCGATAAACATTGCGGGTCCTCTTCGAGGCCAGACCAGTGCCCAAAGGACTGGTACCACGGTAATCGGTAGCCCCACAGAGAGCCTATCCTCTCTGTGACCGGTTATTGGTGAGGTCCCCTTCGGGGGTACACGTGGTGGTTGTGGTTTAAGATCGATTTATGTAGGTAAGGTGCAAAGTCGATCAAGTGTGCTGTTGCACTCTCAACAGACGGAGTTTGGATAGTCTCCAAACCCCTAAGCAAGAGGTTATAATGTGGATCTAGGCTTGCCTTGCAAAAGGCTTGCCATATTATATAAATTGCTACTCATTGTGACTGTATCACACACAAAAAGCGATTGGTGGCAATCGTAAAGTGTTGTTATACTACACAATGGGGGCGCTAGTCTACGCCTATGTTTCACTCGGTGGTAAGACCACCGTGAGGTTAGGCCGAGTAGGCAGGTACTCACGTTAATCTTGTTCCACAATCGCCTAACAAAATTTTAATTATTAATTTAGGAATACTTTCTCTTGTCAGGCATTGCTTAAATTAATTTAAAATTCTCTCTCTTCTGTTATTCCCTTCCGCGACTGTTTAGAATATGAAGTTTTTATTCCCGGGAAAAATTAATTCCCAAGGAACAAAGCAGGGAGGTGTAATTCTCTAAAGTAACTCTAAGTAGAAAATGAGGTGAGTGTTTGCAGAATAAATGATTCTGCCCAAGAATGTGCAAAAGCGTCAGTTTCAGCAATGGAACTCCCAAGTAGCGTCAAAGGAGCAAGGAGACGAATTCGGAAGTGGTTTGGAAAAAGAGGTGAAAATAGAAAAATTGAAGCTAAGAGAACAAAATTGGCTGATATTGTGCTAGAGATTTCTCTGTATCTTAAACTGCAATGGGTCATGGTAGAATAACAGCTGGAACCTTGTAATGGTTTAACTCTAAAAACCTTTAAAGGCGGCAGAGAACAGCAACTGGTGGGCAACTTCGTGTAGTGCTTTAGATGGACTCTAGACGAAATGTGAAAGCTGTTCGTATTAGTCTAAGCTGAATTTCAAATAATTTTCAAACCATATTACCCAGGTGTTAGCTAAATTCTCCAGCTTTTTTCATCGGCTGTTTGAAATTCGTGATCAAGATTAACGTCAGCACCTAGCCGTGTTGACCCTGACGATAATCTTACCACCGGGTGAGTTATTAATGTGTAGACCAGCTCCCGCATATAGTCATATATACCGCACACTACACAATAGAAGCGCAATGAAGCGACCACAGCCACACCTTTAAATGCCATTGTCCCATCATAGTAAAATACGTTCGCTATGAATATCAAAGTATTGAACATAGAAGCCTGGACCCATGTCCTAACCTCTTGTTTAGGGATGGAAGACCATCCAACAATTGGCAAGAGAGAGGGGCGGCTCTGTGTGGGGCCACCTGTTCACGTGGTGCCAGCATTTAGACACTGGTCGGGCCTCGAAGAGGACCCATAAAAAAACAGACAGAATCAGTATCAGGCTCCAAGAACCCTGGCGTCTGGTGTCCCCATTTTCCCCGAGAGCTTTTAAAAATGTTGCAGTGACAGTTTGTACCCCCGGGGGGCGGTTGTTTAGCATATCAAAAAGTAATGTTGAAGTAAAGAACGAAGAGTACTACTCTGGAGGAGTGAATACTACAGGTTGCCGTAAATTACAAAGCGGTTGCCTGTAACCATTGAGGACGGAAGGGTGTCGAAAGGGGAAGTGTTCTGCCTAGATATTAAATTAGACAGCTTGCCTTATTAAGGTTGTCGTAGTAGGATAAGAGATAACATGTAAAATTGATCTTTTATCTATTGTAAATTTCAATTTCAATTACACAGATGGTTAGTGATCGTAAAGCTTCGATTCTGGCAACTCTGCAATTGCACGTTATGATTATTTTAAGAACAGTATTGCAGCGCCTCTAGTATTATTTAGGCGAATTAATTTGAAGCTAGCATAGCCAATTTATAATTATTTTACTTCGCCGGCGATTTAGTGCTATGTGATAATACCGGCGAAGGAGGGCGCTGTGATATGCATTATTATAAAGAAAAATTAATCCATATCAGAAAAATTGATGTTGCCACGGCTGAGATTTGAACTCGTGACCATTGCTTAGTAGTCAACGTGCTAACCACTTAAGCTACAGCACCCTTGATGAGCATGGAGATTTTCCACAAACTGTTAAATATATTAGTTTTTGAAGGATGTTAACGATGTCTGGCTTTTTGAATTCGTTTTGACACATCTTGTTTAGAGCCACTAATTTTCAGAATTATGCTACCCAGGTAGAAGGATGACTTTGAGAAGCTCAAGCTAAATCTTGTTGGTTTCATTTTTGGTTTTGCTTTGGCTACATTTCTTTACTCTTAATATTTTGGTAGCATAGAAAAAGGTAGGTCTGGGAGTTTGGCAGTAGTCCTCCTTGCGTAAATCCTTTACAATTTTGTTATGTAAAAATATATAAAATTCCAAAATATATAACTTTAAATTGCCTTTATTCCATTGCTTTACTAAGCCTTTAATGTTTGTAATTCCTATAAAAATTTATCTTAAATTTAATAGAAATAAAAACACAATTTTTTGCATGTTGCACAAAATTGACCCATTTTGCCACAGAAGTGGAACGTTCACATTTTGTGCTAGAATAGAAAAAAAAAGATTAAATGAATAGAAAACATCCTTGGCAAATAATAATAAGCAAGCAACCAAACTTCAGCCGAAAGTGTGAGTAAAAAAATCCAACTTAGATTTGAACAGAAAACAGCATCACCCAGTCAGTTATAAATAATGAATAAATGATTAACTTTAACCGACTTAAAACTTGGTCAACAAACAACAAATACTGTGTCGAAATGTTAAGGCTTTAGTTTTTTCATCTTAAGTTTGATTTAAAGGAATGCGGTTTGTCTTGAGAAATAAAATATTATTTGTTTTATTTTTTTTTTTAAGAAGACTTGTAACGAAATTGATTTCAATTTAATTTAATTATGGATTTGCAGACAATAAAAAAATAAAACTTTCTTTCACTTGAAACTAAAAATTATTTTGTTTGTTTTATTATCCCTCTTATTCTTATTTATTAAATTAACCCCTTTTTACGGTTTGTTAGAAGAGAAACTAATCAAAAAACTTGGAAATAAAACATGAAAAGGTACAAGATTTATTTATGGTTAACGGTGAGTAACGAATTTAGTATGAGCGTTTAGAAAGAAATAAATAATAAAATTTCAATTTTTGAATAATTTTGAGTTACAAATACAAAGTACTGGACATTTGACAAATCAGCTTAAGTCGAGGTAAGAAATTTTTGGGAAATTTAAGGAAGAAAGCATCTCTCCTTAAATGCAAATTTTGATACAATCGGCATATCTCCGCGATGCTTGCTTATAAAATAATTACGCACAAAATTCCGTTCAAATATCGCTGAGTACCGCGGAACTAAAATGCCGCATAACTCTGAAAAAGTCTAACAGTGTCAACTCGGACGATCTTGTCGTCAATTTCCTATCAACTCCACTTAAGATGACCATGCAATCAAAATGTTCGTGAAGAATGTTCAGTATGGCATACATGATACATAGCGCCATTCTATTAAAACCACATGCATTTGGTGTTCACATCAGCCAATTAAAGGCAAAATATTTGGTAATCGTCGACCTATAGCGTTCGGTGGTGAAGAGCCTAGCAAATGTCGGCGGCACACCTCCATGCGATCCTCCAAATTTTCGATGACGCTAAGGCATAAATGAGGTTCTATGCCGCCACTACGTGAGATAACACGGCCATTGAATTTGTCACGCAAAAGAGCTATTGTTTCGTTAGCTGTGTGGCAAGTGGCACCGTCCTTTTGAAACCACATATCTTCCACATCCATATATTCCAATTCGGGCCATAAAAAGTTCGTTATCATCTCACGATAGCGAACACCATTCACAGTAACTGCCTGACCGGCCTAATTTTGGATGACGCCGCCAGCCCACAAACCGCACCAAACAGTCACTCTTTGTGGGTGCATTGATTTTTTGACAATCACTCTTCGATTATCATTCGCCCAAATGCGGCAATTCTGCTCATTGACGAATCCACTGAGGTGAAAATGTGCCTCATCACGGAAGATGATTTGTACTTGGAAAGTACTTCTGCCTGAAAAATCGCTGATATTTAACCACTGGGAATGACACGTTTAAATTTTAGTCCAAAGGCCGCTGCTTCCCCATGATCTTTTTCAGTGGCACCATCGGCCATCCAAATTCCTGTTAAAAATCAGACTTGGTGGAATATAAGTTAATACTTCAATGTCATAAGAGACGAAAAAGAGAAGTAAGGAAAAGTTGTCCATAAAGCGAGCCCTACAGTGATTTTTTAAAGTCAATATGGCGCATGGGCTAGTAAGTCAATGGCCTACACCAATAATGACGATAATCACAACGACGTAAACGTTAACAACATACGCAGTGTTATTAAATCGTTTTTAAATATATCACGTGCTTTAAGAAAATACTGGTGCAAGTAGGACTCAACTTAAAATCTCTTCACCAGAAATTAAATCGGAAGAAATTGAATCTGTCAACAATCGACTCGTACAATTTAGCCCGATAAACTTCTTTCCAGTCGAGTGCAGACAGTTAGAATTAAAACGGAATATCTCTCCAAATAGTAGCCTATTGATACTGAATCCTTTCACTGATCATAGAGGTATAAAACGATATAATGGTCGTCTCGTTCAATCACCATCACTAACCTACAACGAGCAGCATTCAACATTGTTGCCCCACAAAAAATTGTTGCTCACAAAAAATTACTGCCCACAACAATTGCGATTTTTAAATAAAGTTGCACATGTAACAAGCGTTGTTTGGCCGCTGGCCTTTTAATCTTGGGTGCATATAGCTTTCACGAAGCATCTCCATCCTGTCCATTAATTTTGCTTAGCCTCCGTTTCGTTAAGCTTTTATGGTTTTTCAGCTAAGTAGGTCTGTAGTCTGCCCCCAGGGTGATGGGGCTGCAATCTGCCGTTGCCTAGAAAAAACTCTTCTATACGGTGGTGAATTATTGCTTACCATTTATTTTCGCTATGGTGGTGGCGCTGTCTGAACGACCCTGTGATGCTGCTCTTTCTTTAATGCCAGAAGTGAATTGGCACGTCAGAGCTCTTCTCCTTTTCCATTTTAGGTAGGTTTGTCTGAATCGGGGTTAAAACATCCGCGATAAAATTTTGTCTTTTTTGCCTCTGCCAGGTTCTTTGTTTTAGCGCTCTTATCCACTACACCACGGCACCCCCTGGCGATGATCTACTTATAAGAAAACTTAGCAAAAATTAAATATAGTTGCCAGACCAGTTCAACCGCAGAGCAATTTAATCCTGTCAATATTTTAAACTTAAAAACAATGACCAACTGCAACAAAGTATGATATTTGGCATAAAAAGATTTTTAATTTTTAAAAAGTTTTCATACATATCAGCAATTCCTTTTAAAATTCCTTTATAAACTACTGCATCATTTTAATAAAGAAAACAAAATCTATCATCTCAAGTTACAAACTTTGTTGTAGTCTTGAAGGCGACTATAATAATAAGAGGTTAAAAACAGAGGGAAATTCATCAAAAATTCATAAGATTAACATAAGAAGCTAACAATATTCGTGGTTCACGCGATCTCCAAAAAATTGCATAAATTTATTTAAATACAAAACAAAAAAGAAAGAAAATATTTTATTTATTTAATATTTATTCTAGTGGATTTTCTTTCACAGTAAATTTTTTTGTAGGTTTTTTTTTTTCATTTATTTGCTTTTTAGGTTGTTGTCTGGTTTATTGCCTGAGCTTCTTTAAGTTACACTTAGATTTGGTCTAAAAAGCTTAAGCCATGGATGTGATGGAGCCGAAGCATTTAGAGTTTTCTATTGGATGATGGTGTTTTCCACAAAAAAAAAGAAAAAAAAATAACAACAAAAATTTTAAAATTTGTCACACACTACAATAACTGCACCTCAAACAAGCGAAATGTGGTAAAAACAATGAAGTCATGAAATCAGAGATTAAAAATTGGAATAAGAAAAAAAAACAAACAAACAGCGGTAATAGAAAAATATGAAAATTATTTGTACAAGTTCGGGTCAGTGAAAAAAAAAAATGGCATGCAAATTGTAATTTTAATAAAATAAAGTGTTGAACAATTTCAAGAGTTTCCGTAGAACATAAATTTGTAATGACTTTGTAAAGCACTAAACTTAAAGCGATATAATATAAAATATTTAAATAATTCTTGCAAAAAAAAAAACCGACTTCAAAACTGACAAACTTAAAATCATGTCTCTTGAAGACGGTAACTATTGCGACACCCTATAATTTCCGAATTCAAATTTTATACTAGTTATAGCGGTCGTAGCAATACAGGTTCATTGTAAATTTCAACCGTCTGTCTGTAACGGTTTAAAAGTATTGTCATATACATCTAATTACATAAACTATTGTGACACCCTGTAAATTAAATTTTAAATATTTATACTTATTATAACAGATATAGTAATGGACATTCTGTCTAATTGTTAAGTGTTTATCAATAACTGTTTAAAAGATATGTTCATATATATCAAATGACGTCACCTATTGGGACACCCTTTAAATTCAAATTTTAATATAAATTCTTTTTAACGAGGACTTTGTCATACAGATTCTTTTTAAATTTTAACTTTGTGTCCATATACATCAAATTACATCAACTATTGGGACACCCTTTAATTTCCAATTTTAAATATTTATACTTTTTGTTATACCAGACATAGTAGTGAAAATTCTGTCTATTTTTCAAGTGTTTGTCTATAACGGTTCCAAAGATGAGGACATAATGGTCAAATTACATCAATAATGGGGACACCCTTTAATTTATCCAAATTTTATACTTGTTGTAATAGCGGACTAAGCAATATAGGTTCTTTGTAAATTTCAACTGCCTATAACAGTTGACAAGTTTGGCCATATATATTACTTTTACATTAACTATTGGGACACCCTTTAATTTCCAAATTCATATTTTATACTTTTTATTTTAGCGGACTTAGCAATACAAGTTCTTTGTAAATTTCAACTGTCTGTCTATAACGGTTCAAAAGTTTGGCCATATATATCAAAATAAACCAACTAATGGGACACCCTTTATTTTCTAATTTTAAATATTTATACTTATTATAACAGACATAGTAACGAACATTCTGTTCACTTTCAAGTGTTTGTCTTTAACGGTTCAAAAGATAGGAGAATAAAGGTGAAATTAAGTCACCTATGGGGTCACCCTTTAATTTTTAATTTTATTTTTCAATTAATTTTTGTTATTGGGAGCTACAGTGATACGCACTTTTTTTAATTTTA
Source organism: Phasia obesa (assembly GCA_949628195.1). NCBI lineage: Eukaryota > Metazoa > Arthropoda > Insecta > Diptera > Tachinidae > Phasia > Phasia obesa. Next base: position 207,394,350 of record OX451215.1, on the reverse strand, counting down.
AATTGGTGACCTATAGAGTTCATAATACACGTAAAAAACATATATGTTGTATGGGGACACCCTTTAATTTTTAAACTTTTGAACTTCTTTTAAAATGGGACCAATCTGTAGCCATAGCCTTTCTAATAGTGCAAAAATTTTGAAAATCGGTTCAGAAATGACCGAGTTCTGAAGGCACAAACATACAAAAAAAAAGCAACACACAGACGAATTGATAACCTCCTTCTTTTTTTGAAGTCGGTTAAAAAAGAGACAAGGTGTCCCCAATAAAAGCTTCTATTTAGATGGCTTAATATATAAACCCAAGAAATCTTACAAGAAACGCTACTATAAATTCACTCGTTAAGCAGCATTTTCCAAAGGACCCCGTGAGATCTGCATGTGAGAATTTTCAAAAAACAGATTTTTTCTGATTCGCCGTTCTCCTTAAACACAAAATTTCTTGGTCTCTGACGATAATGATGTTTAAACACTGGTTAAGCGTTAATCTGGTCCAGCAAGGACGTCAAGAACGGACCAACTTGTGGTAATTAAAAATTAGTTCCTTTGTAATAATCTATTATATCGTCGTGGTGAATGCAATAGGCTGTATGACACTTAATCACACTTTTGCAGGAAAGACAAAAAACTGAATATTTCTGAGAAAAATTGTTTGTTTTAGTTTTGCTGGGTAGAATATAATAATAAATCGCCACGATTCACACTGTATAGGGTTTCAGAACGTTACGTCTGAAACAATTTAAGATAATTTGACATACAATGTATTGCTGCCTAAGTTATATATTTTTGAATGACATAAGTCAAATTTCCAGTCATCAATGTAAATTAATGAAGTAAAAACTAAATATTTTTCATGGCTGAATTACTTTTATTTTTTACACACACTTATTTGTACAACAATGTATTATGAAAATCTTGGTAGTCCTTTGGTATGAGATTTTTTAATTCTTGCAGGTACCCATACTTTGAGGCTTCGATTGGGCAACTCGATGTGTAGAGTTGCGGCTTGTGATCTTGAATCAACATCTCACCTCGTTTCGGACGCGAGGGTAATGGCGCCCAGTTGTCAGCAAAATTTGTTTTAAAATTAATTAATCCTTCGACAGTGTAATGATACGCAACCACATCGTTCACACAGGGATCTCCAACTTTTCTTCCTGGTCTTATTCTTTTGTAGAAAACAGGATCAAATTTTAAAAAGTCGGTATGCTGTAGATACGTTATTTCATACGGCCTTCGATTTTGCCTTGCCGAATGTATAATCGGCAAATAATCCGCAGGGACATAGACTTCTCTTCGCTTTGCTTCGCTATTTTTTTTTTTTCGATACTTGCATGGATAGAATCGACTTCCATTTTCGTACGACCCACTGCCAGGTATTTTTGTTCGATACAGACGTTGTTTTTGATGATTAGTTCGAGAAGAGCGTTGGATAATTTTACATTTCGATTTTGATATCCGCAACCGTCACTTAGCTTAGCAGGTTTTTTCCATCAATTTCACGTTGGAAATAGCGTGTTGCGATTGAAGCGAACACATCGCTTTCTAAACCGCCTGCTGCTTTGTGCCATACATAACACATGACAGCCTTAGTAGACAAATTATAATACAAACTATAATACGTGTGATTGATTTTTCAGTAACCAAAACAGTAACCAAAACAAACACGCTGAACATTCGCCATATTGCAGTAGCGCGCAAAAGCTCTCTTCTGATTGCCTGAACGGCATAAGATAAATTGCAGTTGTAGGAGCGCCAATTTTGGTTACAACGCAACAATAAAACCAAATTCAATTTACAGCCTAAATACAGCCTATTGCATTCATCACGACGATATGGAATTGTGAAAAGTCTTTTTAGCAACATTTTTTATAAGAATATCTCAACCCTAGAATGTATGTTAGAAAAAAGGCTTCTCTGATACAACACTGTGGGGCACAGTGGAAATACTTTTGGAATAATAAGCCATTAATAAACTACAACTGCAAACAGGACAAACTTTTACATGGACATAACGAGTTACGGCTTCTCAGTTAAAGCCCTACAGAAGCTCTAATGTGACATTGTATTTGGGCGAAAAATTATCTTTATGTCGAGCCGCATTTTCATCTCGGCGGCAATTTCAACAAACAAAATTACCACAACCGGGGGAATGCAAAAATCGCACGTCATTGTTGAGAAGCCCATGCATCCACAGAGAATAATAGTTGAGAGTTGGTGGCTTTTGAAATAGTGGCAATAGTGACATATTTTTTTTGAAAAATTGTGCTGGAAACGTCTTTTCAGTCAACGGCAAGCGCTACAAAGCCAACATTACGGACTTTTTGGGGCCTAAAATGGAAGATATGAACTTGTATAATCTTTGATTTAAGCAAGGTGACGTACCATGTCACACTGCCCATCAAATGCATTCACAGAGACTGACAGTTTGATGTTGGTGGTTCTTGGAGTGATGACATCATTGACATAGTTTTTTTTTCGAAAATTGTGCTGGAAACGATATTTAAGCGAACGATATATGGAAGATATGAACTTGGTTTAATCTTTGATATCAAAACTTCGGAATCGTATTCTCGCCTTGGCGATACGGTTTGATTCGTTTAGACTTTTTCTTGTGAGGTGCCGTTAAAGATCGATGCGTTGCGTGTAATTCTGCAACGATCCACACCATTAAGGCGAATATCGTCCGAGCCTTTCGTATGATAGAACTAAGTCCTTTAAAATTAGACTGATAGTATAGAGTAGTGCAAAGACATCCTGGATAATGTAATGGGAATATTTGTTATTTCTAAAGCAGCCATTATTTACCAAAAGAAATTAGGTTTCGTTCGTTTTATTTGCATTTAAAAATAGACTTGTATTGAGACCAGCCGTTATGTGTCGGCACCTAGCCGTGTTGGCTCTTATCCGATGGTGGTCTTACCACCAAGTGAAAAGAAAGTATATTCTGTAGTACAACGCACCATACGATAGTTGTGTAAAAACACCTAATATAGAATTCGTGTGTATCACCATTGAGTAGCAATTTATAGAGACATGGCAAGCCCGGACCCATGTTCTAACCTCTTGTTTAGCGATTTGGAGACTATCCAAACTCCTTTCTGTTGAGAGTGCAACAGCACACTTGATCAAACCACAGCCTCTAAGTGTAAATAGAGGAGCGGCTCCCTGTGGGGCTACCGGTTCCCGTGGTACCAGTCGTTTGGACACTGGTCCGGCCTCGAAAAGGACCCATAATAAAACAGACCTGTTCTACCAGATTCAGGCTCCAGGAATTGAGTACAATGGAGGAACAATTGTCCTGCAGTTTGTACCCCCAGGTGGACTAACCATTAAAAATTAGCTATTCCGAAATATACGGAATTGTGAAATAAAAAAAATAATGAATCAATAACAATGTACTTACAATCCATATTTGAAAAACATTTGGGATTTAGTTGATAATAAGTAGTTTGCGCACTACTTAATATCTGGGCAGTAGAAAATGCGAGAGCTTGTTTTCAAATCATTCTCAGTTTTACCTCAAACTATTTTTCAAAGGACAAGTGTTTAAAAAGAAGTTGAAAATAATTTTGAGAATAAAAGTTTCCTTAACAAAATAAGAAATAAATTTTTCCAATTTTAAAATATTTGTTACTAACCTTTCCTCAACCGTGTTTCAGTCTGGGGGTTGTGGGTTGGATTCCCACTAAAGACCGTGGGTGTTGACATTTTTAATCGACCAAATGGCGATTGTCTAAAACCTTTTATTGTGAATTTTTGGCTTGAGACGACACTAGACAATAGTTTTTTAGGAGTAACTATTGCTACTAGTTGATATCGCAACATGATAACCGAGTTATATCTAGCTAAATTGGATTATATTGTTGAGGACTTCTGTGTTCAACAATTCTAAGCAATTTTAAATACAATTAGCGTAACGATTATAAAACGAGAGAATACTTGTCCAGAAACTCTCTCGATTTAGTAATCAAGATTAAACAACTAGATTATGTGATTTAACATCATTGTGATTTCCTATGGTAAGAGTGTTTCAAGTCGATGGTCTATGTTAGTTAACAAGCCTTCAAAACAAATTAATTTAATGAAAAATCCTACTCGATCTCTGCTATTAACATCAACCAGATTCACATTTTTTATACTAATTTTGCTATTAGTTTTTTTCCTAATTTTTTCTCAGCAATTAGTCTCGATATTATGTTGCAAAACTAAGATTAGTTTTACAAATTGAAAATCGATAAAACTGATAGAAAGAAACAAAAAAATAAAAAATACGACATCATATGAATAATTAAAAATTTGCATACATGAACCAGCAGCTAAATGGTCAACAATTTGTACTACAAAAAGAGTATCACCGCAATGAGACATCTACGTATTGGGTGTACAAATTTATTTTATGGTCCTGTTTGTTACTTCAATAGGACGTGTTTTGCAGTTCTATCATTTCTATAAAATTATGAGCTCGAACATTTTTGCATTCTTCATTAACAGCTCTGGATTGGTATGAAAGGCATGCCAAAGGCGTTAGTAAATCAACAACAAGAAGAATTCGACGTCTGATTGTTTTTATGTAATGTGTAAACTACAGCTTCTTTTTAAGACTGATATTATGTTCTTGATGGTATATTCCGGTTTGTTACTTTTTTTCCTTAAGTAAGTGCGATCTAACTTTAAGACAATATGGTTGCATTTTGGGGCGTGGCAAAAATTTTTTTTTAGTTTTTAGAAACGTCAATAATTTAATATTGTTAATAGAAGGGGGACTACCTTAACGTTTTCTTGGTGTGACGACCGATTGCATTATAGAAAAAATTCATTTTTTAGAAGAAGAGCTCATAAAACTCGTATAAATTTGAATGTGGAAACCCCTACTTAGGTCTTAAACACTACGCCATCCATTGTTCATCTACATTTCTAACTCCCTCATTACGTATTGCTTGAGTTTGGGTTACCTCATTTATGCTGGTACTGTTGCAAACAAAAAGACAAGTCAGCCTTACCCGCCAATTTTGTTTTTTTAATTTATTTATTTTTTTTTTTTTGTTTGCTAAAAGGTTGGCCAGGTTAGATTAGAAAGAAAATATGCTGTTTACACTTTACTGAAATAGAATTTAGTAATTTTTAGAATTTAAGGCAAACGATAGCGCTTTAACATCAATTAAACTTTTACATTTCTCCCTGTTTTATCATCATTTCTATAAAAGTAAAAGATCGAACATTTTTGCATTCTTCATTAACAGCTGTGGATTGGCCAGTAAAAGGGATGAAAGGTATGCCAAAGGCGTTAGTAAATCAACAACAACAAAATGCCACCCTCCAATATACAACCCTTGTTGTTTTTTATGTAATGGGTAAACCACACCTTTCTTTTAAGGCCGATATTAGGGACTAGATGGCATAGTGTTTAGGTCATAAACACTACGCCCTCCATTGATCTTGTAATGTTAAACCTCTCCAACTCACTCACAACGTATTGCTTGAGCTCGGGTCATCCCATTTTTGCTGGTACTGTTGAAAATAAAAAAAGCCTTACCCGCCAATTTTGTTTTTTTTTTGTTTGGTGTAAAAATTGGTAGGTTATTTTACAAAGAAAATATTCTGTTTACACTTTAGCGAAATAGAATATAGTAATTTTAGAATTTTTGGCAAACAGTGCTGGTACTGTTGCAAATAAAAAAGCCTTACCCGCCAATTTTGTTTTTTTTTTGCGAAAAGCTAGGCCAGGTTAGATTATAAAGAAAATACGATGTCTACACTTTAGCGAAATAGAACATAGTAATTTTTATGATTTTAGGCAAATGATAGCGCTTTAACATTTTTAAACTTATTTGTACACCCAATACTATTGCAAATGCAAGAAGTAAAAACGACTCCCAAAAATTACAAAAAAAAAGAAAAAAACGCACAGTACAGCACGCCAGGCTAATACAGGCTAACTGATTCAAAATGACTAAATGGCTTAGAAAGTTTTATTGTTGTCCATTAAAATGGATCACTTTTATATATTTCTGTGTCTCGTTGAACATGGATCTGCTCAGGTTGTTGTCGTCTACTTGCTTGTGGCAATTCTTGTAATTGTTGTCATTAGAGTATGTACGAGCAGTCAAATGACGATATTGCTGCTGCTGTTGTTATTGTGAACAATATTTGTTTGATAGTTTTTTTCTTATTCGAACGATCAAAAGCATACTTCAACAAATTGTCAACATTATTAAGAAATTGTTAAAAAAAACAGAAAAAAAACTCCAACAACAAGTTAAACTTTCCAATTATGTTAATGTTTATTATGGTCTTTTTGTGTGTCAGAATTGTGTATTCAATTACTCTGGAACAGCTCATATACTTAAACGTACTCGTACTTGCAAGATTTGTATCAATTGTTTATGGCCACCTTTCTTGTACTCCAATGTATTCCAATGTACTCGTATGTTTTTGTGTATTTGTCTATCTGTCTATTTGTGTACCTGTTGGCTAAGTATGTTAATTGTCATTGCTTTTTAAATAAGCGATTACAATTTAGTCAATCCATACGATTGAAAAAAAAGAATCAGTTAAAATTTTAACAATATTTTTACATTTTCTATCAACTTTATTTCTTTAATACTTAAAATAATGCATCCCACAAGCTTTGTGTTGCATTCGTAAAGAAAATGTGACCAACTACAAAATCCTTACTTGGTAGGCTTTTAAGAAGAATGTTTGGAATCATAATCTGCCCGAAACAGATGCGAAATAATAGCATGGAAATACATTTAAAAATATTAAAACACAATGTACAAATCATACTTGATTTAGAAAAATAATATTTCGATATAAAAGCAAGGTAACCGGACAGTAAGAGAAATGAGCAGAAGAGAGCACAGAAACCAAGGTATATATCTCGTGAACTAAGAAAGCTATTACATAGAATTTAGCTACGAGGGTAAAGCAAAATGTTTTAGAAGAAAGATTACAGTAACACTAGCACTAGCGCTTAAGACTATCTATCTATGTCGACTTCCACGATTCAGATATAGAAAATTAAAGATATAGAAAATTCATTCCAGACAGAATTCGTTGAAGCTAAATGCTATGTTGGAAAATGCTGGAGATTATCACTGGAATAATCTTACCGGACTAAGATATGCGAAAAAAATGTAGGATGTCAATGTTAATTGGTTTTCTCACAGAACACTAAAGGTTGAGGATATACTTAGGCTTTGTGAGTAACAGCCTAAGTAGATTTTGTGATTAGGACGAGGAAGCTTCAGGGATTATTCAGAACGATTGTAATGCTTAAGCCAGCTGGGTAAGTACCTACTGGAAGCTTAAGACCTACCAATACTAGAAGCAACTGCAATCTTGACTCTACTCAGGAGACCAAATCTAGATAAGTTGCTTTAGCGCCTAGCAGATGAACACAACAAATCCTCTTGGCTGCAGTGTACTTTTTCTTTCCCTTATTATATTCTACGTTGGGAATATAATGGGTGGTTAAATTTTAAGGGTCGATGTTGAATACACCTAAACTTCAAGTTTTTTTCTGCATTTAATTTGACATTTTTCAATGTCAGGATAACTCAATTTAAACCATGGAAAGATACACAATAGAGCAACGCGGCAAGAAATGACAACAGTAGATGATAAATTTTCAAAGAAAATCATGATGAGGCACATTTTCACCTCAGTGGATTCGTCAAAAAGCAGAATTGCCGCATCTGGGCGAATGATAGTCCAAGAGTGATTTTCGAAAAACCAATGCACCCACAAAGAGTGCGATTTATGGGTTGGCGGCATCATCGGGCCGTATATTTTCCAAAATGAGGCCGGGCAGGCAGTTACTGTGAATGGTGTTCAATATCGTGAGATGATAACGAACTTTTTATATCCCGAATTGGAAGATATGGATGTGGACGATATGTGGTTTCAACAGGACAGTGCCACTTGCCAAACAGCTAACGAAGCAATGGCTCTTTTGCGCGACAAATTCAATGGCCATGTTATATCAGATGGTGGCGATGTCAATTGGGCGCCAAGATCATGTGGTTTGATACCGTTGGACTTCTTTCTTTGGGGTTATTTGAAAGAAAGAAAGTACGTCGATAAGCCAGCAATAATTCAAGAGCTAAAGGATGAGATAGTTCGACACATTAACGGCATAGAACCTTAATTATGCCTCAGCGTCATCGAAAATTTGGAGCATCGGATGGAGGTGTGCCGCCGAGGTCGCGGCGGCCATTTAACCGATATTTTATTCCATACATAATTCGTATTGTAAGAGGAATAAATCTCTAAAAGGATATCGTCCTTTGCAAGGTATTGAATTTTTTTTTTCATAAAACAGTTGGTTCCGTTATGTCTGTGCATAAATTAAGAATCAACTGTATACAAAAATACAAAGCAGTTATTGACTGGATGTTGCAATAAAAATAAGCTGTTTTTCTTTTAAACATATTTTTTTATTAAGCTGCAATTTGGTAATCAGTATTTAAATGAAACCAGGAATTTTTGTTTCTCAATTGTCAGCTAGTTACCTTGTCATTGATGTGTAAGAAGTGATTGGATGTTAAGAAGACCAGTTGGTTTGAAACATAATATCGATTACAAGAAATACTCTAAAGATAAAAAAACAACCATTTTTTATAGTCAGATTTTTTTGCGTTCAAGGTGCCTAGAACATCCGAACTGCATTTTCGCCCTACAAGTTCTAGTTCTCAAGCAAGAGGGTAACCTTAAATCTTTGTGTCATCTAAAAACAAGACATCTGAACTTTAAGGATTGCTTGGGTAAAGAGTCTTAAGAACGCACAGGAGTCGGCTTGGGTTGATGGGAAATCGCTACTCTCTTTAAAACTCAGATTAAAGAATTATCAATTATTGGAAAATACTGGGCTGTTGTATCTCAAAAATACCCCTGGGAGCAAGATATAACCAGTGGATAAATCACAAGTTCCAAGAGAAACTATACCCTTGCTAAGGTCCCTGAACTAGTTATTGGATAGGCCTTTCGTGGGTGTGCGGCGAAGAATGGGTGCAGTTCGTCCTAAATTCGTAAAATCAGCTGATGCCAAAATCTCGTAGAAGTTTAGATCGCATCCAGACCTCTAGGAGCAAATTGTCTTGAAGATTTTTACCTCCCTGAGGCTAAATGGTTCCGGGGCATAAGCTTATAATGGCCTAAAACTCAAAGATAATAACCTTCGAGGTCGGGAACTGATACCACAAGAATCGGTAGCCCCAAAGAAACTCAAGAAATACTGTGTCCGGTAATCGGACAGTAATGTTGTAGTAGCTGTGGTTTGGACCTAGGGGATTTTTTTAGTACTTTGCTGTGCCAATGCATTTCAATAAATGTTACCAATAGTACGATGGAGTTTAGATTGTATCCAACTCCTCAACAAGGAGTATGAGCTCGGTTCTGCAAGCCATGTTCTTAATTTGCTACTTCTTGTGAGCTCAAAAAAGCATTGGTCAAGACATTGTATTAATATTAATTTTATAATATTATTTTGATATTGGTGTCTTTATTGACTATTCAAAAATTTCTACTCTACCATGTTAAACGGTTGGGAGTATATCCAACTCCCTAATCCTAATTTTTATAAATTAAATAATTTTGAAAATATGTTATCCTCCCAGATCTGCTGTCCTCTCCTTATCTCTATACAAAATTGGTCATTGATTTAGAGGGCATTATAAGTTTTATATTTAATACGGGTTGATTTACATAAGGCGTATTGCTCAAGCAGAGTTTAATGGCTCTACAATGGACTTTATTGCCTCAATGAGTCTGATGGCACAACTGAAGTCTCTGAAGCATTGGCGTAGAAACGGCATTCTGGGGGGTGCAATGTTCCCCCGCCAAGAATTTTTTAAAATTGCACACTATATTTATTTTTATAATATATAATAGGTTCCATTAAAAATAGTTTTGCCACCCTAAAAAATATGTCCTCCTGCGCTAATGGGTCTCTGAGCAGAATTCTGTCATAACAGTTTGATTTGATCTTAAATTTACAGAAGGAAAGTAACAAGCTTGCGATAAAAATTTGTGTTTATTTTGGATATAAAATACTTTTCAAATCAGTTCGAAAAAGAAGTTTGAATGGAAACCTTGAGTTTTTTTTTAATGTGCAACCAATTTCTTATTAGAAGCCAACATGAGAAAGTGCATTGAGTAAGTAACCTTCTATGTACTTAACCAAAAGTGTATTTTAACTATGGAACATTATCGTTAGATATGATTTCCATTATTACAACATTGATCATTTAATCAAACTTTATGCTTTTGTTTGAACACAAAAACCAACTTTACCAACTAATTTATGGTGATCATTTATTTATTGAGAACAAAAACAAATTGCTCATTTATGTGAGTTGAATACATTTGGCCACCTTTTTAGAAATGCCAAACACATATACTGGAGCTAAAAATATGCAATACATTAGTTTTCTGATGTACTACATTGATATGTTGTGTAGCAATAAAAAATTTGACAACACTAGTGAAGAAAAAACCACAAAACTCTTTTTTTTTTTGCTAAACACATTACACATACTTACTCGCTCGCTCACTCACTCACTCTCAAACACGGTATTTTAAAACGTAACAAAATTATTTAAATAGATCATTAAAGATTAACAAGAGTTAATAAAATGAGAAGAGAAGGAAAAAAAAACCTGCTGACTTACTTGGCGATTCGTTGCCATGTTGCATGGGACTTTCACAATCTACAATCAGAGCCTCATTTTCAGAATCTTCATTTTGCTGTTGGTGTTGTTGTAAAGAAGTTTCACTGTTAGCAACTTGCAAAGAGGTACTGGAAGTTTCTGACGCCGCCACATCTATAGAATCATCATCTATAGCAGCACTATTCGAATTAATTTCCAATTTTAAGCGTTTAGCCGAGGGTGAAGTATTCGATAAATCATCATATATTCCACCACTACTGGTAGCACCACTGATGCCAGAGCTTCCAGTAACTGGAGGAGTGGCTGGTATTGTAATACCTCCTGTAGTTAGCGTTGTACTGGCTGTAGTCTGTAATAAATTAATATTAAATAAAAAAAGGGTTAATTTATCATTAAAAACGGAAGTAGTTTTTGTAATCTGAAATCAGTTTCTTTCTTAAGATTTTTTTTTTTTTTTTGTTGATTTAAAATGAAGAAGAAGGGCCCCTTTTAAGTTCATTTTGCAATCATATTGACTTAAAAACTTGTTAAAAATTATTCAAGCTTGTTATTTTACATAAAAACATATTTTTCGTTGGTAAGAAGGAATATTCATTCGTTTACACAAAAAACCCTCTGACATTTATTGCTTATTCATACAATTTTAACATTTAAGGTGTCATTGCGATTTTTTTTTCAATTACACTGTTTCCCCTGCTAAAAGAAAAGCGGTTATTATTTTTTAGGGGGGATACCGAAGCAGACCACTAACTTCATGGGTCCCTTTTCGAACCCCTTCTTTCCTCAATGATTTTTGGTAACTGACTGGAAATGTACAAATACCTTACTTTTATTGAGTCTCGTGCTGTCACTAGCCTTTTGCTCTCGACTGTAGTGATTTCAGACTACTCCTCACCACTGAGTCTATAAGTATTTTCTAACATTTGCCTAAGACCAAAGTCTCCACAGCATCTTGATTTAATATGTGTTTGCCCGTTGTTCAAAGCCTGTTTTTATGTTACCATTTTTACAAGCACAGTCTGCAAGTATCGTTTTACCGCGATTTTTAATTTGGCAATAATTGAGAGTCCGTGACCTATAGTAACGCAGTTAACCATTTCTAGGCACCCGCATTATATCCAAGCTCCTTTTTGGTCTTCCTGCCAACTTTTAGTGATAAATTCCAGAGTATTTGGTGGGAATCGAACCCACAAACCCGAGGTATCCAAGAAAAGCGGTTACGTAAAAAATTGAATTTGCACATTGCACACATCCATACATTCCTACACATATACATACCTACGATCTTTTCTTTTATGAAAAATTTAACAAAATTGTAAATGAGCACTTGCATGAAAAACAAATATTTTTTATTCATTCACTTTTGAATAGAAGGACGAAAAATAATCCACACACTCATAAATGAACAAACACTAAATATTTTCTAGTCTCTCATACATGTATGAAAAAAAAAGCAGAAACAAACTAAAATGTACATACTCACACATGATTGAACAGTGAGTGAGCGTTTCGGTAATCTGATTTTATCACAATAATTTGTTCAGAAATAAGGCTCATATGTGTAAAAAGGTTATTAAAAGTTGCCATATTTGAAGTAAGAAATAACCACGATAGATTCTTCAGACTGCGGTGTATCAAAAAAAAAATACAGTGATGCTTAATTATTCAGAAATGAGACCGGCGAGAATGTTACCGCGAACACACAAGAAATGTAGAGCCATTTTTACAAATTGCACTGGTCTGCAAAAAAATTGCTCCCTGAAATATGTGGAATATAGTGAATCAACTCGCCTTCAAGCAATTCCGCTTTCAGTTTTCGCGTATCACGTACAAATTTTTTTTTTGTGGGCATGGCTAATATTTTCCCCTAAACAAGGCGATAACTCTTTAACGGATTGTTCGATTTTAATAATTGAAACACCAAAAGATCAGGGATAAAATTACCTTTAAGCCAACTTTACATAACTTTTTTTCGTTTTCAACTCTTTCGAAGTTATTCAGACATTGGTGGCAAAAAAAAAATATTTTTAATGAAAAAATATTTTGTAATGAAAAATAATGAAAAAATATTTTTTTTGTTTTCAAGAACTCGTAAAAAACTTAAATCGGCAAATATTTTACATTTTTGTCCTTATTCGGAAAGCTAGGTATACTGGGAATAAAATTAGCCTTAAATGATGAAAATCGTTGCACAAATGTTGGTTTTATTCAGAATTAATTTTTTTGCCGACCATTGTTATCACAATAACTAAATATCTAATATTTTTATTTTATTTAAATAACAATATCTCGAAAACTAGACATAATAGAATCAATCTGTAAACAGATTAGGATTCAGCACATAAAAGTCCATTAAAACCACATAATAAGATTCAAGCTCCCGGCTTTTTTTGCCAACCATTGTCATCACAATAACTACATATCTAATATTTTAATATTTTTGTTTAATTTAAATAAGAATATCTCGAAGACTAGACGAGATAGAAAAAATCTGTAAACAGATTTGGATTCAGCACACAAAAGGCAATTAAAATCACATAACAGGGTTGACTTTTTTTATTTTTTGCCGACCAGTGTTATTTGTGTCCCAAACTGAATGGAAAAACATGTCTCTCCGACTTTGGATTATTTTATCCACGGTTACGTAAATGCATTTTTACACAAACAAATCATCAACTTAGGGCGAATTAAAGGACAACAAGTCTTCAAAAAGTGGTAGAAAATTGGACTCCTCTATTCCATTTAATACAAAAGAAAATTTTCCAAAAAAAAAACAGTAAACGGTGTTGAAAAAATGATCACAATATTTTTTATTTTTTAGTTTTATTTCCCTCACTTGAAATTTGTGTTACAATGTAAATTGAAAATTGTTTTTCTACGTTGCAATAAAAATAACAAACAATTCAACTTCGGAATCGTAACAGAATACGAAACTTTAGTTATAAAAAACATACATAATGATTATTTTTACGACTTAGTTTATTGCCGGCAACTTAATGTTTCTATTCTTGGTAGCATGCAACAGCATAAATATTGCAATGAAAACAACAAAAAGGGCGACAACAAAATGAACAGAAATCAAATTGGTGCACGTAAAGAGTTAAGGAGCGCCCTCTTTTACTTAGACATGCTTCTTTAAAGCTGCTCGCTGCTGACTGCACCACTTTTGTTGTTACTTTATTTTTACGAGTTCAGGCAGTAGTGCCTCTCCTGGTTGACAATTGAAAAGTGAACGATGGTGACGAATATCAAGACAAATTACAGCAGTTAAGTTGGTTAAATCAAATATGAAATACGGCGTGGTAACTGTAGAAAATTATTAATTTCAGTTATAGTTTATTTTCTATTTTAAGTTCTTTTCTATTCTTTTCGTTCCAACAAGTATTTACTTTTATGTTGTGTTGAGATTACGAGTAAGTGGCTGCATTTACATGAGCTACTGGTGCAGATAATTTTCATTTAAATTTAAATGACGATACAAAGAGATCGCATTATGATTTGCAAACAATAACGATGACAACAGCAGTAACGTGAACATCGGCCGTAGAAATAGGAGAAAGAGGTTATTCACCATCATCATCTATCAACTAATAATAAGACCTCTTCTTGTTGCAGCATTAGCAGGTTGTATGTGGGTGGCTGATGTGTAATTTGGTTTTGGGAGGTAGAAGGTGGGAAAATATAATTTCAAATTGTTGAATAAAAAAATTTATTATTTAAAGACACGATTAAAATTATGACAAGTTAATTTAGATTTAATGTATTTTTATAGGAATTAAGGAAACTGGGAATATTAAATACTGGTGCTCAAAAAAGTTTATCATCAGATAAAAAATTAAGACACAAAATGTTTAAATGTAAAGAAATAAATGAAAGATGAACAATGAAGAGTGCTATAATAGGCCATAATGAATCTTATATAACCTTCACCATAGTAATGATAGATATTGTTTTACCCTCTTATGTTCCTTTGAAATTTTTTTGTAAAAATTGTTTTCAGAATTTTTAGGAAAATTTATTGTAAAATTTTTTTTTAAACTTTTTTGTGATTTTTTTTTTTTTTAGTTTTTTCTAAAAATTTTTTATAAAATTTTTTGTAAAAATTTTTTATAAAATTTTTGTAAAAATTTTTTATACAATTTTTTGTAAAAAATTTTTGTAAAAATTTTTTAATAAATTTTTTGTAATTATTTTTTGGAAAATTTTTAGTAAGTGTTTTGTAAAAATTTAGGAACTTTCTGCAATTTTCATTGAGTTATAATGGTCAGACTAAAGCAAAAAAAAAATTCTTTAAAAAAGCCCCCAATGAGCCGATTGACTGCTCCTGGTTACGTGTGGGCACCTTGTGGGTCTATTGGCTACCTCTAATGTATTGCTTTCTACAAAGGCCTTAAATACAAATCAAAGGAGCAAAACCTTACCAATCTAAAAATAAACACAACATCGGCCCTCGCAGGGGGTTATCGATCCCCCGAGTATGCACTCCTTGCGATCTATCGTTCGTGGTCTAATATTTATTTAATAAAAAAGAGAATCATTTAAACCGAAAAAGAAAAACAAACGTAAAAAATAGATGGGCGTGGTTTTTGCCCGCAGTCCAGTGGAATAATCTGATGTTGCTAAATTGCAATCCCAAAATTTTCGAAACTATGCGTGGCAGATTGGTGGGATTAAATTTTCTCTACCTCGTCTAATGCCTTGACAAATGACATTTCAACATAAACACGTACAGACGGTCATCGCTTAATCAACTTTTTTATATATAAGGATCCACAATATATATATACTTTATGAGGTCGGAAATGAATATTCTAGAAAATACACACGGAATGACAAACTTATATGCCGGTATACCCTTTCCACCGGTGGTGAAGGGTATAAAAAGTGTTGAGAGTAAAAACATACACATGCGACATATCACCCATGTGTATGGTTACCGAAGACATTTTTGAATGAAGTAAGTCACTAACGCGACTTTTAAAAATCACTTGGTTCCCATTCTCTAGCAGGTGGCTTCTACAACAGTAAAGGAACGTTCCTACGACAATTGGATCTTCTCTTCGGAACGACCCGAGTCACACTCGGCCAAAGATTGTCAACTCAGCAACAGATGTATCAACCGGAAGTTTTTTTTCCCAGGAAAGAACTTCCGACAGCAGAAGAGCTGTTACAACAACAATAACAACAACAGTAAAGGAACATTTAGGCGATCACGACTTATTACTCCAAAATAGTTCTATGATAGAATTTTGGGAGAACAACCAATCATCCTATTGGACTATATTTTGTAGGGTTAATACCGATGATTGCTGGTAACCGACTCGTAATTAACGACTACCTTACTTTTATTGAGTCTCGTGTTGTCACTGGTCTTAAAGTCTCGACTGTAGTGATTTCAGACTGCCGACTGATACATGTTGACATTCTTCCTCATCAGAGAGTCTATGGTAATTGCTAACATTTGCCTTGGGCTAAGGTCTCCACAGCACATAAACTTTTGAATTTTTTAATGTCTCTGCCCGTGGTCGAAAGCCTTTTTGTTAGCAGTCCACACAAAAAATACTTTCCCGTAACGCAATTAATCATTTGTAGGCACCCAGATTTTATACAAGCACCTTCTTGGTCTTCCTGTCACCTTGTAGTAAAAAATACCTTTGGTGGGAATCGAATCCACAAATCCGAACTAATATAGTAGGACCCTACCTACTCGCCGAGGCTCCTTAACCTATTGGAGTACTAATCAGCAAAAACTCCCTCATATTATTAATTTTGGCATGATTAAGAGTATTACAAGAGAGAAGACTAAAGTTGAAGCATCAGCAAGAACTATTATCAGCCACTATTGTTTCTGTATAGAACCTTCAAAATATCCTATTACCGACGATAAGTATTCGAATAAATTGGTTGAAATATAGAAATAATCTCAGTAGTCATTGTGCGGTTGACAAAACGGTATCACTTGATTCTACTTGAGAGCTCTCACGTAGCAAGATTCCAAGCAAACCAATTAACTCATTGTTCGTTAAATATACTGCTAAGAACACCATAAAGTGCTGCAGCTTAGATAGTTAGTAGTAGTTTAGTAGAACATGTTGAGTCAAACATGTTGATATCAAGGGCTCAAAGAGCTCCTTAGCTTGAAGCTTCAGTTATAATAGAAGTACCTTAAGCGTTAGTAACAGGTCATAAAAACTTCAAGTATCATCTAGCCAAGATGAAATCCCAAGAAGATGATACTAGCAGACTATGGCTGGAAGAGACTGAGACTAAGACTTAGTAACACGTGTAGAAACTTATTAAATGTGGATGACGTGAGGGGTTTAAGCCTTGGACAAATACTAGATATTATCAGAGATTCCGTGAAATGAAACTGCGGACGAACTGGCTAGATCTGGAACCTACCTTAGGGACCAGGAGATAGATCAACTAGTCGGTGTTCCGCTAAATTGCTGTAAGGATAACATACAGCAGGAATTACTGGGGGCTGCGCAGACCAGATGGTCGAACGAGCCCACCTGCACGACCTCGAGGCTTCTATGGCCTCAGTATGACTGCAAACGTACTGCAATCCTGCTGAGAACCCCTCGAGGTCAAATAGGCACATTAGTGGCTGTGCTGACAGGGCATTGCATTATAGGTGCACACGCTAGGAGATTGAATCTACCGCATAATGACTTCTGTAGAAGTTGTCAGGATGAGGAGGAAGAGGAAACAGTGAAACACCTCCTCTGTCACTGTCCGGCCTTATCTATGGAAAGGGCGGCGCTGCTAGGCAGCTCGATATTACAGGACCTCACAGACCTATCGGGTTGCGATATAAACAGGATAAACTCATTTATCCGGCTCTCCGGTTGGTTTTTGCACCAAACCTAAAGTGGGGATCGGTAGGTATCTATCCTGCTCATCCCTCTTTCGGGCGTCACAACGGGACCTAAGGGACCCAAGTGAGTCGGCTTTTACCCTTTTGCGTAGCCGGCGACCCGTGCAACCTAACCTAACCTTCCGTGATGAGAAAGAAGGCCGACAGTTATCAGTCGAAAGTCAGAAATTACTAAATCGAAGAATAAAGGCTGGTTTTGGCAGGTCACGCAATGCAAGTAAGGTTGCCGTAAATTACAAATCGATTGCCTTTAATCATTGAGGATGGAAGTGGGTCGAAAAGGGATCCATTGAGAAAGCTGTCTGCTTCGATAACCCCCGTGCATCTATACATATAATAAAAAAGTTACTTATACCCTGTCTGTCTATTTAGGTTCGCATCACGTAAACACTACTGGATGGTTTTAAACATAATTTTATGAGGAGGTACCTTGGTATCCTGATTCAAATATAGGATACTGTTTTTCCTCAAAAATATCTTATTTACAAGAGAAAGTGGAGAAAAAGCAACGAAAGTACCAAGGTGCATACTTCAGGGCAGCATATTATAGTAGAGATCAGACCCTTTATATAAAGTAAATACATAAACCATAACTGAGGCGCTGAAAAGTAAGAGTCTTTGGTGTGGATTGCTTTCAAAGCAAAATCGACGTGGCGGGCACAGCTGCAACAAAAAGTAGTAAATAAGTGAATTTAACAATTAAAGGGTGACCCATACAGGACCTGCATTTATAATATATTGTTTGTCTTTTATTTCTTTGAACATTAATGCTAACCGATTACTCTCTTTTAAGATTTTCATTTTTATATAATAACCGTCTGTTTGTATTTTAAGCGGTTCTCTATGCAAGCTTTATTATATTAACCTTTAAGGAACCAGTGAACACTTTCTGGGCATTAAGGAAAAATGATTTGGGGTAAATTAAAATAAGTTCATTGTAACATAAAAAATTAATTTAAATTCAGTTTGTTGCGTGCCACATCTTAATGCAACAAATAGAAACAAACAACTTTAAATGACATGAGATGTGGTTGTTAAAACAGTATTCTTATGATTAAGCCAACTGTATATTTCTTTATAAGTTTATTTTTTCAACTACCAAAAAACATACAAATAAGAAATGAATTTCCTTTTCTTAAAAGCAAAGCAAATACGAAGAAAATGCACAACAAGTTGCGCCGTACTCCTATAGCACTTTAAACACTGCTGCCCTGTTTTTGAATTCTCCAAGTCCACTGCAAATGCAAACAATTTTGTTGTGAAGTTTCTTGCTTTCCACTACTCGCTTGTAAATGTTCTTTCTTTTTGTTCTTCAAACATGAGACATAAAGACGCATAAAACACCATTAAACATAATCACTGTTCCATTGAACGAACAAAAATCATTTAGCGAAACCAAAAATAGAACTTGGAAGAAAATAACAACAGCAGCAGCAGCAACAACCGATCAAACTAAAATTAACAGAAAAAAAGGAAGATTCAAAAAAAAAAAAAGAAAAAGAACCTCAAATCAAACAAACAAGAAGGTAAAAACTAACCAAGACTCGGACCTTTTTTCATTTGGAAAAACAGAAGAAAAAAAAAGAACCATAAAGAACACAACTGACCAGTTGAATTAAACAACAATAAAAAGGGAAATGACTGAATAAATGAATGAATGAAGAGGTGAATAAGTGAATCAAAGATGACTGGCAGTATGAATGAGTTGACTCTGAATACAAAAAAAAAATAATGTTACAAATTTTCCATTTATGGCTCCATCAAGTTCAAAACTTTTAACTCTGATGGCGGTCAAAGACATTTTGGTTTAATGCCACAAAATTGCAATCACCAAACGACGCACTTTGCTCGTACTTCACTTGCAACTTAAGTTTTTCTTGTTTTTTTTTTTTGTCTCTTTGTGGCACTTAGCTTTCGTTGGTTTTCTTTTCATTTATGAGCAGTGCAAAGTAAATTATTCCTTGTACCACAAACTCCTATCAATTGCTGTTTACTGGACTACAGGCCACAAGCAACAAGTATATTTTTGTCTTTTGTCTGCTAATAATCACATGACCATGACAAAGTTGCTAAAAGAGGTCTTGATTACGTATTGAAGTTGAAAGTTGAGTAAAACTATGACAAAATAGGGTAGATCGTAGTAAGGAAATAAATTAAGTTAGAATATAATTTAAAAAAAATAATAAAAATTTGAAAAACTCAAAACTCAAGTTGGTGCCGAATTACATTCTCGTTTCTTGTTTCTTCTTTAATATGGCCGTTGTGTTTATATCGTGAAAGTTTTATTAACTACGAATGAGAGGACAAAACTAAATTCAAGAGCACATGCGTATGTGGTGTGGTGTATGTAATTCCCCACTCCCCTCTCGCCTTTTAATAAAGAATTGCAGCGACAAAAGTTGCATAATGTAATTGGGCACTTACTAAAATTTTTAATGCAGACAAAAGAAGTGCATAGCTTTAGGCTGAAATACATAGAAGAGAGGTGTATGCAAATACCATATTGTTTTTTTTTCTCTACTTAACTTTTAACTTTTTGTGCGTACGAAAATAAGTGTTGTTAACTACTAAAAAAAACAATAGGAAAAATTATACAATTTAAGAACTTTAATTATAAGTATTTTAATGCAAAGAGCTGTTCACATATACCATAACCTAATTGTTATCTAATATGGATATGTAGTTTTTAATAGTTTCGCTATGGTGAAAATATATTGCATACCATACACCGAGATTTCTGCACGGAGTAAAATCGAAGGCTTTGCAATTAAAATCTAACAACGGCGGTCGGTTAGGCCTGCCGTATTTGTTTCGTCAATAAGTTCAGTCTAAAAATCGATAATCCATCTAATATATATTCTCTAGATTTACCTTCCTGGCACTATTCCCCCCGATATTTATTTATATTAGGGTACGAGTTCGCGAGACTAACAGGGCTGTGAAACTGGGGAATCGGTAGTAATACAGGGATTTAGAAATTGAAAATGGAGTTTTTGCACCAAGCTCAAAGGAAGATATGTTGCGAAACATAGTCTCTTTTAAGAAAAACATGATGTTGTGCAAAGTCATGGGGTTTTTAAGCTGCTCTTCAACCGTATAATTCTCATTTGGGTAAAGGCAAGTAAAACATAACATTTAAGAATAGTTGAAGAACTGAGCTTCTTCTATGCGTACGCCAGAGAAATAGGGTATAACGAAAAGGGCAATGTTCTTTTTTCAGTAATTTGACTGGATAGCTTTTACAAATTCCACCATATGGCTAAAACATATGAAGTGATACAGAAAATTTAAGCCCAGAAATCTGCCAGTCATAGATTCGAAAATTTCGCTAATGTAATTCAGCCACATCAGAACATTCCATTTGAGGATGTGGGGTAAAAACCACGCCCACCTATATTTTTTTTTGGTTATAATGATCCTCTTTTGTTAAATATTTCAATAAAATTTTTACAAAAAAATTTCGATAAAATATTTACAAAAAATTTCGATAAAATATTTACAAAAAATTTTCATAAAATTTTAATAAACATTTTTCGTAAAATTTTAACAATTTTCGATAAAATTTTTTATAAATTATTTCGATAAAATTTTTACAAAAAATTTTCGATAAAATTTTTACAAAAAAATTTCGATAAAATTTTTACTAAAAAATTTCGATAAAATTTTTACAAAAAAATTTCGATAAAATTTTTACAAAAAAATTTCGATAAAATTTTTACAAAAAAATTTCGATAAAATTTTTACAAAAAAATTTCGATAAAATTTTTACAAAAAAATTTCGATAAAATTTTTACAAAAAAATTTCGATAAAATTTTTACAAAAAAATTTCGATAAAATTTTTACAAAAAAATTTCGATAAAATTTTTACAAAAAAATTTCGATAAAATTTTTACAAAAAATTTTCGTTAAAATTTTTACAAAAAATTTTCGTTATAATTTTAACAAAAAATTTTCGATAAATTTTTTACAAAAAATTTTTAATAAATTGTTTTCAAAAAATCTTTGATAAATTTTTTACAAAATATTTTCGATAAAATTTAAAAAAATATATACGTTAAATTTTAACAAAAAATTGTTCATAAAATTTCTACAAAATTATTTTCGTTAAATTATTAACAAAAAATTTTCGATGAGATTTAAAAAAAAAACGTTAAATTTTAACAAAAAAATTTCGATAAAATTTTTGCAATAAATTTCGATAAAAATTTGAAAAAAAATTTGAATTTACGATAAAATTTAAAAAAAAAAATTTATATCTTTATAAATATACTGTGCCCGTCAGTTCGTCAGCGACCTTGCAATATTTTGTTCGATTTTGCTTTGAAAGAAATACACACCAAAGACCCTTACGTTTTTAGTTCCGCCTTAATCTATGCTGCGTATAAGTTTATGTCTTTACTTTATATAAAAGCTCCATCATACAATGAAATTTATAATCAAGCTTAAGTTCGTTTTTATTCTCTCTAAGAAAGAATTAATTAAATTACAAATTAGGTGATAATATTAAAGAAAAATTGGGAAAATTTAATTTTTAGACACCAGCAACGAGTGGAATGCACATTTTCTAGACAGCCACGTCCGTCATCAGCACTACTTGTATCTAATCTACTTAGGGTAGTGTTTTAGTTGTAAGCATCATCTATTTAACCAACCAAACCCAGATAAAGGAATACGAGAAAACTTGTATTCAATTATCAATCGTCAATTGGTGAGAACGAAGTCTACCACTACCTTAAGCTTCCCTCTTGTTGAATATTTTTACTTTAATATTTACCACCTATATTTTGTTGTTCCTTCAGCGAACCTTCGGTTAGCAATGAAGTTACTTTTTGTTTATTTGTTTTACTTCCAACATTCGTTTTTAGTTAACACTAATCTCCATCTGTATGTGAAGTATGCATATCCGGTTAGATCAGTTATAGTTTATGTATTTACTTTACTACTACTGCCTAGTATCACTGCTTTTTTCCACTTTTTCTTGGAAATAAAATATTTTTGAGGAAAAAAATATCCCATATTGGAATCAGAATGCCAAGGTACCTTTTCACAAAATTTTGTTTAAATCCATCCACTAGTTTTTACGTGATGCGAACGCAAAAGAAAAGCAGACAGACAGACGGACACGAGTTACTATTTTATTATCTTTATATTATATTTGTAATAATGTAGTTGAAAATCATAAAAGTACAAAGCGAATGTATGTACATTGTTGTCAATTTACGCAATAGTTGACAGTAATATGGTGAAGGGTATATAAGCTTCGAATTTACCCTTCCGAATACAGCACTCTTATTTTTTTGATCAAGGCACATTCATCAGGTAACCTCTCTACGAAGGGGAAATATTTAGGCGAAAAATTTTAATTTTTTTTATATGGAGTTTGATAGTTTAATTTCCATTTAAGGGGAAAGATTGTAAATTGAACTGTCAAAATCCATATAAGAAAAATTGATTATTTTCGCCTTAATATTTCCCCTCAGTTGTGAGGCTACCTGATTAATATGCCTTGATTTTGATATTTGACTTTATTTGTTGCTGCTTTAGCCAACCTTCGGTTAGCAATGACAGCAACTTTTTGTTTATTTGTTTTGCCCCAACGATCTGACTTCAAAATTTCATCTGCATGTTAATCAATAGTTCGACTAATAAAATTTAAATATTTAGGGGCAAATTCATAAAAAATATCTTCGTTTTATAAGAGGAAACAAAGGAAAATAAAAGGAAATAAATTTTAATTTATAAAATATTTTTCTCTATGCGATTGGAGTTGGAAAATCTTTTTTGTATAAGAGTGTGGCACCTACAACGCCATTTTGAAACGAATTTTTGAGGACAGAACTCCGTCAGATTTTCTTGTGATTGAAGTGTACGATTGTGCAGGATTGTTAATCCAAACCTTTAGCGTTATTTTTTTAAAAGGTTGTTCTGGAATTACGGTTAATAGGAAGTTGTTATATACCACGATTCATAATGTACTAAAATGTTTTAGGAAGGAAATTGGACCATTTTTAACTTAAACAAAGATTAACAGGCTTTGCACCTCAAGAGCTTTCGATGCTTTTTCTTTTTGAAGAATATATTAAAATATTCTATTCCTTTCAATGGGTTAAATATTAAAAATCATGAATGTAATAATATTTACCTTATTTGATTGACGTTTCTTTTTGTCCACATTTGGAGGCGGTTGATCCATAGAGGGAGTAATATCCAAAGAGTTATTCTCAACTTTCTGGCGATCTTTAAAAAATAAATAAATAAAATATAAAAAATTATTAATAAACAATAGATAATAAAGTAAATTCTTGAAAAAATATCATAATACTTACATTTTGTTTCAATTTCTTCATCATCCAAAAGCAGTGAAACCACTTCTTTGGGCTTGAGAGTATCTGGTTTGAAATTACCGCCACTTATAACCATGCGTTGAATCTGAAATTGAAACGATATGAGACACATAACTTTCATAATTCTTTAATATAATTTTTCAAAAGAGCGCCAAATTACAACACTACAATAAAAAAGATCGCTTAAAGGTTGAAAACAGAGGAAAGAAAAAAAGGAGGAAGTCTTCAAAAGTAATATTATTCGTTTATTAAAATATTAAAAAATTATTTTAAAAAAAGTCTTAGGAATTGATGATTATCGTTTAATATGCACACAGCAAAAAAAAAAACCAAAAATATTTAAAGAATAAATTAAAAGTAGCCCTTTTTTCTAAGGCGGTTTAACCCTTATATCCAAACATATAAAAAAATAAAACAAAAAATTACAGAAATGATCATCACGTGCATAAACTTGAAAACTAAAAGACACAAGACATGATCATCCCGCTTGAGTTTTTCATTTACTGTTTTACTTTATGGTAAAAAGATACCATAGAATGAGTGAATACGAGGGTAACTATTTAATGAATGGGCAGAAATAGAAATCGAAATGTGACCAAATAAGGTCGTATACGTCCTAATTACGTCTTCTATGGGTCACCCTTTAATGTTTAATTTTAAGTTGTAGCGACATTGTAAGACATACTTTATGTAAATTTTAAGTTTCTGTCTCTACTATTCATAAAATAAGGTCGTATACGATTAAATCATGTTTTTAATGGGGACACCCTTTAAAATTATAATTTCATATTTTTATTTATTTTTGTTAAGGGCTAAAATAATACACACTCTATGACCAAATAAGCTCGTATACGTCCTAATCTCGTTTTCCATGGACCACCCTTTAATGTTTAATTTTAAATTTTTTTTTTTTTAACTTCTTGTTGTTGTAGCGACATTGTAAGACATACTTTATGTAAATTTTAGGTTTCTGCCTCTACTATTCATAAAATAAGGTTATATACGATTAAATAATGTTTTTAATGGGGACACCCTTTAAAATTTTAATTTCATATTTTTATTTATTTTTGTTAAGGGCTAAAATAATACACACTCTGCGACTAAATAAGGTCGTATACGTCCTAATTTCGTTTTCCATAGACCACCCTTTAATGTTTAATTTTAAGTTTTTTTTTAACTTCTTGTTGTTGTGGCGACATTGCTAGAAATACTTTGTGTAAATTTTTAATGTCTGCCACCACTATTCATATGATAAAGTCATATACGATTAAATCAAGTTTTTAATGGGCACACCCTTTAAATTTTAAGTTAATTTTTAATGTTTGTTGTTGAGGGCAATATTAATACACACTCTGTTAAAAATCAAATTGTCTTTACAATGCGGGTCGAAAGCTCTATCAACATCAAGTGGGCACACCCTTTAATTTTTTTTTTTTTTTTAAGAAAACACTACCTCTGCAAAGCTTTTTGCTTGTCTGCAGAAAACACCCAGAGTCTTCGGCACGAATCGAACCCGCAACCTCCAGACTGATAGACTAGCGCGCTACTAATCGGTCTAACGAGGCACCCTATTCTTATTGTTTATTATCCTTCTGATAAATCTGTGAGAATATATATATATATATATATATATATATATATATATTAAAAAAAAATTATTAATTTAAAATTTAAAAATTTAAAGTTAGTTTCTCCTACAGTTTATTATTTTAAAATAAAAAAAATTGCTTGCTGCTATGTGAGACGGTTCTTCCATAGAGGCTAATTTTTTTATACTTCATCAATGTTAACAACAAGTCAAATAATAGTTTTCAAAAAGGATCCTCAATTGCCTCTTATCTATAATCAATTTTACTACTCGCAGAGTGAACTTAATGGTTTTGGTATTGTCATAAGAACCACATTTTGGTTAATTTTATCAATTATTATGAGGGCTGACAACATAATCGTTCTAATATAATAATGTTATTATATTATTTAATAACATGGATTGACTACAACCATATAATTTAATCATAATATGTTACTCTTCGATTATGGTTGCCTCAACTATATTTTTTCATTGCGTGTAGCCTTAAAATATTTCGCGTTTTCTTAGGTGTCCTGGCACCCAAACGATGCACAATTTGTGTTTAGTAACCGTAAATTGTTTTCTTTTCAGTCTGCTGCAGTCCGAGGTTTGACTTTATCTGATGTTATTACTTTAATTGCCTGTAAAATTGTTAACATTATTTGGCCTTCTAGTATTCAAAAGCCAGATTACACATTCGATTAATAGCCAAACCCAAATTATAAATTCTATAGCCATTGTGCTAAGTGCTTTATTTAGCTCACCCAAATTTTAGGTAAACTAAAAATATCTTTTGTGTTAAAAATTCCATTAACAAAATGAGAATATAACTTAATTATCATTTTCTTTCGGTTTAAATAGGTATTAGATAAAATTTTAATTAAATAATTAATTGATTCAATTATTTGTTTAATTAGGAAATTTTTTTGTTCTGTTTTAAACAAATATATGTAGATTTAAATCAATTAAAAAAATAATTGAATTTTAATTTAAAACTAATTAAAACCTTTTATTGGTGGAACAAATTTTTTCTGTGTAATACTCACACCCCCTCATTTTCATTCACATGCGTTCTAGTTATTCGAAAAAACTGAATTAAACATTTAAATTTTATAATGTCACCAGAGAAGAGAGAGAGTTTCCAAAATAAAAATTACAGTCATGAGAATTGAGGATATTATAACAGCGTACATAGCATAAATGTTATAATTATAGATGTTGTTCTAAATCGGCAAATGGTAGTACATAAACAGTAGTACCAAATGGTAGTACATAAATATGATTTGCTTACAATCTTCATATGAGTACTAGTTTTATTTATTGCTGTTGTAGATACATTTTTTATTGACATTTATGTTACACTTATTGTTTTATGTAAAAATAAAATCTTGCAATCGAATCTACAAATTAATTTTTAAGATACGAATAAAACTAAGTTTTATTACAACATAACTAGCTACCCTCGCATAGTGTAACAAAATAGTGGAAGAGTTGTAATAAAGTACGAATAGTTACACCCCAGAAGAAGAAGAAGAAGTAAAGGAAGGCGTAACAGATATGTCGCCTACCGAAGAACGAACAAAAAAACTAAACATGCACTTAACAAAAACAAAAACAAAAAATAACTAAAACAACAACGAAAAGAACAAAAAACTGTATAATTAGTTTCCGGTAAACGAACAAACACTCGTACTACAAGTAGAAGACGATAGGACGGACAGACATACAGACAGACTGATATATTTAAACAAACAACAAAACAATATCTAAGGTGATCATGTTTCTTATTAAAAAAATTTAACATTAACAACAGCAACAACAACAACAACAACAACAACAAAAAGTATTATAAAATAAAATTAAAAAACAATGAACGAAGGATTGAATGAATGAATGAATGAATGACTGAGCGAACGAATGAATGAATTCAACTATTGAATGAATATCATTTTCGTAACAACTTCGAAAAGAAAAAACAACAAAAAGGAAGCAAACAACACGGTTTTTATTTATTCTTTTAAACAATAAGAATTAAGGAATAAGCAATATAGTGCAACTTAATGCCAGGCAAACTTCAATCGAGAAGAGATTGAAAGGTTCAGTTGCAGTTGTTGTGATTACTCTAAGAATATTACACAGGTAATAAAGGGAAGGAATAGTGAAACACAGGCAGCACCCTACCACTTCTATAATTTTTAAGATCTTAAAAATATAAAAAATATGCTTCCGGAAAACCTATTGCATTTTATCACATAAAAACAAACAGGGTGTGAGAACACTCAAAATTGATTTCATGCTTCGTGAAACCCAGTACCTAAAGAACATCCTCTTTCAAGACGGTGCGCTATAGTGTATACTTCATGCACTGATTCAAAACCTTCAAGCTTTAACTTTTCGAAATCTGACTTATCGATGAGTACCAGATTTCAGAAGATCTTTCAAATATAATTTTCCTTTGAGCCATTTTTTATTTACAACTAGAAATGTGAAAGCCACTGGAAAACAAATTTGAAGAAAACAAATTTCGACCGTCATGATGGAAATTTTTTCTATAATGAGTGATGCGTCTTTTGATTAATTCGTTTAATAGGTCCAATAATGATTAATTCTTAACTCCACGCTTTGTTATTATTATTATTATAAATGTAGGAGGGATATCGAAGCATACCGCTTCCTTACTGGGTCCCATTTTGACCCTCTAACATTCTAAAGGGCGTTTGCACTATAATACAAGTATTAATACTTTTGAATAAAATGCAACCCTGTCCTAATCTTTGTTTAAAATTTTTCGAAAAATAGTAACAGTAACTCATCATTTCAGGGTTTCCTTTCCTCAAAGGTATTAACACTTGTTTCCTCAAAAGTATTAACACTTGTATTATAGTGTGAAACGGCCTTTAATACTATAGGCAACCGATTTGAAATTTACGGCAACCCTACTATTATTGAGCCTTGTGCTAACACCTGCTTTTACTCTTAAATAGTAAATTCAGACTGTCGACTGGTTACTGTCACCTGGTTACTGTCGACTGGTTACTGTCGACTGGTAACTGTCGATCTGGTAACTGTCGATCTGGAAACTGTCGATCTGGTAACTGTCGATCTGGTAACTGTCGATCTGGTAACTGTCGATCTGATAACTGTCGATCTGGTAACTGTCGATCTGGTAACTGTCGATCTGGTAACTGTCGATCTGGTAACTGTCGATCTGGTAACTGTCGATCTGGTAACTGTCGATCTGGTAACTGTCGATCTGGTAACTGTCGACTGGTAACTGTCGACTAGTTACTGTCGATTGGTAACTCTCGGTCTTCTTCTTCTCATCACGGATTCTCTAGTAATAGCTAGAATTTGTCCATGTTGATGCTATGATAACCCATAGCATCAACATGTAACAAATTTCTGCCCGTGGTCTTATGCTAGCCTATGCTGGATATTCGCACACAATATAGCTGTCTCAGCCTCTATAATGGAGGGTATACTTTAATGGATCAAAAATAATCTTTGGAATTGGTTCTGTAATCTTTTCAAAGTAACTTAACCGTCTTCTCGATATGGCTGAAATTTTGGCTGTTCGGGCGCCATATGGTAGAAAATTTAGGGGGAGCCCCGGCATTTTTGTTAACAGTGGGGGGGTTTCTCTAATTTGGGTTCCCATAGATAATTATTATTTTTTTTTTTAAATAAACAATCGCATGATAGACTGGTGAGGTCTGGATATACATTGGATATATCAAACGCTATAAATTGCGCTATGCCGCTTGGCACTAATAGGTAGAGTGTTTGTTATAAGGGACAAGTTAAGGTGCCCTTGTTATATATTTCTAGTGGGTATCAATTCAATGGAAACTTTTTTAAAAACTATATTCTATAGCAAAAAAATGTTTGTTATTAAAAACAAAAACTACAGAATAGAGTTTTTAAAATAAGTTTTTGTTACGAAGGATGGATGGACGGATGTACTATTTAATAGAATAAACACTTGGACTGACATTATTATTTGGACGTGTAAAGTGGTGTTTTTAAAATCAAAACCACTTGAATCTACTAGTCAGGTTGTCCGTATTAAGCAGCGACATTAGCCCACTAACCAAACGAAGGTGTGTCTCTATCGCATTAAATTTAATATTTATTATAGTGTATCTCGAAAACTGTACAATTTAGGGTCTTAAAGTTTTGTACGAATAACTGTGTCACTAAATTGCTTAGTGAAGCCGACAACAAAATATACAACATTGAAATAGTGGGCATAGCAAATTCCAAACAAAATATACGTTTACCATCATATATCTGTAAGGCTACGAGGGCAGTTCAATAATTTTTTGAAAAATCACCGAAAAAGAGAGGCTTGGCAAATACCATGGCGACTCTGCACCCTCAATTGCAATGGTTAAAGATGTGGTTGCTTTAGAAGAGTTCGTCATGGCAGCAATAGCCGATATAAGCCATGGAATTATTTTCGGACGACCGTATAATGGAAATGTTTGAGGTAGCTGAGGCTGTAGGCATCTCAACTGATCGGGAACATTAAATTTTGACCAAATATCCAAAGATATGAAATGACGTGAGTGCTGTTGCAGCAAAACGAGTGCGTACATGGGTAGTCACCATGGCAAAAATCCATGATTTGGGCTACGAACTGCTACCTCATCCCGTATACTCTCCAGATTTAGCCAATTGCGACTATTTTTTGTATCCAAATTTGAAAAAATTGGTGTAGTAAGAGATTTGGGTCAAACGAAGAGGTATTCATTGAAATAAGCGCCTATTTCAAAGGCCTTATTATTATTTCGAGGGTATAAAAAAATAGAAAAACGCCTTAGAGGGCCTAAAGAAAGCTTATTATTTCGAGGGTATACAAAAACTAGAAATACGCTGGACTAAATGTATAGAGCCAAAAGAAGAATATGTTGATAATTAAACCGTCTTCTCTCGCAAAAACATTTCCTTTATCCAAATCATTAAATTGCCCTCACATAATAATGATAAACGTTTAAATTTCTGTATGTAATTTTACTATCAAATATAATTATCTTTTCGTTATTTTTTTTTATTTTTATTTGCAGTACAAAATTCCGCTAAACCTAAAAAACAATGTGGGCCTAACCCCAAATGAACAGACGTATAACCCCATTGTAACAATTTATTTAATAATATTTAAATGTAGCACACAATTCGTTACGAACCACATAAACTTATAATTTTCTTTTAATTCAATTACCTCTGGCTCTCTGTCTCATTATTAACTCTTCCCCCCACTTTTGCTTAATTCTTCCGCTTCAATACTATGACCCTCTCTAAAGCACGCGCCTAATATGCGGGTTCCTTTTTTGCACCTCACACAAGTGTTACATTGTTTAAACTGTGACAATGAATGATCTGTTTGTTGTTGGATGTTTTTTTTTTTTTGTTTTAGTTTTAAATTGTGTTTGTGTAGCATCAAAATTGTGGTTTCCTTTTGCTGTCCAAGTGATGTTGATAAACTTTTATTGTCCCAACACTGAACGAAAACCATTAAGGTGATGTCAACAATATGAAATTGAAAAGATTTTTGATGACACGATTTTTATTGAACAATTATTCATATTATATTTGGCGTCGTCGACACAACACGACGTCTTTTTTTGCCGAATTGGATTTACCAAATAAAATGTGTAATGTATTTTACTCAAATGGCCAATGAACCCTCGACCGTCGTCATAAGTCTCTTAGCGAATACCCAATTGTAATTGAATTAATGACGACGTCGATTCAAAGTGATGTCGACACAAAAGTAACGATGATCATGCCGGCGCCTGATAGTGGATATTATTTTTTTTATCGGCAACAGTTTTCTATTCAACAACTTATGTATATTTCCGCTTACAGATAAAAGGAGTTTTTTTACAGCATGTGCTGTAAGATCTGGTAACGATACTAGACACCTGACAAATAATCTGGAAGAGATGGCTTATAGTTCTTGGTAACTTAGTCTATTTTACATTAGAATATTCTAGGCGGGACAATCTACCTTTCATTAAATTGGAGTAACCCAAACTACTCTGTCATTGTTTGAAAATAAGATGGTCTAAGAATGCATTACCACTCCATTTTTGCTACAATAGTTATTGCTCTCTGTAGTCCAATAACTTTTGTATGGTAGTGCTAATTTTTTTGCGAAATCGTGACTCAGCTCGGGGATGAGTTGTCCAAATATTGCATTCATCTTGTCCCATCATCGCACAATAACGCACAGTGCAGAATACGTACGCTAATGAGTAGCAATTTTTAAAACATGGCAAGCCTGGACGCATGTCAACTCCTTCTGTTGAGAGTACTTGATCAAGTTTGCACCATCTCTGCATGTATTTATCCAAAAGATAGCCACCACGTGAAACCCCAAAGGCGACCTCACCAACAACCAATCACTGAAAGAAGAGAGTCGCTCTGTGGGATTACTGGTTCCAGAGGTACCAGTCGTTTAGACACTGGTCGGGCCTAGAACGGCTCTGTATTACATAGACCTGTTCTTTCAGATTAAGGTTCCTGGAACTCAGGTGTCTGGTGCCTGCATTTTCCCTGTCAGCATTGCTTCAAGGTAGAGACATAAACTACAATGACAAATAGTGAACTCTGGGGGGATTTCACTGATCAATTATCAGCCGCCCAGAAAATTTAAAATACATTTTAGATCAATTTCAAACAGGGACAACCATATAAACATCGTCAGGTCCGCTCTCCCCGCCCTTCTTAGAGTAACCACCCACTAAAAATAAATTCTGATCTTTTTAGTTGCGTTTTAGGTTTTTATGCTTTTTTTTGGTTCAGTGTATTGTATTGTATTGTATGTATTGTATTGTAATAATAATAATGATGATTTGATAATAATGATGAACTGACCACACTTATATAAACAAAGGATAAAAAAGAATAAACTAAAAGGCCAGAAGTTTTTCATAGTTGTGGTTATTTTGTATAATATGTTTTCTCTTACCTCACTTTTTTCTCGGGCTCTTTGCAAAATGCGTTCCTCAATGGTGCCTTTGCAGATCAAACGATATACGGTGACTTGTTTGGTTTGACCCAAACGATGGGCACGATCCATGGCCTGTTGATCAACGGTAGGATTCCAATCGGAATCATAGAAAATAACCTGAAATTATGATGCAAAAAAAGGAAGAAAAAATTAGAATATTTGCAGGAAAAAATATAAAATAATTACATATTTATTTAAACTAGAGATGGCATGGTGAGTAACTTTTCACTCACGATCATGATCACCGACAAATACGTTTTCTCAAGCACAATCTTAAAAAACTTTTTTTTGGCTCTCATTTGAGTTAACAAAATACCACAATCAAAAAATTGTTTTTTTATCATTTATAACCTTTTATCAACTTGCTACAAGCCAGCCCCAATTATTTATTTATAACAAAACGATTTAATTTTTTAACCGACTTCAAAAAAAGAAGGAGGTTATCAATTCGTCTGAATGTTGCTTTTTTATGTTTGTGCCCGCAGAACTCAAGTCATTTCAGAACCGATTTTAAAAATTTTTTCTTCATTAGATAGGAAATGCTTACAGATTGGTCCCATTTTAAAAGAAATTTAGAATTTTGAAAATTAAAGGGTGTCCCCATACAACATACGTGTTTTTTACGTGTATTATGAACCGTAAAGGGCACCCTTTTAAAATTTTAAAAAACTGCTTATTACTATAGCTGCCAATAACAGAAATTAATAAAAAAAATAAACTTAAAAATTAAAGGGTGTCCCCATATGTGACGTAAATTTAAATATATGAACCATTTGAACCATTGTAGACAATCACTTGAAAATTCGACAGAATATCTAATATTTATAATCAGAAATTAAATATTTATAATTAGAAGTTAAAGGGTGTCCCAATAGTTGATGTAATTTGATGTATATTGCAAAACTTTTGAACCGTAACAGAGAGACGGTTGAAATTTACAAAGAACCTGTAATTCTAAGTCCGCTATAACATCAAGTATATAATTTAAATTTGGAAACTAAAGGGTGTCCCCATAATTGATGTAATTTTACCTATCTAGCCCTATCTTTTGAACCGTTATAGACAAACACTTGAAAATTAGACAGAATCTCCACTAATATGTCCCGTATAATAACATTTATAAATATTTAAAATTATATAGGGTGTCTCAATAGTTGATGTAAACTGATGCATATGGCTAAAATTTTCAACCGTTTTAAACAGACATTTGAAATTTACAAAGAATCTGTCCTTTAAAATAATTTAAATTAATTTAAAATTGTACATTAAAGGGTGTCCCCTAGGTGATATTGTTTAACCTATATGGCCATATCTTTGGAACCGTTACTTTATATTATTGTGTCAGTAATAATAAGTATAAAAAAATAAAGGTTGTCCTCATATCTGATGTAATTTGTCGTATATGGCTTTATCTGCTGAACCGTTATAGATAGACATTTGAATATACGGAACGTATAAAACTATGTCCGTTATTAGAGCAACAAGTATAAAAGTATTTGATTTGGGTACTAGTTCTTACAAATTACTTCCTTTTATATTTTTAGTTTAGAATTGATGATGTTTTGTAGTCAGTTTTTTTTTTTTGCAAGAATTATTTTATTTATTATCACTTATTTATTTATTTATTTATTATAATTATTAATAACTCATAATGTGCTAAAATTCACTCAAGATATGAATTTGTCCACATTATTGCATTAAAATTATGCACAGTGGAGCATTGGAGAAAAAATTTGGAAATAAATCTATATTTTCCAAACGGTTACTTCGATTACCTTGAAAATTGACATGGCTTTAGTAGAGGTATTGTCACGAAATTCAGTTTTAAATTTTAACCTTATATTGCTTAGGTGCGGGCGAAACGATAAATTAGGACACCTCCAAGTCTTTGAAACTTTTAAAAAATTTCACATTTTTAAATCGATCTCAAAGACTTAAACTATAGACAGCTCTAGTCAACTATAGTTTCAGAAATATTTGTCTTTTAAAATTAAAATTTTTATAGTTTTATCTAACTTGGTCTAGCCTATGCTACTAGCGGATCAAAAACCGATATATTTTTTCTCAAACTTATATAATTTTTGAAATTTTCTAATGTTAGAAAATAATAAAAAAAAAACATCTGTTTTAAGAATAGAGTAATAAGAAAATATATTTTTTTTTTTTTTTGGAAAAAGTACATCTATTCTCTATCAGTAATTAAAAAAGTTGCTACCAACAAAGGAAAGTGTCTATATTTTTCTAAAAGGTATTTTTATGCAATAAAAATATATAAAAAAAAATACAAAATTTATGGTTGCTAATTTGGCAACTGTAATTAACAACTTTAAGTTGCCAGTTGCCATACGTAATACAATTTCGGCAACTGACAACACAACTGAGTTTGATTTGCCATCCATAATCGACCCATTAAATTAAACGAAATAAAGCTACTAAGACCTGTTTTACCGTGCAATTGGAAATTCTCACCTAGATATTTTTGTAGTAAATACAAAAAATTAATAACAAATTATAAATACCATTTTTGGAAATTTTTTAAATTTTCCTAGGAGTTGTGGGATTTGCATTAAATAATATTGATATTTATAAACAATTTATGCTAACACCATTTTATAAAAAAATTTTGCAATTATATAGAAATTGTATGAAGTTAATAGATTATTCTAAAATGCAAATCCCACAAATCCTAAAAAAATTTTAAAAATTTCCAAAATGAAGAATTTAAATTTTCTTCACTTTATTTACTACTAAGGAGGCTAGGACTGTTGAAAAACAATGAGCCACCTTTTGGATTATACTTTTGTGAAAATGATGCCGATCAAGCATCATGATCTGGTTACTGGCGCTCGATATTGCGAACCGAAAACAGAGTTTATTTTGATTAGATTGGATGATTTACTGATGTGTTTGAAACAAGATGACACATGCCATACAGAAACACATTTTCTTATTTTTTTTGTAGTACAAAAGGGCAACCTAAATTCAGTTTTTTCTATTATGGTTACAAAGAAAAAAATTATTTTAATCAGTTTTGAATTAAAATTCAATTAGTTTTTTAATTGATTTTTTTTAATTGATTATATTGTTTAAAACATAAAAAATAATCTTATTAAACAATTAATTATTTAGAAATGAAACAATTAATTGAATCAATTAATTATTTAATTAAATTTTAATCTGAAACCAATTAAAACCTTTAATTGGTGAAAATAATTTTTTTCTGTGTACTTGGAAGTCAATGCTCGATGCCCACAGACTCACAGGAAACCATGAATTTAAAGGGAAAATTCAATTCAATGCTGTATCAACGCATTAAGACACATTTATGCAAAGTTCTTGGAAAATTTCCACTAAGGGTGGAGTGGGTGGAGTGTAAAGTACTGTATGAGCACTAAAGAGCTCATAAGACGTTCATTATAATATTTTATTGAATTCATGTCTGTTCATTGCACACGACACGAGTAACGATAAGTGGGCAATAATAAACATCAAACAACAAGGAGCTACATGCGATGAGCTTGCAGAGTTCGTAAGAAAATTTGAATAAGTATGATTAAGTGTTGAACATAATAACAATGAACTTGAGCGAGTACAAGTAGTTTTATACTTTGAGTGAAACACGAACACAGTCCGAGTGTTCAAACAAAAAACACAGAATTATTTGACAACATTAATTACGATCATTTTAAGGTTTTCATTTCTTAAAAAATAAAAAAAAAACAAAAAACTACTAGTGCGAGCAAAACATAATAAGTCTTATGGAAAAGTTCTAAACAACAATTAAACAAAACACACTGAGTGTTTCGAAGATGAGAAGATCTCATTAGTACAGAGAGTTAATTTTACTCGGCTCTTTCGTTTATGATACGAACAGCGGTTTGCTTACTAATAGTATGATGACATAAGTACGCAGGTGTTCATCAGTAAGCTAGTTTGTGTTCGAGTAGGACCACTTGCTCATAAGCTTATGAGCCATTAGATGAGCTTGCTCATGTAACTGTTTAGTGGAGTGCCAGCAGAACTCTAGAGTTTCTTTGCCCGACATGCTATTTTATACATAACCCTAAACGGTGTTTTTTTAGTTAATAGAAATCTTGCATAATTTTTGGAACATCCTTTATTTCAACTAATTATAGAGCTCTACTTTCAAGGATGTCGACTAGATGTAATGCATAAAATTAAATAATAAGAAAAAAATCTATTAAACAATTAAAGAAAATAACTGAAATACAAAACCGGATACGGATTTTTTCGAAGACATTAAAAAATCTAAAAAAACCCAAACACGTGTTCAAATCAAAAGAATATTAAAATAAATTTAAATACCAAAAATTTAAAACTCTAAACGGATAAACTAACAAACTAATAATTGTATTCTAAGCAAGCTAATTTCTAAAACAAAAACTCCCGAAAATCAAAAACTTCGCCAAGTATTTTTTAGAAGGAAAACAACCCTTTTCATTTTTATTAAAATAATTCTATGCCTTAAAAAGAAAAATATTTTAAATTAAATGCACTCGTACGTGATTGAACACTTGCCGTCAAGGGATCGTTGTAATAAAAGCAAAACAAAAAAAAATAAATATAATCATTATGATAATTCTGAAGTGTTTAGACATGATAATCTGGAATAAGAGGGCAATTTACGAAGGCGTCAATATGTTCATAACAATTGATTGTGCGAGCACTTGCGATATGTTTTGAATTTTAAACAGTTTTACTTTATTTCTTCTTTTGAAAGGGGGATAAAATTGTAAAATTATGAAATTTTACAAGAGCTAGTACTCAATAAGTAAATATATCCGGTGTCGGATTAGTCTTTTTTGTTCTCAAAAATTTGTTTTTTTTTTTTTTTGATTTTCTTATTAACGAAAAGGTAGAAAATATAAAACACAATGCGAACAATAGTAGAAGAAGCCACAAAGCATAAAAATTATTGTTTGTTTAGTTGCATTTGGGTTTAATTAAAAATTAAACTAATAACATAAATGGATGCAAGCTAAATACACGCTGCACATTGGGTTGAAATATGTGAAATTAAAAAAAAAATTGTTTTTTTATATCAATAAAATAAATAAAACTATCAAAATATTTTACTTACTTTTCACAGGAATGCTTATCTATACATATAATAAAATAGTAACTCATTTCCTGTCTGTATGTGTTCGCATCACGTAAAAACTACCGCAGGGATTTTAACAAAATTTTGTGAGGAGGTACCTTAGTATCCTGATTCCAATATAGGATACTTTTTTTCTGTAAAAATATCTTATTCCCAAAAGAAAGTGGAGAAAAAGCTGTGAAAGTATATAGATTTTTTTACCGATTTAAAGGTACTGCATACTTTAAGGAGTCATCTTTTATTTTTGAAAGCGGGATATTTTAAACATGGTTGCACAACAGATGGCGCTGTTTTAAAATAATCATAAAATATGAATTTAAAGCAGGATATTTTAAACACAGTTGGACAACAGATGGCGCTGTTTTAAAGTAATGACAAAATATAAATTGAAAGCGGGATATTTTAAACATGGTTGCGCAACAGATGGCGCTGTCTTAAAATTATGACAAATAATTAATTAAAAGCGGGATATTTTAAACACGGTTGCGCAACAGATGGCGCTGTTTTAAAATAATCACAAAATATAAATTGAAAGCGGGATATTTTAAACACGGTTGCGCAACAGATGGCGCTGTTTTAAAATAATGGCAAAATCTGAATTGAAAGCGGGGATATTTTAAACACAGTTTCGCAACAGATGGCGCTGTTTTAAAATAATGGCAAAATCTGAAATGAAAGCAAGATATTTTAAAAACAGTTGCGCAACAGATGGCGCTGTTTTAAAATAATGGCAAAATCTGAATTGAAAGCGGGATATTTTAAACACAGTTGCGCAACAGATGGCGCTGTTTTAAAATAATGACAAAATATGAATTACTTACTGCCGAATAACCAATTAAACAAAATTTGTATTTAATTTGTATTTTTACTTTGTGTTGTATTTTTACTTTACATTGTTATTCAAATATTTAGAAAAACCTTTTACAGAGCTTTACAATAATTTATAGAATTTTATTCAGGGATGGTTATCTTTATATAAAGTAAATACGTAAGAGTCTTAAAATTTGGAGTGGATTACTTTTAAAGCAAAGTCAAACAAAATACCCTTTTTTTAGGGGTCTGTGTCAAATAGAAGAGTATTAAGTAGTGGGTACCGAGTATCAAGTATTCGATTATTTTTTGAGTACTCAATACACAAAAAGAGTTACACGATTCTTTTAAGGTTAGTATTTTCAGAATACACTGAATACAAGATTTGAAGATTGAAGACGACAATAGATTTCCATTGCATATATGTATGTTAAAGGAAGTATTGAGTTCTATTGAGTAGTCAATTGAAAAGTATTGAGTAGTAAGTATCGAGTAATTGAAAGTAGTTAAAGTTGCCAGATTTACTTCTATTTCTTTTTATATTTCCAGCGCAGTAACTTCCAATTTCTTACTGTTTCCGTTAACAGTTTTCTATTACAGGACTACTTGAATTTTCAGGTAGCAGCATCTATTAGTTTTTTCTTAAACAGCCATTGAAAGCATACGACCACCATGATTTATAGGAAGATAAAAAAAAACTGAATGTCATGTGCAGATTAAATATTTATAGATTTACGTAAAAACGCAAACACCAAAACCAAAGCAAGGTCTGATACACCATTTTTTTTAAATTAAATTCAATTAATTTTTTAATTGATTTAAATATATATTTGTTTAATACAGAACATTAGACATATAATTGAATTAAACATATAATTGAATTAATTAATTATTTAGTTAAATTTTATCCGAAACCAATTAAAACTTTTAATTAGTGAACATATTTTTTCTGTGTAAGTAATGTGGAGAGCCTGCGTCATCAATTGCAATGCTCCAAAATAGCTTCACTGAGTTTCGTTGTAGTCGTACGTACACCAGCTTAACTGACGCGAAACCTTCAAGTGGCACAAAGTCGATAAAAATCACATGAATGAAATTGCACGCTAGACAAATGCAAATGCAGCTGCTGAGTCTATAGGCATCTCCACTGATGTATACATCACATTTTGCAATAATATTTGGATATGAAAAAACTATCTGGGCGATGAGAGCGGCAATCAAGATAATGTGCGGGTGCACACGTTTTTTATATCAAAAATCTATGAATTTTAGCTGCGATCTTCAACGCCATCTAGCATACTCGCCAGATTAAGCCCCGTACCGATATGTTCTATTTGCGAAATTGAATTGAATGCCTGGGTAGTGAGAGATTCGGCTCAAACGAAGAAATAATCATTGAAACAAAAGCTTACTTTTAGGAACTTGGGAATATTTACAATTTGATGGACGTAAAAAATTACGCTAGACTAAATGCACCGAATTGAAAGGGAGACTATTTTGAGAAATCAAACCCTTTTTTGCCGAAAAAAAATATACTTTATCATAAAAGTCACGAAATTATTAATATGCCTTAGTAATGCTTCATTGTCTGTCAGTCTGATCTTCTGTCGCATGGCTCTTGAACAGTCACCGTTAGATATCTAGAATTTTCTCAGATAGTGTAAATAAGACCAGTTGAGATATGTTTTCTTATATTTTAATGCATCCTAAAAGTATGCTTTCTAAAATATGCTTGAATAAATATATAGTCACATTCAATGTTGCCAGATAAAATTAGTGGGAAAAAAAACGTTATATCTTTACAATTTTATGGAATTATTACGCATTGTCGATATTCCGAATTCCTGTATATATTAAGCTATTTAATTGACTATTAAATATAGATTTTCTAGTGATTTTAAAAAGTCAAAATAACAAAAAAAAAATACAAATTTATTATTAGAACCGGGAAAAATTACACCTGTGATTTCAAATCGGTTTGTGATTCACATGATTAAATTGATGATTGATATTTAAAAAAATCCGTAAATTAGAGACTTTTACAGATTTAGTGAACTAGTGGTATTACAGTAATTAGGAAATTGTTTATTTAACTCTCAATTCTGCGAGAAGTAGGGATTTTAAGTTAAAAATAAAAAAATTAAATTTTGTTGCTCTATTCCATAACAAGACTTTCTGCGGAAAAAGTCTTCTTTACACGTATACCCACAAGGGAGACGTGACTCTTGTCAACGGCTCGCCAGAAAAATTTATGACATTATAAAAACAAAAGTTGATAACATAAATCATTTAGTGAATAATAAAAACATTTCGTTATTAAAATAGCAAAGTCCACAAGAATTGTTAACCTTGTTTAGATTATAATACGATATCTAAATGCAAAAATTTGAAGTATTTTTTCCAACTTGCAGATAAGAAGCCACAAATAAAAACTTAACAATTAAAAAACTATTATAGCAGGTGAGAAATTTATAAAAACAAAAACACGCCTATGGCAATAAGAATATATTAATAGTACGTTCAAGTAGTATTATTTTAAAAATATCGATAGAGGTCTAGGACAAATAACTGCGTGAAGTACACGCAGGGACGTAGTAGGAAAGTGGGATTTCGTTTAACAACAATACAAAATAATTTTATTAAATTTTATGGTCTTAAATAATGGCACACAAGAACCTTATTTTATTAACGAACATTCTTTGGCATTTATTTTTTGAAGATTATTACTACCAAATGTTAGCCGTTGCTACGCAGATGGTCGTCCAACCGTTGAGTCCAAATTTCGATGACTCGTTCGAGCATTTCGACTGGCGAATGACACGCATGATGTTTTCCTCCAAGGCCTGAATCGAAGCGGATATGTCCGCATGAACTTTAAGACTTTACATATCCCCACAGGAAAAAGTCTAACGGTGTAATTCACACGATCTTGGTGGCCAACCGACCGGCCCAAAACGTGAAATTGTGGGCTCACTGAAATGTTCTCTTAATAAATCCATTGATTGATACGATGTGTGGGAAGTGGCGCCGTCTTGCTGAAACCAAATGTCGCCGAGATCACGAGCTTTAATTTCAGGCGTTTAATAGTCGGTTATCATGGCACAATAACGGTCGGCATGGACGGTTACGTTAGCACCGGCATCATTTTTAAAGAAATATGGACCGACGATTTCACCGGCCCACAAAACACACCAAACCGTTGTTTTTTCTGGATGAAGTGGCAGCTCTTGAATTTCTTCAGGTTGCTTTTCGTCCCATACCCATTGAGCCAGAAATGGGCCTCATAGTTAAACAGAAGCAGAGAAAAATAAGATGGCTGAAAGGGAGCAGAAGTTAGTTGAGGTTTGCCTCATGAATAATTAGCAAGACCTTCCGATGATTTAAAGCTTGATAAGTGTTCCGCTTGGGACCTATCCGGCACGCACAAAAGTGATTATGGTGCCATATTGCCTGACTCACCTTGACCGTCCACTAATGCAAGTGTTTAAGCAGATTTAATAGACTACAACATCGGGAGAATTAATTTGTGAAGGAACAGTATCACCAAAAATGCATTTTTTTTAATTCGAAGATGGTTTCGTGAGCACCATTCTGTTTAATCCATAAGTGGTCGATATTTATCGAAATAAAAAACAAAAAAGATACGTTCTATCGACTATAACAGCTGCTCTTACCTCACAGCGAAAGAAATATGGACGAATGATGTCAATGGCTGACAATCCACACCAAATAGTAAATTTTTGTAGATTCAGCAGTGTCTGATTTAAGTTTCATGGATAGTTTTTACTCTACTTATATTTGGTAATTTTCCTTGTTGACTTAGCCATTTAACCATGACTAAACAAGACTTATCATGACTAAACGAGACTTTTAAATTTGAAATTGTTCATGAACAGCAAACGTACGACGTAACAGACGGCCATTATGACTCAATTCCTGAACAAGTTAAATTTATATGGCTATATACCAGGCCTGGGGGATGTTAATTACAGTTTGTAATTAATTACACATGCAATTACGCAATTATATGTAATTGTAATTGGAATTTCCCAATTACAATTGGAATCTTCCAATTACAATTGGAATTTTTCAATTACAATTGGTATTTTTCAATTACAATTGGAACTTTTCAATTGCAATTACATTATTGTAATTGAGATTTTTCCAATTACATATTAAATGTAATTTGTAATTGAAAAATTACAATTGCAATGATGGAAAAAATCAATTGAAATTACATTTAATGGAAATTTTTGAGGAATATAATAGAATTTTCTTCAATTCAAAGTAATAATTATTGCCTTAAATTCAATTACTTTCAATTACTACTAATTTGTAATTGCAATTACATGTAATGTGTAATTGAGATAATTCAATTACTTGTAATGTGTAATTGGGAATATGCAATTACTCATTACCTGTAATTATAATTGAAATGTAATTGAATCTCCCCATATCTACTGTATGCCAAGATCTCTATT
Organism: Phasia obesa; assembly: GCA_949628195.1. Lineage (NCBI taxonomy): Eukaryota > Metazoa > Arthropoda > Insecta > Diptera > Tachinidae > Phasia > Phasia obesa. Next base: position 207,351,454 of record OX451215.1, on the reverse strand, counting down.
AAAAATGTTCCGCGTGGTGGGCGAACAAAGCCCAAGATTCGAATTCGAGCCTTAACATTACTTTATTAGTTGATTTTAATGGTTTTTCAAAATTTAAAACATACAACCATTTCCTTCAAGTATCCCATGAAGAACAGAAAAGGAAACACAAGTCACTAGATATACATTAACTGATAGACTAACATAACCTCAATCAACAATCCAAAATAAACAAAGTCACCCTTTAAGTATTTTTACTACGTTCGTTTGTTTTATAAAAACTAGATAAAGTGTTTGCTGTAGTCTATTTATCGTTTATATAAGTGCATATACGAGTATATATGCAAGTACATTGAACATTTTCTTTCACTTTACATTTTAGAAATAGAAAAAATAGAAACTTAAAAGTGAAACTTAACGCATTTTTATTTTAAAATGTTAAATTGTTTAACAATTTCTAGACTGACTTCACTGATACTTATATGTGAACTATTCGGTGTCCAGTCAAAATCAGTTTTATCCACAAGATTTCAAAACTTACACAATGATCCAGCTGCGCAAGGCTCAACAAAAGCACATGTGGAAACAAAATGGATAAAACAAAAATTGGATCATTTTGATAAAAATGAAAATAGAACATGGCAAATGGTAATCAAAGACAAAATTAAATAAATAACGTAAAAATACTACGGGGTAATCAACAAGGATTTACAGGATCTTATAAGAAGCATCGAATATTAGGTTTATGAAAAATTTCCAGCTCATCGTAAAACTGCGATTCAAAATAAGGATATCAAAGATAAATAAATAAAACGAATTCTATGGTTGTCCTCAATAATGTTGTAGCAGCTCTGCAATTGCAGGGTATCGGATGATATATCTCTAGCTGAGCTAAAACAATTATGGCACAGTGAAAAAAAGCGGTTCCATTTAGATAAAAAAAAAGTAATTTTCCATCAACATTATCCTCAGGTTCAGCTCCATAATAGCTCAGGGATTCTCCCTCCATATGTGAGCATTACATCAGAGTAACCTGAAATTACTCCAGATCAATTCATTAACCCATAAGCCGTCAAAGCACGAACTCTGTTTGTGTCGTAGGGCACTATATTGGAGTAAGTTTAAATTACTCCACGACAATTCATCAAATTACAAGCAGTTAAAGCATGAAGCCTTGTTGTGAAACAAATTCTTCTTTAAAAATTAAATGACCAATAAATACATTTAAGCTCTTGTGGACCAAGTAGTCCAATAAATTTAGCTGGGTTTTAATTATTGCCACAGCAAATTTTTCCTAATCAATCTCGTTTTTTTACACTGAAGCCTATTAAGTGCCTCTAGGGACTGACTAGTTGCGATAGTCTATCAGTTAGGAGGATTGCTGGTTCGATTCCCGCCAAAGACTCTGGATGTTTTCTGCAGCCAGGAGGTTTGCACCTAGTGTTTTTGTTCTCTTTAGGTAAAAAATCTTATTGTAGGCCATTAGATTTGTTGTATTATTTTTTTTAATTTATGTTTTTAATAAAACGTGTTTACAAGCAAGACATCAAAAATATATATTTTTGGCTATTGCCTAAGGTCTGTACCTTTCAAAGCGATGTAGGTGCTCCCAAAATACTCTCCAAGAGTATAATGGGTCTCCACAGGTATTATTATTTTATAGTGGTACTTCACTGCTACCAAATATATAAATAAGGTTACAATTCTCTACTTGAGTATTTATAGTGATCTCCACCACTTACATTAACGCCAATGAGTTTGTTTTTGCTCTTTATCATGATTATATTTAATCATTTCTTTTAAGTTTTGATAGTTCTTCACCAACCTCAGATTGCAAATAGAGTTCATTTAAAACACAACACATTCATCTGAGCTTTTTTTATTTATTTTATATAACTTTTTTACATACAATAACAATGACAATATGTGTGACCCAAATTGCACAAAAACATTGTTTTTTACGTACAAAAAAAAAACGTTATCGAAACTAAAAAAGGGCTTAACACTGCGGAGGGACTGTGCATCATCGATTTCAATATTTAAAAAGTGGTTTACTTAATTCCTTTATGGTCGTACCGATCGATTATAGCTGGTCGTGATGCTAGATATAATCGATAAAACCCATAGACAGATATTGGACAATCGAATAATGAAACCATGTGAAGTCGAAAGTGCTCCAGCTTAGGTAGTGAGCACGTCGGCTACTAAGCATTTAAGTGAAAATGAGTTATCTGGTCGTATTCCAGCCGCTATAAAAAATTAACATCAATTCTTAGTAGTATATATCATGACGCCCTTCTTCGGTATTACTCTATAGCACGAAGTAAATATTAATAAAATTGCTGTACAATTTTAAAACTAATGTGCCCACTTGACATCAGAGGCGCTGCAACACTTGCATTGTTGCCACGTGAAGCTTTTCTCTAATCATTTATTTTACCACCTGTCTTATCTCCACTGTATCCGTTTCTTTTCCAAAGAAAGTGTTGGTTTTCTTTATCAAAAAAAGCTCGTGTAGTTTTTGAGGTTATAGGCATCTCCACCAAGCGGATGCATCCCATTTTGCATGGATATTAGGGTATAAAAAAGCAGTTGATATTTCAAAAATTCATAAATTGGACTACAAATTGCTTCCCTCCATATTAAGCCCTTATAACTATTTCCTGTCTCCAAATTTAAAGAAAATGGCTGGGTGATAAGAGCTTTGGATCAAACGAAGAAGTCATCGTTGAGGGTCTTGAGAAATATTTTCTTTAAAACTAGAAATGCACTGGACTAGATGTATAGAGTTAAAATGATGGGATGTTAAAGTAGAGATACTTTTTTCAATAGCCTTTTTTTTGACAGATCACGTGTTAGTCGTGTCATGCTGTCATGTTACTTTTGTTTAGTATTGCTTTGGCATTTCATAATGGAAAAACTTACGCCTGAATCGCTTCGCTCTATGGGCTCTTGAAAAGTTCCAAGAAGATTCGACATTTTCGAGGAACATTTTGTTTAACGATGATGCCCATTTCTGGCTCGATGGGTATGTAAACAATCAAAATTGCCGCATTTGGAACGAAGAGCAACCTGAAGAGATTCAAGAACTAACACTTCATCCTGAAAAAACAACGGTTTTGTGTGTTTTGTGGGCCGGTGGAATCATCGGTCCATATTTCTTTAAAAGTGATTCCGGTGCGAACATAACCGTCAATGGCGACCGTTATCGTGCCATGATAACCGACTATTTGATGCCTCAAATTGAAACTCGTGATCTCGGTGAGATCGTGTGATATTACACCGTTAGACTTTTTCCTGTGGGGATATGTAAAGTCTAAAGTTTATGCGGACAAACCCGCTTCAATTCAGGCCTTCGAGCATTTCGCCAGTTACCAGTCGAAGTGCTCGAACGAGTCATCGAAAATTGAACGGATGAACCATCTGCGATTTGATAGACATAATCTTCAAAAGATAAATGCCAAAGAATGTTCTTTCAAATGATAATAAACATTCTCCATTAAATTTGAATTTTCTGTTTTTTTCCATATAAATATAGGTTCCCTATATTTATATGGCTTTTGGCACTATCTTGTTGAAGCCACTTGGCTTCACAACAATATCATGGAACTGAGCTATCCCATCTCAATGTCGGGTATTAGTAAAAATTACGGCTTGACCTGCAAGATATCCATGGTCCACTGATAATACGTATATCTTTGGGCACCCATTTATTTTTCGATCACCGCAATTTTTTCTCTTGACCCCAATGCGGCAGTTTTAACGAATTCTAAAGTCATTTAGATAAAAAGCGCTATCGAGCCAAATCGCAGTCTTGCAAGAGTCCGGATATTCTTCCCTTTATGAAATAATATTTTTTTTATTCTAGCGATATAAGGCCAATGACGAATTTTATCAAAAAGGTGGCCCTTTATTTATTTATGTCGGAGGGGAATGGACTATATCAGCGAGTTCCATAAGTCGTGGCCATTTCTATGACATGGCCAGGGAGAATAAAGCCTATTTATTCTACACAGAGCATCGTTATTATGGTAAAAGTCAGCCGGTTAGGTAAGCTTTTTTTATAAATGCTACCTTGAGATCCATAAAATCTTATTCAAAATTCGATTACAGTGACCTTTCCACTGAAAACATGAAATATCTGCATGTACGCCAGGCCTTAGCCGACTTGGCCCATTTCATACGCACCATGAAATCGACCATAGCAGGCATGGAAAACTCTAAAGTTATTTTAAGTGGCGGCTCGTATTCGGCCACTATGGTGACATGGTTTAAAAAGTTGTATCCCGATTTGGCCACCGGTTGTTGGGCTTCATCGGCTCCTCTATCTGCTAAAGTAGATTTCGTGGGTGAGTAATAATTTAATTGACTTTCGATTTACACAAAAAAAAATGTTAACTTAACTTTCAGAATACAAAGAAATAGCCGGCCAATCTATACGTTTAGTAGGCGGTGATTCCTGTTACTATCGCATACAGAATGGCATACAAGAACTGGAGAAAATGTTGGCAGACAATCGCTCGGACGAATTAAAAAAATCTTTAAATATTTGTGATACATTTGATGCCAATAATGATTTGGATGTGGGGGTTTTATTTGCCGCCTTATCCGATATATTTGCAGGGATCGTGCAAAATCATCAGTAAGTAAATCAAATATGACAAAATTTTCAGAAATTTTAAATCAATTTATTTAAATGTGAAGAAATAACACAATACAAAATGCTTGTAATAAAATCATGGATGGATCAGACGATACTAAAGGTATCACCAACTTTATGTTGAGCTATTTTGGCGAAAAGAATTGTACGGATGTCACCTACAAATCGGAAATAGATGAATTAAGAAACACAAAATTTGGAAATGGAATGAGTAAGAAAACAGAGTGGTTTATAATGGGTGATTTTTTTGAGGTTAGGATTTTCATGCATTAGTATTTGACAGATCACGTGAGATTTCAGACATGGTGCCAAAGAGAAAGATGCTCAGTATGCTTTGACATTTCATCATGAATAGACTTACTAACGAGCAACGCTTGCAAATCATTGAATTTTATTACCAAAATCAGTGTTCGGTTCGAAATGTTCAAATGTGACAAATTTTGTTCAGCGATGAGGCTCATTTCTGGTTGAATGGCTACGTAAATAAGCAAAATTGCCGCATTTGGAGTGAAGAGCAACCAGAAGCCGTTCAAGAACTGCCCATGCATCCCGAAAAATGCACTGTTTGGTGTGGTTTGTACGCTGGTGGAATCATTGGACCGTATTTTTTCAAAGATGCTGTTGGACGCAACGTTACGGTGAATGGCGATCGCTATCGTTCGATGCTAACAAACTTTTTGTTGTCAAAAATGGAACAACTGAACTTGGTTGACATGTGGTTTCAACAAGATGGCGCTACATGCAACACAGCTCGCGATTCTATGGCCATTTTGAGGGAAAACTTCGGAGAACAATTCATCTCAAGAAATGGACCGGTAAGTTGGCCACCAAGATCATGCGATTTGACGCCTTTAGACTATTTTTTGTGGGGCTACGTCAAGTCCAAAGTCTACAGAAATAAGCCAGCAACTATTCCAGCTTTGGAAGACAACATTTCCGAAGAAATTCGGGCTATTCCGGCCGAAATGCTCGAAAAAGTTGCCCAAAATTGGACTTTCCGAATGGACCACCTAAGACGCAGCCGCGGTCAACATTTAAATGAAATTATCTTCAAAAAGTAAATGTCATGGACCAATCTAACGTTTCAAATAAAGAACCGATGAGATTTTGCAAATTTTATGCGTTTTTTTTAAAAAAAAAAGTTCTCAAGCTCTTAAAAAATCACTCGTTAATTAAAAAAGAACTTTTAAAAAAAGCTGCTGGAGCTTTAGAATAAATTTTAATAGGCAAAAACGTTCAAAAAACATTTTCATCTACAAAAGAGTTCGAAAGCTTTTATGGCAAAGCTTAAGAAAACATTGAGTATGTATAAATTTTATAAAACCCAAAGCTTTACGAAAACTTCTAAAAAGCTGTTAAAGCTTTATAAGGTTTTTAAGCTCATAGAGTAAAATGTATTAGCACCGGTTGCAATCCCTTTTGAAGTTTTTAAGCTAAAGCTTAAGAGAACATTAGGTAGTTATATATTTTATAGCACCAAAGTTTTAAGAAAAATTCTAAAAAGCTGTTAAAACTTGAGATGCTTTTTAAGCTCATTGATTAAAAATGTATTAGAAACAGTTGAAAACCTTTTTTTAAGCTTAAAAAAAACTTTAAAAAGAATTAAAAAACATAAACACGAGATTTGTAAGTAAATTTATAATTTAAAGCTAGTAGTAAAGCTTTAAGCAGCTTAACGCAAATTTAATGACTGTCTTAGATATTTAAGTAGAGTTTTAAACATACATTATTCGCTCAGGTCAGAAAATGAACATGAAATGTAAAAGCTTCGAAAAGCTTTTAAAGCTTACTTTGTACATTGAGACTGTTTCAGGTCAGTTTGAAAACTTGGTTTAAGTTTTTTATTATCTTATGCTCCAAATAGGTTATTTTAAATAATTATAAAGCATTTAAAGCTTTTTAAAGCTTCTCAACCTGAAAAAAAATTCTCAAAGTTATAAATATTTTTTTATGTTATTTGTATAAAAATATAAAGTTATAGATATGTAAGCAAAGTTTTAAGAGAGATTTAAGTATTTAAAACAGCTGTTAAAGCTTTAAAAAAGCTTCAACATTTTAAAGCTTCTAAAAAAAACTTAAAAAAAAATACTTTTTATAACTTTTTTTAGTACGCCAATGGTTTTATCAAACCTGCAACGAATATGGCTGGTATCAAACATCTGGTTCTGCCCAGCAACCATTTGGAAGCAAGTTTCCTGTCAAATTCTATACCACCCTATGTAAAGATGCGTTTGAGGACAAGTTTACGCCAGAGTATATAGAAAATCAAGTAAATAAAACAAACGAATTTTTCGGAGGTTTTAATCCACAAGTTGAAAATGTCTACATGACTCACGGTCAATTGGATCCTTGGCGAGCGATGGGCATACAAGAGGAGGGCAAGGCAACAGTAATACCAAGTAAATCATAAATAGTTAACAGTGAACGGTGTAAAATAATTTGTGATTTCTTTCAGTGCGAGCACATTGTAAAGATTTTGGCTCAATAAGCGTCAAGGACAATAAGGAGCTTAAAGCTTCGAAAATTAAACTTAAGCAATTAGTGAAACAGTGGCTGCGGGACTAAAGAAAACTACAAAATAGAATATTAAAAATATTTTTTCATAAAAATAAAGTTCTAGCTACATACTTAATGCATTTTAAGAACTCGAGTTTTTTACCTGAAGAATAGGGATAATTTCAGATTCAAGGAAAAATATAAACCTCTGGATGAAAGATTTCACTTATCAATGTTTCTATGTTCTTGTTACCTTTACCAGCTGAATTAAGAAAGTATGAGTTGGACTATTGCATCCCTACACCCAGCAGTTTGTGAATTACAGGCCAATTAAAAAAAATTTATTAGCTCTTTCAATTTGTTTCTACAAATAATATCGTCCGGGCTGAAATCGTTTTATTATGATTATCGTTTTATTGAAGATTTCTTGTATTTTCTTTGAAATTCTATACAGAATGTTCTATGCTGATTATTGATTGTTTGATAAGAAGCAATAATTACACGTTATGAAGTACAATTAACATTGTAGCCGTTATTGAATCCAGTAAAAACACTGTGCAACATTAAAAATATAATTAAATAAACACTGCCGGTCTGGGGATAACGCATTAAACATTTTATTTGCCGTAATATTGCCTTTTTGGGGGCTCACGATCAGTTACTCGAAAAGGTTGTGTTTTGTTAAACGAAATATTTTTTTCTATTTTTTAAAAAGACAACACTACTTGCCTACAAACTCCCAGAGACTTTGGCGGTAATCGAACCAACAACCCCAGAATGTTAGAATAGCCCCTCAGTCTATCGAGGCACTCAAAACTGCACTTGAATGTGATTCAAGTGGATTCGTCAATAAGCAGAATTGCCGCATTTGGGCGAATGATAATCCGTGAGTGGTTGCCGAAAAACCAACGTAGCCACAAAGAGTGACTATTTGGTGCGGTTTATGGGCTGGCGGCAAAATGAGGCCGGTCAGGCAGTTACTGTGAATGGTGTTCGCTATCGTGAGATAATAACGAACTTTTTATGACCCGAATTGGAATATATGGAAGTGAACGATATGTGGTTTCAACAGGACGGTGCCACTAGCCACACAGCTAACGAAACAATGGCTCTTTATTTTAAATTCAATGGCCGTGTTATCTCACGTGGTGGCGATGTCAATTGGCCGCCAGGATGATGTGATTTGACACCGTTGGACTTCTTTCTTTGGGGGTTATTTCAAGACAAAAGGTGTACGTCGATAAACCAGCAACAATTCAAGAGCTAAAGGATGAGATAAATCGACACACTAACGGCATAGAACCTCAATTATGCCTCAGCGTCATAGAAAATTTGGAGCATTGGATGGAGATGTGCCCCCAAGGTAGCGGCGACCATTTGGCAGATATTTTGCTCCATACATAATTGAACCACACCAATATTACTAAAATAAAAAGAAATGACAATAATTTCCTAAATAATTTGTGTTTTATTCAAAATCAACATCGGCCAAATTTAACCTCCCTTTAGTACCACTGGAATGCCGAAATATAGCATATCGGAATAATTCGACCGAAGTCCACAATTAGATTATTTATGATGGGCGTGTATATAGAAACCTTAGAAGGCCAGCCCTACAGAAGCCACTCTTGCTCTTGTTGGTCAAGAAATGATACCGAAAAAGGCAATCTAATCAATGGCCATTCAAAAAATATTTTTACTTCAAATCTATCGTCTGATGCAGCTGAATTGCCACCTATCGATGTTACTGTTGCAGCCCTTGTAAAAATTGAATTTCGTAATTTTTAAAGCTCTCCTCAGCTCATTGAAGCCGGAGTTCTCCGAAGTAGTAGTAGTGGGACCCATTATATAGCTGATAACCAGATTACCATGAACTACCTTATTTATTGTGATTGGCAATATTTTTTTCAATACATACATATAATAAAGTAGTTTGCTGTCTGTCTTTCTGTCTGTCTGACTGTCTACGTTCGTATCACGTAAAAACTTCTGGATGGATTTTAACAAAATTTTGTGAGGAGAGGTACCTTAGTACTGTGATTCAAATATAGGATACTTTTCTTCTGCAAAAATATCTCATTATCAAGAGAAAGTGGAGAAAAAGCAGTAAACTTACGTCTATTTTTTCCGATTTAAAGGTACTGCACACTTTAAGGCAACAGATGGCACCGTTTTGAAATAATGATAAAATATCAATTTAAAACGGGATATTTTAAACACGGTTGGGCAACTGGTAGCGCCATTTCAAAATAATTATAAAATATAAAATGAAAGTGGGATTGTTTAAACACGGTTGCGCAACAGATGGCGCTATTTTAAAATAATCACAAAATTTGAATTACTTACTGCCAAATAGACAATTAAATAAAATTTGTATTTGATTTGTATTTTTTCCTTGTGGACTTAATGTGTTATTGTAATATTTTAAACACCTTTTACAGAGCTTTACAATAATTTTTAGAATTTTAGAATCTTATCCAGGGATGGTACTTTTATATAAAGTAAAACCAGGTATACGTGAAGCACTATAAAGTAAGAGTCTCAAATTTGGGTATAGATTACTTTCAAAGCAAAATCGAATAAAATATTGTCAGGACGCACACAACGTGTGTGGGCACAGCTAGTTTAAAAATAAAAATCTCTGTTTAATTGAAGACATGTATCATGTTTTCCATTTTTTTTTTAATTTTCTGCTGTTTTTGCATCATTTTTTTTTTATATAAATTTTTGTTTCTTTGTTGCCTGGTGTAAAATTGAAGCCTTTAAATATGTATTTAGCAGTCTAAAACTTTTAGTACTTTCACAGATGGCAAAGATGATGGCTAAATTGTGTTTAATATTCGCTTATTTTGCGTTGTCTGCTGTTACATGTTTCGTTAAGGCAGATAATGAAGAAGTACGACGGGCATTTACTAAAACATTTTATGGTTTAAACAAGAAATCAGGATCTCAATTGTATTCGCAAACAACAGATCTGAAAACCTTGTTGATCGAACAGAAATTAGATCATTTTAATAAGAGTGATGCCAGAACCTGGAAAATGGTGAGTGAAAGCAAAACTATGTTTTAGTTGCAAATTATGATTTTTTTTCTTATTTAGCGCTTTATGCTCGATGACAAATTCTATGAACCCGGTGGCCCATTGTTTACTGTTGTCGGTGGTGAATGGCCTCTTTCGGGTCGGTTTATTACCAAAGGCCTTATTGCTGACATGGCTAGAGAACATAAGGGTTGTTTGCTTTATACCGAACATCGTTTTTATGGCGAAAGTCGACCAGTTAGCAACATGACTACCGAAAACCTGAAATATTTAGATTCTCAACAGGCCTTGGCGGATTTGGCCCATTTTATACGCACTGTAAAGGCCACCACTCTTAACATGACAAATCCTAAAGTTATTTTAGCTGGTAATTCATATTCCGCTTCATTGGTCACATGGTTTATGAAATTATATCCTGACTTAGCAGCTGGTGGTTGGGCCTCTAGTGCTCCTCTATTAGCTAAATCAAATCATAAGGGTGAGTATTAATTTTGAATTTATTCCGAACATTTTCTAAATAATTTATATTTAATTAAACTTTCAGAATACAAAGAAATAACCGGCCAATCCATACGTTTAGTAGGCGGTGAGTCATGTTACAATCGCATAAAGAAAGTCGTACAAGAACTAGAGAAAATGTTGGCAGACAACCGATCTGATGAAGTGAAAAAATCTTTAAAGATTTGTGATACATTTGATGGCAGTAATGAGATGGATGTTGGGGTTTTGTTTTCTTTCATATCCGATGTATTTTCATCAATTGTTATTAATCATAAGTAAGTAATCGAAATATCGGAAAATAAATTATTTTCAGCTTTTTTTTTAAACCTTAAGAAATGGCACAATACAAGAAAGCTGCAAAGTAATGATGGAAGAACCGGATGATTTTAAAGGTTTCACCAACTTTATAGTGAATTTTTTTAACGAAAGTAGTTGTATGGATGTTAACTACAAAAATGCTTTGACTGCTATTAAAGATACGAAATTTGGAAATGGAGAAGGTAGGAGAAACAATTCATTTATAGTAAAAATCAAGGCACATTCATCAGGTAACCTCAGTACGCAGGGGAAATATTAAGGCGAAAATTTTTAATATTTTTTTTTTTTTTTTGTTGATAGTTCGACTTTCACTTAAGGCGAAAAATTGTAAGTTTAACTGCCAAAGACCATTTAAAAAAATTGAAAATTTCGGCCTTAGGATTTCCCCTCCGTAGTGAGGCTACCTGATGGATGTGCCTTGGTAAAAAAAAAGTCATTTTTTTAAGTTTTTAATATAAATAACAAAGCAAATTAAGGTAAAAAATAACGTTGATAATGACGCTATAAATAAAATATTCACACTAAAATATATTTAAAGCTTCTGAAAGCTCAACGGATTTTAAAATGTTTTAAAGCTTTAAAGCTTTTAGGCTGTTTAACAAATCTGTTGCTGCTAAATAGGTAATAAAGCTTAAAAGACAACCAATTCCATTCTGTTCGTATCTCTACGACGTCTGTCCGTATATCATACGTTTGAAACACTTTCACCATGATGACCGTCATAACAAATAATAAAAAATTACCAAAAAAAAAAAAAAAAATGTTTTTATATCATTTTTAATAAATCCTAAAACCATGCTTCTAAAAATAAGCTTAAAATATTACTAAAACACTATTAGTTGCCAGATGTACAAAAAACCATCAAAACTATTTATATCCGCAAAAATAAATCAGCGTTAAGTTCAATTATTAGGGTACTTTTAACCGAAACTGAAAATATATTTTTTTATCATTTGTAAAATTATAAAGCTGTTTTATTAAAGTAACTTAAATACCGTCTCCTAAGCTTTTAAACAAATGAGAAAGACTGGAAACAAAAACATAAAGTTTTAAAGATAGAAAGTCTTGTCTTTTTAATAAAATTTGCTTTCGAAAGCAACATAATTAAATATATTTCTATCAAGATTGGAAAAGCTTTTTTTCAGTTTTAAGCGATACTTAAACTTAAGCTAAAATCATTTTTAATTATTTATTTATTTGACACCTAAAAGTTAGGAAAAAGCTTCTAAGTGTTATATTATCGAAAGCTTTGTTAAATCTGTTCAAGAAAAGCAAATAAAAAGCATAGAGCACACAAAGCTTTGAAAGAGCTTTCAAGGCTTTCAAAGAACTTTTTTTACTTTGAAAGTAAATACCCAACATTTTTTTAGTGCGCCAATGGTATTATCAGTTATGTAACGGATTTGGCTGGCAACCAACAACTGATTCTACGCAACAACCATTTGGTACCAAAACTCCTTCTAAATTTTTCAACCGCCTGTGTAAAGATGCTTTCGGTGATAAGTTTACACCAGAATATATGGAAAGTCAAGTAAATAAAACAAACAAATTATTTGGCGGTTCTAATCCTAAAGTTGAAAATGTCTACATAACTTATGGTCAATTGGATCCTTGGCTGAAAGTTGGCGTACAAGAGGAGAGCAAGGCCACCATTATACCAAGTAAGTTTTATTTAAATATTTAATAGATATCAGCGGAATATGTTTTGTTGATTTTTTTGCAGTGGTGTCACATTGCCCAGACTTGGATTCAATAAGTGACAAAGACAGTAAAGAGCTAAAAGCTTCAAAAATTAAAATCAAGGCGTTGGTCAACGAGTGGTTAAAGGACTAGAACTATGTTTTCAAGTTTTCTTTTTTTTTAAACTTTAAATCAATATAGTTTTTAAGTTATAGAAAAATTCAATTAAAATTATAATAAAATCGATTACTATTAAAAATAAAGTATAATCACAAATTTTCTTCATTTTCGCTCGCTCTTCTCTAAGAAAGATTTGTCGAAAAAATGCATTTCGTTGCAATTTTTGTTTACGTGCAAAAAATTGTCAACTTAAACCCATAGTTTGGAATAAAAGTATATTATTTTTTTGTTTTAAACATATTGTAACAAATATATTGCCACACAGTGGGTCATTTCGCGTGAAAAGCATTTTTTTTAGTTTGTGGTAACTTTGAAAAATTTGAATCATAAAGAAATTCAGTTGCTGCATGAAGAAACTCTTTACGAATGTAAAAAATGTAACCCATATTGGAATCAGGATAATAAGGTACCCCCTCACAAAATATTGTTAAAAATCCATCGAATAGTTTTTACGTGATAGAAGATGAATTTTTTTAATTATATTTAGATTTTTTGTTAAATTTTATCGAATTTTTTTTTACACAATTTTGATTTGTTGATTTTAACCCAAAAACAGACGAACTAACGTTACGTTTAGAAGGCGGTGAAAAAATGTTAGATTAAAAAAAATTTTACATTCTTTAAATATTTGTGATACATTTGATGTTAGTAATGAGATGCAGGGATAGTGCAAAATCAACAGTATGTAAAAATCAAATATGGCGGAATATTAAAAAATTTCAAAGCTTTATGAAAGCTTTTCTTAACTTTAAACATGATCCAAATAATTTAGTTGGTTTTTAAATATACATTCGTTCAAGTAAGAAACTGAACAAGAAATGAAAAGCTTAGAAAAGCTTTTAATTTTAGCTATTTAAGGTAAGCTTTAAAAAAATGTGGGCTAAAACCTAAAAAAATACGTTTATACTCAAAACAGGTTACTTAAAATAGTTATAAAGCTTTTAAAAGCTTCGCAACTTGAAAAAAATATTTTAAAGCTTTAAGAAATTATGTATTATTCATTTTGTTGAAAACTTTAAAGCTATAGAAACGAAACATTAGTTTTAAGAGACCTTTAGGGATTTAAAAGAGCTGTTAAACTAGAAAAATGCTTAAAGGCTTTAAAGCTGCTAAAAGACTTTACAAATTAAAAAAAAAACTTGTGAAGTTTTAAAAATTATAAAAATAATAAATTAATTACTTAGGCTTAAGTTCTTAATTATAAAGAGATAAAGAAAAATTAGATACCAGCAAAGCAGAATGCATTTTCCACTACGTCTGTCTGCTTTGCTGGTATCCAATTTTTCTTTATAGCTTTATAATTAAGAACTTAAGCCTAAATAATTAATTTATTAATTCAAAAATAGTTCAAATAAAATTCATTTAATTAAAACTTTTATCAAACGAATATGGCTGGTATCAAACATCTGGGCTTGCAAATCAACCAATGGTGGGAAATTTCATGTCAAATTCTTTACCATCCTGCGTAGCGATGGGTTTAATGACAAATTTACGCCCGAGTATATAGACAGTCATGACAACTAAATTATAAGGGACAAATTAATAAAAAAAAATTTTTGATTTATAAAAGGTTTATACGACAAATTTTCATACAAAATTAGTTTATTAAACCTTTCATAAGCCTACAATATATTTTATGAATATGGCCCTAAATATTTCACCAAGTATATTATAAATATTTAACAGTGAATAGTAAAAAATAATTTGTGATTTCTTTCAGTGCAAGCACATTGTAAAGATTTTGGCTCAATTAGCATCAAACACAATAAAGAGCTTAAAGCTTCGAAAATTAAACTTAAGCAAAGTTTCTGCGGGACTCTAAAAAAAAGTATAAAATAGAATCAACATAAAATTGTTTTATTAAAAAAAAAGTTGAAGCTAAATTCATTGTATGAATATTTTACAACTCAAGTTTTCAAAAAAAAAAAAAGAAGAAAAATTTCACTTATCAATGTTTCTATGTTTTTTATCTTTACCAGCTGAATTGGGATAGTATGAGTTGGACTCTTGTAGCCCTATACCCAGCAGTTTCTGAATTACAGGCAAATTAAGAATCCAATAAACTTTATTACCGCTTTTAATTTGTTTCTATAAAAAAAATATAAATTTAGCGCTGAAATCGTTTTATTATGACGGATCATTTTAATGTTGATTTCTTGAATTTTCTTATTTCTATGCTGAAATTTCTCTACTGATTATTGATGGTTTGATAAGATTTCATTTTTAAAACAATAATTACACGTAATTAAGTTTTACAATTAACAACGTAGTCGTCATTGAATCCAATAATAACACCGTGCAACAGTAAAAATATTTTTAAATTAGCTGCTCACACTTTGGGTGCGTCCTGACAATATTTTGTTCGAATATGCCTTGAAAGTGAAACCACACCAAATTTTAAGACTCTTACGTATTTACTTTATATAAAGGTACCCATCCCTGTATAAAATGCTAAAAGTTATATAAAAAAATTCTAAAATTCTAAAAATTATTGTAAAGCTCTGTAAAAGACAGACAGGAAATGAGTTAGTCATTATTTTAAAACAGCGCCATCTGTTGCGCAACATTGCTTAAAATATACCGCTTTCAAAAATATTAGTACCTTTAAGTCGGTAAAAAAAATTGGCGTACTTTCATTGCTTTTTCTTCACTTTCTCTTGGAAATAAGATATTTTTGCGTATCCTATATTTGAATCAGGATACAGAGGTACCTCCTCACAAAATTTTGTTAAAATCCATCAAGTAGTTTTTACGTGATGCGAACACAAAAAAGAAAGACAGACCGGAGATGATTGACTATTTTATTATATGTATAAACAAACACTCGGACTATTTACTCTAAAAGGTCGTGTTTTGTTTCACGACTCGAAACCGCAACCTCAGGCAGTTAGATAAGCAGTTCAGTCTATCGAGGCACTAAAAACTGTAGCCCAATTTGCGATTTCGAGTGGTCAACCCACTAATTGGACTGCTGATCGGCAAAAATACTTGCCGTTTTGGCTTGACTATTCATATTTCAGGAGCAACGATTAAAGTTGAAGCATGTTTAAAATTATCACTCACTCATTATTATGGGTGAAAAAAAAAATATGGAACCAACAAAATATCGTTGCAGCAACGACAAGCACACATATATATTGGCTGAAATATAAAATGTATCTGAGTTCTTATTGTTCGGAAAATATGCCGCTAAGAACACCAAGGATTTATCTTTTTCTTTTAGCCTTAGTTATGGGTAATTATTGTTTGTAAAAGATACAAAAAGTAAAGGATTGAAGGCGCTCTTTTGTCCAAAATTATATACATGTTGTGGTTGGAAATATTTTTTAAATTAAATAAAAAATATTGAAAAATAAAAATCTATGAAATTATATGAATTTTATTTGAACTATTTTTAAAACAATAAATTATTTATTTAGGCTTAAGTTCTTTATTCATAAAAATCTGTGGTTCACAGAAAAAACAAACGGTTTTAATTAGTTTCAGATACCAATTTAATTAAATTTTTAATTGACTCAATTATATATTTGATTAAAATTTGATTAAATTTTTGTCAATTAAATAATAATTGAATTAATTAAAAATTAAATTATAGTTCTGTTTGAAACCAAGTAATAGCTGGAATTTTTTTTCTATGTTTATTAAAGTCATGCAATTCGCTGGATATACTTCCTTCAAAATCATGTTAAAGATTCCCATTTTGGAAAAATTTTGGATTCTTTTAATTATTTGCTGTATATTATTTTTTGTTGCCTGGTGTAAAATGAAAGCCTTTAAATGAAATATTGGCCGTCTTAGATTTTAGTTTTTCCAAAGATGGCAATGAGGATGGCTAAACTGTTTTTAATATTCGCTTATTTTGTGTTATCTGCTGTTATATGTTTCGTTAAAGCAGATAATGAAGAAGTACGAACAACAGATCTTAAAACTCGGTGGATCGATCAGAAATTAGATCATTTTAATAAGAGTGAAACCAGAACCTGGAAAATGGTGAGTGAAAGCAAAACTATGTCTTAGTTTCAAATTACGATTTTTTTTTTTATTTAGCGCTATATGGTCGATGACAAATTCTATGAACCCGGTGGCCCATTGTTTACTGTTTTGGGTGGTGATTTTCCTCTTTCGGGTCGTTATATTACTAAAGGTCTTATGGCTGACATGGCTCGAGAACATAAGGGTTGTTTGCTTTATACGGAACATCGTTTTTATGGCGAAAGTCGACCAGTTAGCAACATGACTACCGAAAATCTGAAATATTTAGATGCTCAACAGGCCTTGGCTGATTTGGCTCATTTCATACGCACTATAAAGTCCACCACTTTTAACATGACAAATTCTAAAGTTATTTTAGCTGGTAATTCATATTCCGCTTCATTGGTCACATGGTTTATGAAATTATATCCTGATTTAGCAGCTGGTGGTTGGGCCTCTAGTGCTCCTCTATTAGCTAAATTAAACCATCAGGGTGAGCATTAATTTTGAATCTATTCCAAACATTTTACAAATAATTTATATTTAATTAAACTTTCAGAATACAAAGAAATAACCGGCCAATCTATACGTTTAGTAGGCGGTGAGTCATGTTACAATCGCATAAAGAAAGGCGTACAAGAACTGGAGAAAATGTTGGAAGACAACCGATCTGATGAAGTGAAAAAATCTTTAAAGATTTGTGATACATTTGATGCCAGTAATGAGATGGATGTAGGGATTTTATCTTCTGCCATATTCAATGTATTTTCATCAATTGTTATTAATCACAAGTAAGTTAATTTACATGTCGGAAAATATTATTTTAAAATTTTTTATTTTAAAATTTTTTTTATTTCAACCTTAAGAAATGACACAATACAAAAAAGCTGCAAAACAATGATGAAAGATCCGGATGATTTTAAAGGTTTCACCAACTTTATAGTGAATTTTGGTAACGACAGTAGTTGTACCGATTTTACCTACAATACGACATTGACTTATTTTAATGATACGAAATTTGGAAATGGAGAAGGTAGGAAAAACAATTCATTTATAATAAAAGCATTTTTTAGAAGTGTTTAATGTAAAATTTAAGGCAAAAATCAATTCACATTCATCAGGTAGCTTCACTATGAAGGGGAAATATTAAGGCGAAAATATTTATTTTTTGTATGGATTTTGACAAACTTACAATTTTTTCCCCATTAAATGGAAGTTGAACTATCAAACTCCTCATAAAAAAATTAAAAAATAAAATAATGTTGCTAATGATGGCATATATTTAAAGTAAAATATATCTAAAGCTTCTGAAAGCTCAATGGATTTTAAAACTTTTTAAAGCTTTGATTAGGCTGTTGAACAAATTTGTTGCTGCTAAATAGCTAATAAAGCTTAAAAGGCAACCAGTTCCGTTCTGTTCGTATCCCTACGATATCTGTCCGTATATATATGTACAGAAAGAGCTTTCAAGGCTTTGAAAGATTTTTTTTGATTTTGAAAGTTAAAAATATACACTAAATTTTTTAGATCGCCCATGGTACTATCAGGCCTGTAACGGATTTGGGTGGTATCCAACAACTGACTCTACGCAACAACCATTTGGTACCAAAACTCCTGTTAAATTTTTCAATCGCCTTTGTAAAGATGCTTTTGGTGATAAGTTTACACCAGAATATATAGAAAGTCAAGTAAATAAAACAAATGAATTATTTGGCGGTTCTAATCCTCAAGTTGAAAATGTCTACATAACGTATGGTCAATTGGATCCTTGGCGAAAAGTAGGCCTACAAGGAGAGAGCAAGGCAACCATTATTCCAAGTAAGTTTTATTAAATATTTAATAGATAACAGCGGAATATGATATGTTGATTTTTTTCAGTGGTGTCACATTGCCCAGATTTGGATTCAATAAGTGACAAGGACAGTAAAGAGCTAAAAGCTTCAAAAATTAAAATCAAGGCGTTGGTCAACGAGTGGTTAAAGGACTAGAAAAAGGTTTTCAAATTTTTTTGAAACCTTAAATCAATAGTTTTAATTTATAGAATAAATTTAATTGAAACTTTGAATACACAGTAAAAAAAAATGTTTGCACCAATTAAAGTTTTTAATTACTTTCAAATACAGTTTGAATTAATTTTTTAATCATTTACTTAATCTAGAAAGAACAAAGTAAAATTCTAATTAAATAAATAGTTGAGCAAATAAATCATTCAATTCTTTTTTTTTTTTCATTAATTAAAAACTTTAATTGTTGCAACAATTTGTTTGTCTGCAGCTTAGAAGAGGAGTAGGATAGTCAAGCTTAAGTATTGGAGTGGAGGAAATTTTACCACAAAATAGGGCAGGTTGAGTTCTATAAAAAAAATTAAATTTTATCCTGCCTACGGCTCTAGTTGTAATTCCGTACTCTGTCCCAATAAATTCTGTATTTTTGAAGACTATGCGCATTACCAAAGGGGTTACTCGTGAAAAGTTGCAAGGCTATATTTATTCTAGTTTGCCAGGAACACGATAATTATTTTTCACTTTGTATGGGAGATACGCCCACTATTCCAATTCAATTTAGCTAAATTATATACGTTAATATGAGGGTTACTGGTGCGAAATTCCAAGGTGCTACCTAATTCAATTCTCTAGATACAGGATAATATTTTTTTCACTTTGGGAGGTACCACGCCCACTATTCCAATCCAGTATATTTTTCTGTAAACTATGTATGTTAATATATAGGTTGCGGATGCAAATTTTCTACCTATTACTGTTACCAAGCTACACGATGATAAATATTTACTTTGTATGGAAGGTGCCACGCCCACGTGGAATATCAAAAAAATAAGTACCCAATTTTATCAACCATGTATCTAATAAAGAACTGTGAAAATTTCAGAAAGATCAGTTCACTGGTGTAGGCAGCTATAGCTTTCCGACAAACAAACAGACAAACACATTTTGTGCTTTATATATATACTAGCTATCCCCGGTGCGCTTTGCTACACCCATCCACAAAAAATACAATAAACACTTGGAAGAAAATATGACCAACCTTTAAAGCGAAAACGTACGCTATACTCACGTCAAAAATGTTCCCACCCAACCTGTTTTTTGCGAGACTATACGTATCAACACGATAACAATTTTTTAATTCTTATGTGATGTACCACTCCCAGTATTCTTATGCAGTCTGTATTTTGGTAGCCAATACACATTAGTATGAGGGTTACTTGTGCAAAGTTTCATAACTATACCTAATGTATACCTTTGTATAGGAAGTACCACGCCCACCATTTAAATTTAGTCTGTGTTTCTCTAACTTAAATTTAAAGACTCTACCTATTGTAGTGCTCTAGGTACACGATAATAATTTTTCACTTTGTATGTGAGGTACCACTCCCACTGTCCCAATCCAGTCTGTATATTGGTAGACTATACATATTATTATGATGGTTACTTGTACTACGATGCAAGACTCTACATATTGTAGTTCTCCAGGTACACTGTAATAATTGTTCACTTTGTATAGGAGGTACCACACCCTCCATTCAAATTCAGTCTGTGTTTCTCTATATAATGTATCTTAATATGGGGGTTACTGATACAAAATTCCAAGGCGCTAGCTCTTGCAGTTGTCTAGATACCGGATAATAATTTTTTACTTTGTATGGGGGGTACCACGCTCACTGTCCCAATTTAGCCTATGTTTTTCTAGAGTATACGCATGGGTATGGAGGTTACTTGTACCCATTTTAATGACCATTCCCATTATAGTTCTCTATATACACAATAATAATTTTCCACTTTGCATGGGAGGTACCACGCCTACTGTCCCAAGTTATTCTGTGTTTTCGCAGACTATGCGAAATTTACTTTGTGTGCGAGGTGCCACGCCCACGTCGAAAATCAAAAAAATAAGTACCCTATTTTACCAACCGTATATCTAATATCAAACTGTAAAAATTTCAGAAAGATCGGTTCACTGGATTCTCAAATTTAAGACTTATTAGAGCCAAATCTAAAATCAAGGCTTTTTTAGAAAATTTTTTTATAGAAAATTTATAGAACATTTTTTTTAATTTATAGAAATTTGTTTGTAAAAATTTATAGAAAATTTTTTTGTAAAAATTTATAGAAAATTTTTTGGTAAAAATTTATAGAAAATTTTTGGTAAAAATTTATAGAAAATTTTTGGTAAAAATTTATAGAAAATTTTTGGTAAAAATTTATAGAAAATTTTTGGTAAAAATTTATAGAAAATTTTTAGTAAAAATTTATAGAAAATTTTTAGTAAAAATTTATAGAAAATTTTTGGTAAAAATTTATAGAAAATTTTTGGTAAAAATTTATAGAAAATTTTTGGTAAAAATTTATAGAAAATTTTTGGTAAAAATTTATAGAAAATTTTTGGTAAAAATTTATAGAAAATTTTTGGTAAAAATTTATAGAAAATTTTTGGTAAAAATTTATAGAAAATTTTTGGTAAAAATTTATAGAAAATTTTTGGTAAAAATTTATAGAAAATTTTTGGTAAAAATTTATAGAAAATTTTTGGTAAAAATTTATAGAAAATTTTTGGTAAAAATTTATAGAAAATTTTTGGTAAAAATTTATAGAAAATTTTTGGTAAAAATTTATAGAAAATTTTTGGTAAAAATTTATAGAAAATTTTTGGTAAAAATTTATAGAAAATTTTTGGTAAAAATTTATAGAAAATTTTTGGTAAAAATTTATAGAAAATTTTTGGTAAAAATTTATAGAAAATTTTTGGTAAAAATTTATAGAAAATTTTTGGAAAAAATTTATAGAAAATTTTTGGTAAAAATTTATAGAAAATTTTTGGTAAAAATTTATAGAAAATTTTTGGTAAAAATTTATAGAAAATTTTTGGTAAAAATTTATAGAAAATTTTTGGTAAAAATTTATAGAAAATTTTTGGTAAAAATTTATAGAAAATTTTTGGTAAAAATTTATAGAAAATTTTTGGTAAAAATTTATAGAAAATTTTTGGTAAAAATTTATAGAAAATTTTTTATAAAAATTTATAGAAAGTTGTGTATAAAAATATTTAGGAATTTTTTTGTAAAAATTTATAGAAAATTCGATGTAAAAATTTATAGAAAATTTTTGGTAAAAATTTATAGAAAATTTTTTGTAAAAATTTATAGAAAATTTTTTGTAAAATTTTATAGAAAATTTTTTATAAAAATTTATAGAAAGTTGTGTATAAAAATATTTAGGAATTTTTTTGTAAAAATTTATAGAAAATTCGATGTAAAAATTTATAGAAAAGTTTTTGTAAAAATTTATAGAAAAGTTTTTGTAAAAATTTATAGAAAATTTTTGGTAAAAATTTATAGAAAATTTTTGGTAAAAATTTATAGAAAATTTTTGGTAAAAATTTATAGAAAATTTTTGGTAAAAATTTATAGAAAATTTTTTGCAAAAATTTATCGAAAATTTTTTGCAAAAATTTATCGAAAATTTTTTGCAAAAATTTATCGAAAATTTTTTGCAAAAATTTATCGAAAATTTTTTGCAAAAATTTATCGAAAATTTTTTGCAAAAATTTATCGAAAATTTTTTGCAAAAATTTATCGAAAATTTTTTGCAAAAATTTATCGAAAATTTTTTGCAAAAATTTATCGAAAATATTTTGCAAAAATTTATCGAAAATTTTTTGCAAAAATTTATCGAAAATTTTTTGCAAAAATTTATCGAAAATTTTTTGTAAAAATTTATAGAAAATTATTTGTAATAATTTATAGAAATTTTTTTGTAAAAATTTATAGAACATTTTTTGTAAAAATTTATAGAACATTTTTTGTAAAAATTTATAGAACATTTTTTGTAAAAATTTATAGATAACTTTTTTAACTATTCGCTTAATAACCAAATTTTGTTTGTTATAATTAGTTTATTTAATTATCCTACGTTAAAATGCAAAATTTTATGCACTTGCTATCGTCAGCGTAGAAATAATGGGAATAAATATTTTTTTGTCGGGCGTGACGTTATCTTAGAATATCATTAAAAGCAAATAAAAATTTTACCGCTAATTGATATTTGGTTGCTCATTTTCATTTATTTTACGGTTAGTTGTTGTTGTAGCAAAAGTTTTGTGTTAAGAGTGGAATTTCAAAACAAAACTGGCCGAAACGAGAACTTGAACTTTTCAGCCCAGTGTTGCGCAAGCTCAGTGAAGAGGAAAGCTTTGAACTCTTTAATTTAATAAATTTTGAATATTTCTTTCCTTTCTGTGGAAATGCCCATATACGGGTATGTTAATGGAATAATATTACAGAATATTAAAGCTTCAACAAAACACCAACAAACAAATAACGTTTTCAGTAAGAAGCTTTAACATACTGCATAATATTAAAAACAAACTTTATGCTCTGTTTAGCACCAATTCTGGAGAACGACATGGTGTCTTCATGTCACCCTTACTAGTCCTCATAGTTTTGGACGAATGTCTTAACACGAGTAATCGATGATAGGGAAAATCGGGGAATCTAGTGAACCTTCCAACATCACTTGGAAGATCTCGCATATTCTGATGATATATGTTTGTTGACATGCAAAGCAAAATAGATGACATCATTGCAGAAGAGATTCTGAAGCGGGTCTGAAGATCAACTCAAAGAATACGAAAGCACTTAAGATAAACACGGTCGACCCAAGCATTCGATTTAAAAAGGGTCATGATTTATTCGAAAATGTAAACTCCTTCAACTACCTTGGAAGAATAATTTCAACAGACGGTGGTGCTGCTAACGATATCTAAAGGTGCCTAATCTGCAGATCATCCTCTGTTTCAACTTGTACTAAAATACTCTAACGTAAAATCAGTTCTTTTATACGGATGCGAAACCTGGTTAATGACGGAAGTACTCTCGAAGAAGCTTCAAACTTTTGTCAATAAATGCCTGAGAAAAATCCTGAATATCTTATGGCCGAACACAATCTCAAACGAAGAGCTGGCTAATAAATGTAAACAAATACCGATACACCTAGAAATAAAAAGAGGAAATGGAGCTGGATAGGACACACCCTGCGGAAACAGCCAACTAAAATTTGTAGACAGACCCCCCAGTGTAACCCACAAGGCACGGGAGCTCGAGGAAGACCAAGACAAACGTGGAAACGCCCTATAGAAAAAGATATACAACAGCTAGGATTTTCATTCAATGAAGTGAAATATATGGCAAGAGATCGGGATAAATGGTGAAATTTTGTTGGGGCCCTATGCTCCACTGGGAGCCAGAGGATATAAGAAGAAGAATAATATTAAATAATTAATATTTAAATTCCCAAAATTTTATAGAGAATATTTTGTTTATATTAAAAACCTTTATAAACTAACTGAGAGTTTTGCGAAGCCTAAACTAAAATATGAAAGCCTTAAGTTAAAAATGATCAAACAAGACCGAACGAGTGTATATTTATTAGTTTCATGACTTTGTTAGATATAAAAACAAAGTGTTACGATCTTTATAGCAATAAAAAAAGAAAGTCATTTTCAAAAGAAAATAAGAAAAAAAAAGCAAAAGCAAAAGTACGCAATTTTACTGATTTAACTTAATGGTACTAAAGACTTGGCAGCACCTTTTATATTTATAAACGAGACATTTTAGACGTACAGACATTTACACATCAAGTAATAAAACTTTATATAGAACCTTTGTTGCCATATCCTGAGTAAGTAGCCAGAGACGGGGGTACCTCTATACAAAGTAAATCTATAAACCTCATCAGCAGCACTATAAAAGCAAAAGTCTTTAAAACTTGATGTGGATTACTTTCAAAAGAAAATGCAAATTCGTATAAAATATTTCCAGGGTACTTACGACATCATGGACAATACCAGCTTATATATATGTATGGAGCAGAAGATTATTAATTTAGATTGATGATTGATAAGAAGATGATAACGAAATAAAAAGCTTAGAAACGCTTTAAAAGCTTAGTTTATACATTTAGACTATTTAAGGTCAGCTTAAAAAACTTGAGCTTCATAAATTAAAAAACAAACTTATGCTCAAAACAGGTTACTTAAAAAAAGTTATAAAACTTTTAAAAGCTTCTTGACTTGAAAAAATCTTTCAAAGCTTTAAGAAATTATGTATTAATTTTATTGCAAAATGTGAAGCTATAGAAAGAAAACAGAAGTTTTAAGAGAGCTTTAGGGGTTTAAACTGTTAAACTATAAAAAAAGGCTTAAAGTCTTCAAAGCTTCTAAAAAGCTTAGCAATTTAAAACTTTTATCAAACTTAAAGATTCCCATTTTGGAAAAATTTTGAATTTTGTTTTAAATTATTTGCTGTAATTGCATCATCTATTATATAATTTTTTGTTGCCTGGTGTAAAATTAAAGCCTTTAAATATAATGTTGGCCGTATTAAATTTTAGTCGTTATGAAGGTGGCAATGATGATGGCTAAACTGTTTTTAATATTCGCTTATTTTGTGTTGTCTGCTGTTACATGTTTCGTTAAAGCAGATAATGAAGAAGTACGAACAACAGATCTTAAAACTCGGTGGATCGATCAGAAATTAGATCATTTTAATAAAAGGGAAACCAGAACCTGGAAAATGGTGAGCGAAGAAAAATCCTTGTTTCTTTTTTTTAATTATGACTTTATTATATTTTATTTAGCGCTACATCGCCAATTACAAATTCTATGAATTTGGTGGCCCATTGTTTTTTGTTGTCGGTGGTGAATGGCCTCTTTCGGGCCAGTTTATTACTAAAGGTCTTATTGTTGACATGGCTCGAGAATATAAGGGTTGTTTGCTTTATACCGAACACCGTTTTTATGGCGAAAGTCGACCGGTAAAGGACATGACTACCGAAAACCTGAAATATTTAAATGCTCAACAGGCGTTGGCTGATTTGGCCCATTTTATACGCACTATACAGGCCACCACTTTTAACATGACAAATTCTAAAGCCATTTTAGCTGGTAAATCATATTCCGCTTCATTGGTCACATGGTTTATGAAATTATATCCTGACTTAGCAGTTGGTGGTTGGGCCTCTGGTGCTCCCCTATTAGCTAAATTAAACTATCAGGGTGAGCATTAATTTTGAATCTATTCCGCATATTTTCTAAATAATTTTTATTTAATTAAACTTTCAGAATACAAAGAAATAACAGGCCAATCCATACGTTTAGTAGGCGGTGAGTCATGTTACAATCGCATAAAGAATGGCATACAAGAACTGGAGAAAATGTTGGCAGACAAACGATCTGATGAATTAAAAAAATCTTTAAATATTTGTGGTCCATTTGATGCCAGTAATGAGATGGATGTGGGGGTTCTATTTTCCAACATATTCAATATATTTTCATCAATGGTTAGTTGTCACACGTAAGTTAATTGATATATTCGAAAATATATAAATCATTTTCAGCTCTTTTTCCTTTTAACCTTAAGAAGTGACACAATACAAAAAAGCTGCAGAATAATGATGAAAGATCCGGATGATTTTAAAGGTTTTACCAACTTTATAGTGAGAGTTTTTAACAAACATAGTTGTATGGATCATACCTACAAAAAGGCATTGACTTTTGCAAAAGATACGAAATTTGGAAATGGAGAAGGTAGGAGAAATAATTCATTTATAGTAAAAGTAAAGCCTTTTTATAAGTTTTTAATATAAATAACAAAGCCAATTTAAACTAAAATATATTTTAAGTTGTTAAAAGCTCAATGGATTTTTAAACTTTTTAAAGCTTTGAGTAAGCTGTTGACCAGATCTGTTGTAGCTAAATAGCTAATAAAGCTTACAAGGCAACCAATGCTACTTTTAACCTAAAGTGAAGATATGTTTTTATTTTTTATTTCTAAAGTTATAAAGCAGTTTTATTACAGTCACTTAAATACCGTCTCCTAAGCTGTTAAATAAATGAGAAAGACTTGAAACAAAAACATAAAGCTTTAAAGATAGAAAGATAGAAAGTCTTTTCAATAAAATTTGCTTTCGAAAGCAACATAATTCTGTGGCAATAAGGAAAAAGTGCTTAAGTCTGATTTTAAGTTTTGTAGGAGAACAATTTTAAACTTTAAAATAATTTTTTGAAAAAAGTAACTTATTTTTAAAGTTTACCTATAGCAGTCGAACGTATGAATTTGAAAAATATCTTATATCTACCAAAAGTACGCAGGCGTTGCAGTTAATAAGTTGTAAAAGGAGTTTCTATGATTTTGAAAAATAGCTTGTAGTTTCTTAAGCTTTTTTCCAAATACGATTCGGCATTGAAAAAAGATAAGCAGAAAGTTTTTTTTGCTATAACTTCCTGAAAAATAGTACAAAATAATTGAAACTTTGCACATGGGTACTTTGAGGTACGGAGATTTCAAAGGTGACAGTAACTTAATTTTTGCTTAAGTCGACTTAAGCATTTATTCCTTATTACCACAGAATTAAATATATTTTTATCAAGGTTGGAAAAGCTTTTTAAGATTTAGCTGCTTCAGTTTTAAGGGATACTTAAGCTAAAATCATTTTTAATTGTTAATTTGTTTGGCATCTAAAAGTTAAGAAAAAGCTTTAAAGCCTTTTATATTTTCGAAAGCTTTTTCAATCTTTTAAAAAAGCAAGCAAAAAACATAGAAACATTCAAAGTTTCGAAAGAGCTTTTTTTAATTTGAAAATTAAAAATATACACTAAATTTCTTAGAACGCCAATGGAACTATCAGTGCTGTAACGAATTTGGCTGGTATCCAACAACTGATTCTACGCAACAACCATTTGGTACCAAAACTCCTCTTGAATTTTTTACCCGGCGGTGTAAAGATGCTTTTGGTGATAAGTTTACACCAAAATATATAGAAAGTCAAGTAAAAAAAACAAACGAATTATTTGGCGGTTCTAATCCTAAAGTTGAAAATGTCTATATAACTTATGGTCAATTGGATCCTTGGCGAAAAGTAGGCCTACAAGGAGAGAGCAAGGCAACCATTATTCCAAGTAAGTTTTATTTAAATATTTAATAGATAACAGCGGAATATGATTTGTTGATATTTTTTTTTTTCAGTGGTTTCACATTGCGCAGACTGGGATACAATAACTGACAAAGACAGTAAAGAGCTAAAAGATTCAAAAATGAAAATTAAGGAGTTGGTCAACAAGTGGTTGAAGGACTAAGAGAAAGTTTTGAATTTTTTCTTTTTTTTTAAACTTTAAATCAATATAGTTTTTAAATTATAGAAAAAGAATCAATTAAAATTATTATAAAATCGATTACTGTTAAAAATAAAATATGATCACAAATTTCCTCGCTCTAGTCTAAGAAAGCTTTGTCGAAAAAATATATTTCGTTGCGACTTTTGTTTACGTTGCCAAAAATTTTCAACTTAAACCCATAGTTTAGAATAAATATACATATTATTTTTTGTTTTAAACATATGTGACCCGGTCTATGAAAAGGTGGCTTATGACTCAAAAACAAAATTTCGAAAAATTAGCTGTTAAAGATAAACAATGCAACAACAACAACAAAAAGTGGAAACATTTTTTTTTTTGAGTCATAAACCACCTTTTCATAGGCCGGGTCACATATTGTAACAAATATATTGCCACACAGTGGGTCATTTCGCGAGAAAAGAAATTCTTTTTTTTTGGTAACTTTGAAAATTTTAATCATAAAGAAATACAGTTATTGAATGAAGAAACTCTTTACGAATTCGTTTTCGTCCATCCACACTTCATACTGAAAAGATTTTACAAAACTTAAGTGTTAAAACTTTAATGGAATGAAATTTGCCTTAATCGCACAGGGATGGTGAGTGTAATTAAACGGAAGCTATGCATACACAGAAATAAAATGTTTGCACCAATTAAAGTTTTTAATTACTTTCAAATACGGTTTTAATTAATTTTTTAATCATTTGCTTAATCTTAAAAGAAGAAAAATAAAATTCTAAATAAATAAATAGTTGAGCTAATAAATAATTAAATTATTTTTTTTTTTTTTATTAATTAAAAACTTGAATTGTTGCAATAATTTGTTTCTATGCAGCTTAGAAGAGAAGTAGGTTAGTCAAGCTTCAGTTTTGCATTGTGGCTTCGTAACCATGAAGGAATAGAGGAAATATTACTGCAAAAAAGAGCAGCTTGAGATCTATAAAAAAAAAATACAATTTTATCCTGCCTACTCCTCTAGTTGTAAGTCCGTACTCTGATGATCTACGGACGTAAACCCATAATTACAAGAATAGAATATAGAAACTATGATCTTGCAATGATTGAACTTTGTAGTGACAAAGAAGTGTCGGCAAGCTAGATGGAGGTCAAGAATAAAGAAAAATAAAATGAATAAGTACTTAGATGGAATAGATAGACAAAATATGGCAACAAGCGATATAATCTGACCGAAGTACAAATCGACAAAAAATATCATCTTTAAAAATGTATAAGCTGTGCCTAGAATATGCTCGCAAAAATAGAATAAGATTTAATACGATTTACATAAACACGTATTTTTATTAATTGAAAAAAAAATACATTTTAAAATTTTGCATGAAAATTATTATTGTTTTCCGACACAGCGTTCTCAATATCTCTGAAACCACTGAAATAGCTTTTTTTATAATGTTTGTACGCTTTTAGGCTACTTGCAATTATTGTGGGGATTTTCGTATTATTTTGCTAAACCATTATCGCGTTGTGTAAATGTAAGTGTAAAATTTCATTTATTTTGGATATAACGAAATATCTCGAAAACTAGAATCATTTTATTACTAAGTAATAAGCCGTAAGTAGCGCAACCCATGGGATCTTTTGTACAGCCTTTACATTCACCGAACAATTTCTAGGCTGCGGTTAGAGCCAATAAGACCAGGGTTGTCAGATTTCTTATCAACTATTTCGCCAAAAACGATGTAAAAAATCGCCAAAATTGTGTTTTGTTTGGCTTTGCTCATAATAAATATAATTTTTTTAATTTTAAATAATTAAAAAAAAAATTAATCAAAATCACTAAAATTCAAGATATAAGGTGTGATCCATTTCGAGGTTCCCTACTTTAAAAAAAAAACACAGAAAATTCAAATTTAATGGAGAATTTTTATTATCATTTGAAAGAATATTCCTTGGCATTTTTTTGAACATTATGTCTATCAAATATTGGCCGTTGCTACGTCGCAGATGGTGCATCCGTTGAGTTCAATTTTCGATGACTCGTTCGAGCATTTCGACTGGTAACTGGCGAATGACACGCGTGATGTTTTCCTCCAAGGCCTGAATCGAAGCGGGTTTGTCCGCATAAACTTTAGTGTTTACATATCCCCACAGAAAAAAGTCTAAGGGTGTGATACCACACGATCTTGGTGGCCAATTGACCGGCCCAAAACATGACATTATATGCTCACCGAAATGTTCTCTCAACAAATCCATTGATTGATGTGATGTTTGGGAAGTGGCGCCGTCTTCCTGAAACCAAATGTCGCCGAGATCACGAGCTTCAATTTCGGGCAACAAATAGTCGGTTATCATGGCACGATAACGGTCGCCATTATGATGCAGCCGGTTACATTCGCACCGGCATCATTTTTAAAGAAATAGGGACCGACGATTTCACCGGCCCACAAACCACACCAAACCGTTTTTTTTTTTTTCTGGATGAAGTGGCAGTTCTTGAATCTCTTCAGGTTGCTCTTCGTTCCAAATGCGGTAATTTTGTTTGTTGAAATACCCATTGAACCAGAAATGGGCCTCATCGCTAAACAAAATATGCCTCGAAAATGTCGGATCTTCTTGGAACTTTTCAAGAGCCCATAGAGCGAAGCGATTCAGGCGTATGAAATGCTAAACAATACTAAACAAAAATAACATCACAGCATGATACGACTCTTACGTGGTCTGTCAAAAAAATGCTATTGAAAAAAGTACCTCGAAATGGATCACCCTTTATAAATATTTTTTTTTTTTTTTTTTTGCCAAAAGCAATAAATAATAGTTTGGTCAATATAATAAATGGAGAACTGAAGTTGCATTGCATGTAACATATAACGAATGTGCTGTACAGATCATCTGTTCTCTTATT
Organism: Phasia obesa; assembly: GCA_949628195.1. Classification (NCBI taxonomy): domain Eukaryota; kingdom Metazoa; phylum Arthropoda; class Insecta; order Diptera; family Tachinidae; genus Phasia; species Phasia obesa. Next base: position 207,320,584 of record OX451215.1, on the reverse strand, counting down.
TGGAACTTATTCATCATTAATTATTTTAGAAGAACTGCAATTTGTGCTATTTACATTCATATAATTTATAGCATCACGAAAATTATACTATATGCCATTTCGCAGACGAGTTTTGATGGAATTCATTACTATTATAAGGCAGGAAAGGTACATTAGGATTAAAAAAAGCTTGGAAAACAAAGAATTCTGTTGTTGATAACGAATTTTAAAATTTTTAAATTGAAAAATGAACATAAACTTTAAATACATTTTCAGGAAGGCCTTTAATGATTCTATTAAATTTATCTTTAAATATAAAAACCGCTATATAAATTTGCAAATCGCCACGTTTGGTGAGAAATCAATATATCTGACAACCACCCCCGGGGGTTCCAATTGTCACTGCAGGAATGGCAAATGCTTTTACGCGGTTCACTCAGGGAAAATAGGGGCACCAGACGCTACGGTTCCTAGAGCCTAAATCTGGAAGAAAAGGTCTGTGTGTTAAAACATACGGGTCCTCTTCGAGGCCCGACCAGTGCCCAAAGGACTGGTACCACAGGAATCGGTGGCCCCACAGAGAGCCTATCCTCTCTGTGACCGGTTATTGGTGAGGTCTCCTTCGGGGGTACACGTGGTGGTTGAGGTTTAAGATCGATTTATGTAGGTAAGGTGCAAGGTCGATCAAGTGTGCTGTTGCACTCTCAACAGACGGAGTTTGGATAGTCTCCAAACCCCTAAGCAAGAGGTTATAATGTGGATCTAGGCTTGCCTTGGAAAGGCTTGCCATATTATATAAATTGCTACTCATTGTGACTGTATCACACACAAAAAGCGATTGGTGGCATTCGTAAAGTGTTGTTATACTACACAATGGGGGCGCTAGTCTACGCCTAAGTTTCACTCGGTGGTAAGACCACCGTGAGGTTAGGCCGAGTAGGCAGGTACTCACGTTAATCTTGTTCCACAATATCTGACAACCCTGAAGAAGACAATAGAGTGCCTTCTAGGACCTTTGTTCTACGTAGCTCGGCACAAAGTACGTGTTCCGAAGTCTCATCGAGATTAAATCTAACAAAACGTCGTGATCGTTTAAATTAAGACTCCAAGCTGTCTAAGAAACAGCTTTCAGCTGCTTCAGTCCACAAGTTAATCTGAATTTGTAAACTTGTGTAATTTTTTCAAATTTCTTAAACACTTAAAGATAATTTAAAGTTCAATGTCGACTACAATATAAAACTTGTACTAAAGCAGTCAAAGCACAGACAAATTAAGTGCAGTTTTTTACGACTTCTAAATATAACTTTTGCTGATAAAAGCATTTTATTACTCATACATAGCATTATATATTTATTTCTTTTCAATACCGGTTATTTTCCCTGCTCTCACCGTTAATTTTTGGACAAGATATTCAATTTGAAGACATGTCTAATCTGATATCTTAAGACTTACGAGTATATGGGCGTGATTAGAAAACTTGATTAGCTTAGTGATTATAAATTTGAAGTCTTCAAAAAGGACTTAAAGCGATTAATACTTTTAGTAATCGAGAAATTTTAGTAGAGGGCAGTTGTAATGACTAAACTGTCTTTAATAAACGCCTTTATAATGGCTGTCACAGCCTACACAGTATCAGGCGTTGAAGAAGTCCAGCCATTTATTAAAACCTTTCATGATTTGCACAAGGAACCAGGACCTCAAACGTTAGCGAGACCAAATGTAAAAACTTTATGGATTGAGCAGAAATTAGATCATTTTAATGAGAGTGAAAGCAGAACTTGGCAAATGGTAAGGGCTAACAAGTATTAGGATTTTTTTTTTCGATTTCCGAATATAAATGGATTTTTTTAGCGCTATCTGGCCAATGCTAAATTATATAAACCTGGTGGTGATTTGTTTATATTTGTTGGTGGCGAATGGTCCATTTCGGCCGGTTCCATTAGTAGGGGTCATCTTTATGACATGGCTGCCGAACATAATGGTTATTTGTTTTATACTGAACATCGGTTTTATGGCAAAAGCAGACCTGTTAATGACATGACAAACGAAAATTTGAAATATCTAACCGTTCAGCAGGCATTGGCTGATTTGGCCCATTTCATACGCACTATGAAGGCCACCATTGCTGGCATGGAGAATTCTAAAGTTATTTTGACTGGCGGTTCATATTCTGCTACTATGGTCACATGGTTTAAAAAATTATATCCTGATTTGGCAACTGGTTGTTGGGCCTCGAGTGCTCCCCTGTATGCTAAAGCTGATTTTTATGGTAAGTTTGAAAGTTTAATTTAAGTTATTTATTAAGGCCTTCTATAGTCTTATTTCCAAGAAATCTAATCAAAAACTGAATAACAATTTACTACTTCGCTATTGTTTCTTAATAATCAGTTTTTGTTAAAACTATTTATAATTCAAAAAAAGGCAGCCAAAAACAAATTCTAAAAAACTCTTAATGATCTTTTAATCCACTTTCAGAATACAAAGAAACGATGGGTCAATCGATTCGACTGCTAACCGGTGACATGTGTTACGATCGCATTCAACGTGGTTTTGCCGAAATGGAGTCGATGTTTGCCAAGAAGCGTGGAGCAGAAGTCAAGGCCATGTTGCGTTTATGCAACTCATTTAATGAAGACAATGATTTCGATATCTTTACATTATTCTTTAAAATTTCCGAATTATTTGCCGGTTTAGTGCAAACTCACAAGTTAGGAATTTTTTTATTTTTTTTTTTTTAAATCAAAAGATATAATTGCATTTGATTAAAAAACTCTTTTAAATTTCTTTCATAAACAAAGAAATAACAAAATACAGAAAGGCTGCAGCCGAATCATGGAAGGATCAACTGACATCATTGGTCTGGCAAACTACATTGTTGATCATTTTGCCACAAAAAGCTGTACGGATTTGTCATATCGTTCGTATTTAAATTTGTTTGCAGACACTTCTTTTAATGGAAGCATAAGTAAGTGTCAATGTAAATGCAATCTACGCTGCTTTAAAAACAATTTTTTTATATAATAGTGCGTCCTTGGACTTATCAGACGTGCAATGAATTTGGTTGGTATCAAACATCCAGCTCAAGACAACAACCTTTTGGCACCAAATATCCTCTAGTCTTCTTTACTACTTTGTGCGGCGATGCTTATGGCGATAAGTTTACCAATGAATATATACAAAAAAGGCTGCAGGAAACTAATAGAGCATTTGGTGGTCTTAGGCCGAATGTAGAAAATGTTTATTGGACTCATGGTCAATTGGATCCTTGGAGATCTGCCGGCATACAAAGTCAAAACCATTCTACCATTATACCTTGTAAGTAAAGGATAATTTTGTTGGTTCCGTTGAAATAACCTAAAGCTTTTTATATATATTCTTCTCTCCCATTTTAGACCACGCCCATTGTAAAGATTTTGATTCGATTAGCGATAAAGATACGCCTGAACTCAAGGCTTCTAAAGAAAAAATTTCTGAGTTGGTAAGGAAGTGGTTGGCATAAACAGAAATTGTTAGGTTGCTTTTAATATTTTATGTATAAGTTTTTTTTATAAAATAAAAAATTTTCAAAATTCAAATTTCTATTCACTTTACTGAATATTGATTTCTTAACGTTGGAAAAATTTTTAATTGATGCTGTTGCCTCCGCAAAGTTCCGACCACAACCCAGTAGAGAATTTGTGGGCAATTGCAAAGAGACGATCGGGAAAATATCGAAGAGTTCACCTAACTTAATCCAGTTGTGGCAACGTGTGCAGCTGGAGTGGCGGAAATATCCACATGAAACTATACGAAAATTCTTTGAAATTGTTTTGTATGCCCAAAATAGTGTATTACAAAATAAATGACTATGGACCAGGTACTAAAAATACAAAATATTTTAAAAGAAAGTGCAAAATTGCGTACATAAAAGTTAATTTTATTTTATTTTGTAGTTTTTCGATTTATTTTCAAAACATTGTTGATAACAACTGTATAATAAATAAAAGAAAGAGATTAAAATTAAATCGCATCATTATTACTATTTTAATGCGCCTACAAATGCAGAAAACACAATCTTGTACTCACTTCTGCTCCCCACTGTACATACATAAATGTATATAAAAATATTGTAATTGTACACAGAAAAAAGGTTTTAAATGGTTTCAGATTAAAATTGAATAAAATAATTAATTGATTCAATTAATTTCGTAACTAGGAATATTTGCTGTTTAGTTTTAAACAAATATATATTTGAATCAATTGACAAAATTAATTGAACTTTAATTTAAAACTGATTAAACCATTTAATTGGTGAAAAAAAAAAAAATATATATATATATATATATATATAATCAAACAGTAATTTTGTGTTCGCATCACGTAAAAACTACTGAACGAATTTTAACAATATTTTGTGAGGAGGTACCTTAGTATCCTGATTCAAATATAGGCTACTTTTTTCCCAAAATATATTATTTTCAAGAGAAAGTGGGAAAGAAGCAGTAAAAGTACACCGATTAAGGCAGCTTTTATTTTTGAAAGCAGTATATTTCAAGCAATGTTGCGCAACAGATGGTGCTTTTGAGTATCTCATTTCATGTCTGTCTTTTACAGAGCTTTAGAGTAATTTTAAGAATTTTAGAATTTTATATAAATTTTAGAATTTCAGCCAGGGATGGGTACCTTTATATAAAGTAAATACTTAAATTTCGTGTGGATTACTTTCAAAGCAAAATCGACCAAAATATTGTCATGACGCACACAACGTGTGTGGGCACAGCTAGTTTAAGTATAAAAGAAGAGTTTCAAATCTTTTCGGTTTTAGTGTTTGAAATTTTTTTTTTTTTTTGATGTCTAAATGTGAATGAAAATTAAAAATTCGCGCGAGGAGGTACCTTAGTATCCTGATTCAAATATAGGATAATTTTTACCGCAAAAATAGCTCATTTCTAAGAGATAGTGGAGAAAAAGCAGTGATAGTAAGCAATTTTACCGAAATGCATATTTAGTAGGGTGGCATATTTTAGTAGGGATGAGACCCTACTAAATACACAAACCCTAACTGAAGCACTAAAAAACTAATGGTCTTTAGTGTGGATTGCTTTCACAGTAAAATCGAGCAAAATATTGTAAGGACGCTAACGAAGTGGCGGGCACAGCTAGTACTGACTAAAATTAAATAAATTTATTTTTTTCAGCAACCCCTACTATCTATAAGCGTTTTAAATATGCACTTTACTGCATCTCTTCTTAAAAATAATCTTTCAGTTACTTTAACAAGCGGTTTTAAATTGTAATTTTAAAATTATATTTTATTTGGAAAGTGAACTAACAAACCCTCCCACCCCCCACAAAAATAAATGAAACTTATTTAGTTTCTTAAAGTTAGGGAGTTAACACATCGTGTAGTAACTCCCCAATTCTAAGCGTGTAATAAATCCCCAGTAAAGTGAAGTATGTCCCCAAAATTCGTTGTTACTCAATATAAAAATTTGGGGACTTGATTCATTTTTGTTTTGGGGACTTAGTTCGTAGCGCCCTATTTTATTGCTGGTTATATTTTTTAATTTCAGAAAAGAATAAAACCAATACTGATTATTTTCTGTACTTCGGTCATAATCGTTTGATATAATTGCAATGTGATAAGTTTTTTTATAACCTCAATAAGAAAATAAATATCTTCAAAAGTGGGTTGTTAATGGCCAAAATTTTTAGTAATCAAGAAGTTTTCATCGAGGCCGGTTAAAATGGCTAAATTATCCTTAATATTTGCAATTATGTTGGCTGTCACAGGCTTCGTAATAGCAGGCGTTAAAACATTTCATGATTTGCACAAGGAACCAGGACCTCAATCGTTGACGCGAGCAAATCTTAAAACTTTGTGGTTTGACCAGAAACTAGATCATTTTAATGAAAGTGAAATCAGAACCTGGAAAATGGTGAGTAAAAGAAAATCTTCGTTTTTTTCAAATTATGGTTTTTCACCTTAAAGAAAATGGTCAAGCTTGAGGCCAGTTTCTTATATTCAAAAAAGGCCTAACAAAAATACTGCATATTCTTATAAATTTATTTTAACTTATTTAGCGCTTTATGGCCGATGACAAATGCTACGTACCCGGTGGCCCATTGTTTATTGTGGTCGGTGGTGGATGGCCTCTTTCGGGTCGGTTTATTACTAAAGGTCTTATTGCTGACATGGCTAGAGAACATAACGGTTATTTGCTTTATACCGAACATCGTTTTTATGGCGAAAGCCGACCAGTTAGCGACATGACTGTCGACAATCTCAAATATTTAGATGCTCAACAGGCCTTGGCTGATTTGGCCCATTTCATACGCACCGTAAAGGCCTCCAGTTTTCACATGACGAATTCTAAAATAATTTTAGCTGGTAATTCATATTCCGCTTCATTGGTCACATGGTTTATGAAATTATATCCTGATTTAGCAGCTGGTGGTTGGGCCTCAAGTGCCCTTTTATTAGCTAAATCAAATCATAAGGGTGAGTATTAATTTTGAAACTATTTCGAACATTTTCTACATAATTTTAATTTAATTAAACTTTCAGAATACAAAGAAATAACCGGCCAATCCATACGTTTAGTAGGCGGTGAGTCATGTTACAATCGCATAAAGAATGGCATACAAGAACTGGAGAAAATGTTGGAAGACAACCGATCTGATGAAGTGAAAAAATTATTAAAGATTTGTGATACATTTGATGCCAGTAATGAGATGGATGTTGGGGTTTTGTTTTCTCTCATAGCCGATGTATTTTCAGTTGTTGTTATTAATCATAAGTAAGTTAATTGAAATGCCGCAAAATAAATTATTTTCAGCTTTTTTCTTTTTTTGTTTTTAAACCTTAAGAAATGACACAATACAAGAAGGCTGCAAATTAATGATGGAAGAGCCGGATGATTTAAAAGGTTTCACCAACTTCATAGTGAATTTTTTTAACGAAAGTAATTGTATGGATTTTAGCTACAAAAATGCATTGACTACTATTAAAGATACGAAATTTGGAGATGGATCAGGTAGGAAATATAATAATTAATTTATAGCAAACTTAAAGACTTTTGAAAGTTTTCACATAAATAATAAAGCAAATTAAGGTAGAAAAAAATAATGTTGCCAATGACATGATAAATAAAATATTTAAACTAAAATATATATATATAAAGCTTTTAAAAGCTCTATGGATATTTAAAACTTTTAAAAGCTTTGAGTAGGCTGTTGAACAAATTTGTTGCTTGCAACCTATTCCGTTTTATTCGTATCGCTACGATGTCTGTCCGCCTGTCATATGATTGTACCTGTATGAATCATAATAGCAAGACACCTACCTGATGGCCGCCATATTAAATAATCAAAATATACTAAAAAAAAGTTTTTAAATAATTTTTAATAAATCCTACAAGAACTCAGTTTTCAATACTACTAAAACTCATTCAAAGTTGCCAGAAAAATGTATAAGGAGACTTTCAAATTATGCACAAAAAAACGTGAAAACTTAAAAAAAAGCTTTACAAATTCATCAGCGCTAAATTTAGCTATTTTAAATAAATTATAAGATAATTGGTATGGCACTTTTGATCTAAAGTTAACATACGTTTATTCTTTAATTTTTAAAGCCATACAGCAGTCTTGTTACAGCAACTTAAATAGCGACGCCTAAGCTATTAAATAAATTATAAAGACTTGAAACAAAAACTTAAAGCTTTAAAGATAGAAAGTCTTTCACTAAAGTTTGCTTTCAAAAGCAACATACGAGTAAATTCATTTTTTTTAAAGCTTGGAACGCCTTTAAGTTTTAACAGCCTTAAAAATAATTTTAGTTTGAAGCGTAAACAAAAATCGTTTTTAATTATTATTATTATTTGTTTGCCTTAGAGATACATCTAAAAGTTAAGAAAAAGCTTTTAAGCTTTCAAATTTTCAAAAGCTTAGTTAAGTCTTTGAAAAAAGCAAACAAAACCATAGAAGCTTTTAAGCTTTTAAATTTTCAAAAGCTTTGTTAAGTCTTTGAAAAAGCAAACAAAACAACTTAGAAGCATTTAAAGCATAGAGAGAGCTCAAGAGCATTTGTCGCAAAAGTTAAAAATACACAAACAATTTTTTTTAGATCGCCAATGGTATTATCAGGCCTGTAACGGCTTTGGCTGGTATCCAACAACTGCTTCTACGCAACAACCATTTGGTACCAAAATTCCTCTTAAATTTTTCAATCGCCTTTGTAAGGATGCCTTTGGTGATAAGTTTACACCAGAATATATGGAAAGTCAAGTAAAGAAAACAAACGAATTATTTGGCGGTTCTAATCCACAAGTTGAAAATGTCTACATACCTTATGGTCAATTGGATCCTTGGCAAAAAGTTGGCCTACAAGAGGAAAACAGGGCAACCAATATACCAAGTAAGTTTTATTTAAATATTTAATAGATAACAGCGGAATATGATTTGATGATTTTTTCAGTGGTGTCACATTGCCCAGATTTGGATTCAATAAGTGACAAAGACAGTAAAGAGCTGAAAGCTTCAAAAATCAAAATCAAGGAATTGGTCAGCGAGTGGTTGGAGGACTAGAAAAAAGTTTTCAAGTCGGTTTTTTAACCTTAAATCAATAAACATATATACTTATAGTTGTCAAGTTATAGAAAAAAATTAATTAAAATTATAATAAAATCGATTACTATTAAAAGTTAAGTAATATAAAACTTTTCTTTGTTTTCCCTTGCTCTTAGAGTAGAGCGAGCGAAAGAAAATGAATTTTCGAAAATATGTATTTATTTTTTTGAAGATTTTTGTACTTTGTGTTGTGATTTTTGCCACAAATTTCCAACTTAAAGCCATAGTTTGGAAGTAATAATCTGATTTTGTTTTGAAACATAGTGTAACAAATTAAAATAAAATTTTTGCATCGATTTTAGCGAGATATCGCTTAATATGTTTGAAATATATTTATGCTTGCAAAATTCAAACTTGTTTATAATAAGTTACAGTGCTACATTCGGCCATACCGAATCTTCTATACCCTTCACCAAGGTGATTTTATTTAAGAGACAAAAGCATTAAAAAAACTACGCTTTTTTCACTATTCACCAATATTTCGTAATATACGCTGTATATCGTCACCTAAAATGCCTAAGTAAAACTTTCATACAAATTTTACACATTTTTTTTTTAAATTTTACGGGAATTTTTGGTGTAAAAATTTTACAGAACATTTTTTTATATTTTATAGAAAATTTTTTGTAAAAAATTTATAGAAATTTTTTTTGTAAAATTTTATAGAAAATTATTTAGTTTAAATTTTATAGAAAATTTGAAAAATTTTATAGAAACATTTTTTTAAATATATGCTTTTTGTATTGTATAGAATTTTTTTTTTGTAAAAATTTTATAAAAAATTCTATAAAAACTTTATAGGAAATTTTTTATAAAAAATTTATAGATTTTTTTTGTAAAATGAACTTGTTTTTAATTTTTTTTTAATTTTTTTTTTGTATATTTTTTCTAAAAATTTTTTGTAATTTTTTTTTTTTTTTTTTAATTTTATAAGAAATATTTTTGTAAAAATGTTTTCTTAAAATTTAAAAAAAAAATGTGTAAAATTTTTTTTGTAAATTTGTTGTAAAAATGTTATGGAAACTATTTTGTAAAAATGATTGAAAAATTTAATAGAAAATTTTTATAAAAATTTTATATAAAAATCTTATAGAAAATAATTTGAAATTTTTTTTTATATTTTTTGTAAAAAATGTATTAAACTTTTTTTTAAAAATATTTAGAAAATGTTTTTAAAAATATTTAGTAAAAATATTTTTAAATTTTTTTTTTTTATAAAATTTTTTCTTAAATTTGTTTTTGAAAATTTTTAGTTAAAATTGTTTAAAAATTTTTTGTTAAAATTTTGTTTTTTTAATTTAATTTTTTGTAATTTTGTTTTAATTATTTTTACATTTTTTTTTTGTAAATATTAGAATCTTCCTGCAATCTAAATTGCGTTAGAATGTTCAGACAAAGGCAAAAAAATCCTTAAATAAATTTTTTTTAAAAAATTTTAAGAAAATTATTCTGTAAAAAATTTATACGATTTTTTTTTAATTTTATAGAATTTTTTTAATATTTGTTATTTTTTTGTAAAATGATTTTTTTTTAATTTTTTAATTTTTTTTTTTTTTAATTTTAAAAATGTTGTGTAATTTAATTTATTCTTTGTAAAATTTTTACTTAAATTTGTTTCTGAAAATTTTGTGTTTAAATAGTTTGAAAATTTTTTGTAAATTTTTTTTTTTAATTTTTTGTAAAAATTAGAACCATCCTGCTATCTAAATTGCGTTAGAATGTTCAGACAAAGCAAAAAAAAACTTTAAAAAATTTCATCATATTGACCCCACCCAATGTGTCTTTTGACTGCTCCTGGCTACCAGTGGGCACCCTGGTGGTTTACTGGCTACCTCTATGTGTATTGCTTTCTTTAAAAGCCTTTAATAAAAATTCAAGCAAAATTGACCCCGCAGGGAGTTATTGATCCCCCGAGATCTGTATGCGATCTACTGGTCGCGGTCCAATATTCATTTAACAAAAAAAGCAAAAGAGAATCATTACAACCGAAAAAATAAAAACAGACAGAGAGAGACAGAAAAACAGACAGACTGGATTTAAAATGTTTATGGCTTTTAATATAAAACTTGTACTACAGAAGTCAAAACACAGGCGAATTAAATATTGCACCCACCTGTAAATGAGTTTTGTTTTTCTGATAAAAGCATTTTATTACTGATCATATTTTTTAAATATTTATTTTCAATACTGATTATTTTCCCTTCTCTCCTCGTTAATTGTTTGATAAGATATTAAATTTGAAAACATGTCTAATCTAATATCTTAAGACTAATATGGGCGTGATTAGACAACTCGCTTAGCTAAGTCTTAAAAAGGGATTTATAGCGGGAAAAACTTTTAGTAATCAAGACATTTTGATCGAGGGCAGTTATAATGGCTACACTGTGTTTAATATTAGCAATTGTGTTGGCTGTCACAGGCTTCGTAATAGCAAGCGTTGAAGAAGTCCAGCCATTTATTAAAACCTTTTATGATTTGCACAAGGAACCAGGACCTCAATCGTTAGCGAAAGCAAATGTAAAAACTTTATGGATTGAGCAGAAATTAGATCATTTTAATGAGAGTGAAAGCAGAACTTGGCAAATGGTGAGAGAGCTAACAACAAATTATCGAGTTTTTCGTTTTCCAGTTATAAAATAATTTTATTTAGCGCTATATGGCCAATGATGAATTGTATAAATCTGGTGGCGCTATGTTTATATTTGTTGGTGGTGAATGGTCCATTTCGGCTGGTTCCATTAGTAGCGGTCACCTTTATGACATGGCTGCCGAACATAATGGTTATTTGTTTTACACTGAACATCGTTTTTATGGCCAAAGCAGACCTTTGAAAGACATGACAAACGAAAATTTGAAATATCTGACTGTTCAGCAGGCATTGGCTGATTTGGCCCATTTCATACGCACTATGAAGGCCACCATTGCTGGAATGGAGAATTCTAAAGTTATTTTGACTGGGGGTTCATATTCTGCTACTATGGTCACATGGTTTAAAAAATTATATCCTGATTTGGCAACTGGTTGCTGGGCCTCGAGTGCTCCCTTGTATGCTAAAGCTGATTTTTATGGTGAGTTTGAAAGTTTAATTTAAGTCTATAGATTTATTTATTAAGGCCTTCTATAGTCTTATTTCCAAGAAATCTAATCAAAAACTGAATAACAATTTACTACTTCGCTATTGTTTCTTAATAATCAGTTTTTGTTAAAACTATTTATAATTCAAAAAACGGCAGCCGAAAAAATTCTAAAAAACTCTTAATGATCTTTTAATCCACTTTTAGAATACAAAGAAACGATGGGTCAATCGATTCGACTGCTAACCGGTGACACCTGTTACGATCGCATTCAACGTGGGTTTGCCGAAATGGAATCGATGTTTGCCAAGAAGCGTGGAGCAGAAGTCAAGGCCATGTTGCGTTTGTGCAACTCATTTAATGAAGACAATGATTTGGATGTCTTTACATTATTCTATGAAATTTCCGAATTATTTTCCGGTTTAGTACAAACTCACGAGTAAGGAAATTTGTTTTATTTTTCTTTTTAAATCAAAAAAAAATTGGATTGAATAACACTTTAAATTTCTTCCAAATACAAAGAAATAACAAAATACAGAGTGGCTGCAGCCGCATCATGGAAGGATCCACTGACATCATTGGTCTGGCAAACTACATTGTAGATCATTTGGCCACAAGTAGCTGTACGGATTTGTCATATCGTTCGTATTTAAATTTGTTTGCAGACACTTCTTTTAATGGAAGCATAAGTAAGTGCAATGTAATTTGTTTTAATCTTCGCTGGTGATAGGATATCTTTTTCTTTATATAATAGTTCGTCCTTGGACTTATCAGACGTGCAATGAATTTGGTTGGTATCAAACATCCAGCTCAAGACAACAACCTTTTGGCACCAAATATCCTCTAGTCTTCTTTACTACTTTGTGCGGCGATGCTTATGGCGATGAGTTTACTAATGAATATATACAGAAAAGGCTGCAGGAAACTAATAGAGTATTTGGTGGTCTTAAGCCTAATGTAGAAAATGTTTATTGGACTCATGGTCAATTAGATCCTTGGAGATCTGCCGGCATACAAAGTCAAAACCAGTCTACCATTATACCTTGTAAGTAAAGGATAACTTTGTTGACTCCGTTGAAATAACCTAAAGCTATTAATATATATTCTTCTCTCCCATTTTAGACCACGCCCATTGTAAAGATTTCGATTCGATTAGCGATAGAGATACTCCTGCACTTAAGGCTTCTAAAGAAAAAATTGCTGACTTGGTAAGGAAGTGGTTGGCATAAACAGAAATTGTTAGTTTGCTTTTAATATTATTTTATATATAATTTTATTTATAAAATAAATAATTTTTAAAAAATAAATGACTATTTGTAAGCTTTAATGCAACCCTACTATACAACCCAAATGCATACAGCTCTGAACATTCTTCTAATGTCAGAGTATAACACTTTATATACTCACTTCCTTTTTGTAACTTTACTTAAGAACATGCTTAATAAATCGAACTGAATTGTATCATTGAATTGCAAATTAAGCCGTGTCTTACTTATTCTCGCGATTGGGGTTTCACGTATATTTCTACTACGTACTTCATTGGATTTGAACAAATCTTTCCAACAAAGGTTATGGGCCCAGATAAGCCCTGGTAATCGTGAATGAATTTGAGGTTAAGTACGAAATCCTGGAACGTGTGTAAGGTCTTAATAGTTTGGTTCAATATAAAAGAGAAATCTAAGTAATGGCAACAGGTGTGGCAAGTATTGAAAAGCTAAGTGGTGACAATTACGCTACGTGGTGTATCCAAATTAAAAGTTTACTCATAACGTTGGATCTATGGAGCACCATTACAGAAGGATGTCCGCAAGATGAAGGTTCTGCAATTAAATGGAATTTGGCTGATTCCAAGGCACTTGCAACCATAACGTTAAGCGTCAAACCAAGTGAATTAATTCACATTAAAAATTGCACCACGGCAAAAAGTGCATGGACAACTTTAAATAACTTATATAAAGCAGATACGGCTTCAAGAAAAGTTAATTTATTTAAAAGGCTTGTTAAGTTCAGATTTAACAACAATCAGAAGTTTTCGTCACAAATAAATGAATTCAGTTCTACCATAGATGAATTAAAGGAAATTGGTGTTGTTCTAAATGATGATTTATTATCTATATTACTCCTTTGCAGTCTTCCAGATGAGATGGAGAACTTCGTTATTGCCATTGAAAGTAGAGACGAGTTACCCAGGTATGACAAATTAATATCAAAAATATTTGAGGAAGAATTGCGACAAAGCAATAAAGTTAATAACCCAAATGAAACAGTATTCGCCGCAGACACAAAACAAGAATTTAAAAGAAATAAAAAATTTAACAATTATAGCAACAACAACCAACGGTCAAATCAACGTATGCCGGAGAAGAAACGTAAGAATTTCAATATTAGTAACATTAAATGTTACAGATGTGGCAAAAAAGGTCATGTGCGCTCTCAATGTAAAGAAAGTGAGGCGAAATCAGATTACGCATGTTTGTTACATGAAAATGTTAACAATCTAACAGAGAAGTTTATACTGGACAGCGGCGCAACATCCCATATGTGCAAAACAAAACAATACTTTACGCAGCTAGCAGAATCAAAGCAGAAGATAATTCTAGCATCAGGTGAGAGTGTAAATGCAGAGGGTAGTGGTGAAGTCAGAATCGTAACAGAATACTGTAATCTAACTTTACAGAATGTTTTGTATGTGCCAAAACTGCATTCGAATTTTTTTTCTATTAGTAAAATTTTAAAAGCTGGTTATTCTGTTAATTTTGTAAATAAAGAAGCTGTTATGAAAAGCAAAGATAATAAAAATATTTTGACAGCCGAATTAAATGAAGGAATGTTTGTTGCGAATGTGAAAATAAAAGAAATAGAAAGTATAAATTCAGCTATTGATGAAAATATTATTTTAAAGTGGCATGACAGATACGGGCATATAAATAGTAAAGATTTAAATAAATTGTCTTCTAAAAATATGGTAAAAGGCTTAAATATTAAAATTCCGGATAAAATTGATTGTGTTACATGTGCGGTTAACAAAATTTCTGTAAAACCATACACCAATTATGGAAATGTTCAGACCAAAGATTTGTTGGAGGTTCTTCATATAGACCTTTGTGGCCCGATTGGAGTTAAAAGTGTTGGTGGTTCATCGTATTTTATGACCATCATAGACGACTATTCTCGTTATGTAACAGTTTATTTTCTCAAACATAAAAGTGATGCCTTTGATGCTTTTATTAATTTTACTGCGACTGCGGAGAAGCAGACAGGCCGCCACATAAAAGTTGTTAGAAGCGACAACGGAACAGAATTTGTTAATTCTAAGTTTAAAGTGTTTTTTGCCAAAAATGGAATAATTCACCAGACAACAGTAAGTTATTCCCCGCAACAAAATGGTGTTGCCGAAAGGGCCAACAGAACCCTGGTCGAGATGTCTCGTTGTTTGTTGCAGAAGTCTGGTTTGTCACAAAGTTTGTGGGGCGAGGCTGTGTATACAGCCACGTATTTAAGAAACAGGTCTCCCACAAAAGTTCTTGGCGATGTAACTCCCTACGAAAGGTGGACAGGTAGGCAGCCATCTGTGTTTCATCTAAAAACTTTCGGATGTGATGCTGTCGTACTAAATAAAGGCCCGAAACCAAAAGGAAGCAAATTTTTACCAAATGGATCGAAAATGAAATTCGTAGGATATCAGCTACATACAAAGGGATATCGTTTGTATGATCCCGACAAAAGGCAAATTATTGTAGCTCGTGACGTCATATTTTTCGAAGAATCGTTTGAACAAATTTCAGCTGTAGACAACGAACAAGAAATGTTTTATGCTAACATCTTTAAAGACAGTTCAGCAAACGAAGGTGATCGTGCGGCTCAAGATCAAGATGATGAGGAGTCAACGGATGCAATATCAATCTCAAGTGATAATGAAGATCAGGTGAGTCTTCCTAATAGTGAATTTGAAAGAGACGAGACAATCGTAGTTGAAAATAAAAGAAAAAGAGGCAGGCCCAAATTAGAAAGAACAGGTGGTAGAGGTAGACCTCGAAAAGTGTATGTTACTGAAGAAGGCCCTGAAATGCTAAATGCGGTAATTGAAAACCCTGATTCTGTACATGAAGCCTTAAATTCTGATGATAGTGAAAAGTGGAAGGAAGCCATGCAGAAAGAATACGATTCGTTAATTGCCAACAAGACCTGGACTTTGGTAGAGAAGCCGAAAAATAAAAATATAATTGGTAATAAATGGGTTTTTGCCGTTAAACGTTTACCAGATGGTTCTATAGAAAGATATAAGGCGAGACTGGTTGCACAAGGATGCTCACAGAAATTTAACGTCGATTATCGTGAAACATTTGCTCCCGTTGTTAGACACTCCACTATTCGTTTGTTGTTGGCATTAGCAGCTAGGCACAAATTACTATTAAATCACATTGATATAGAGGCAGCTTATTTAAATGGAGACCTAGAGGATGATGTCTACATGATGCAGCCCAAGTTATTTGAAAATAAAAATTTCGCGAACAAAGTCTGTAGGCTCAATAAATCTCTGTATGGCCTGAAACAGGCAGGCCGAGAATGGAATAAAAGGGTGAATGACATTCTGCTAGACATTGGTTTCAAGAGGTGTAAATCTGACACTTGTGTCTACGTTAAACGAAATGGCAACGAAGTCTGCATTGTAGCAATTTACGTCGACGACATGCTGTTGGCATGTTCTAATGAGCAAGAAATGAAAAATATTGTTGGAGAGCTTAACAATCATGTAAAAGCCGTGGATCGAGGTGCTATTTCATTTTATTTGGGTATGGAAGTTTCCCGTGAAGGTTCAAGAGGTGATATTATCATCCACCAACAAAAATATACTGAAGAATTGCTAGAGAAATGGGGTATGTCAAACTGCAAACCTGCGGCTACTCCATGGCCAAGTGGAACGATACTGACTAAATGTGAAAATAAATGTGAAGGCCTAGAAACTACAAGCTACCAAAAGTTAATTGGATCCATAATGTACCTTGCCGTTATATCAAGACCAGATTTGATGCACGTAGTATCAAAACTATCTCAGTTTAATACACATCCCCACAAGGAACATTTTGCAGCGGCAAAATATGTATTGAGATACCTAAAGAAGCATCCTATTGGTAAAATAACTTTTTCTAATAATATAAAGAATTTTGAATGCTTCACAGATTCAGACTGGGCCAGTGATTCCAATGACAGGAAGTCATACTCAGGTTTTGTTATGTTTATGGCTGGAGGACCTGTGGCTTGGGAGTCAAGAAAGCAAACTGTAGTGGCTCTAAGCACAATGGAAGCCGAATACATAGCGTTATGTCAAGGAACAAAGGAAACAGTTTTCCATCGGTGTCTGTTGTATGAAATGGGATTTGATGACTGTATAGCGGTTCCTACTCCCATCTTTTGCGATAATCAAAGCGCAGCGTTCATGGTCAAAAATCCTACAGTGCAGAAGAAAAGCAAACATATTGACATTCGTTTTCACTACATAAGAGAAAAATTCGAAGCTAAAGAAATTGATGTGAAATATGTAACAACTAACGAAAATGCATCAGACATATTGACAAAGGTACTTACAAAACAAAAGCATTTATATTGTTGTAAATTATTAAAAATTGAAATGTAATTATTTGAATTATTCAAATGCATTTGGTTTGAGGGGGAGATTGTAAGCTTTAATGCAACCCTACTATACAACCCAAATGCATACAGCTCTGAACATTCTTCTAATGTCAGAGTATAACACTTTATATACTCACTTCCTTTTTGTAACTTTACTTAAGAACATGCTTAATAAATCGAACTGAATTGTATCATTGAATTGCAAATTAAGCCGTGTCTTACTTATTCTCGCGATTGGGGTTTCACGTATATTTCTACTACGTACTTCATTGGATTTGAACAAATCTTTCCAACACTATTCATTTTGATATAATAAAAATTTTATAATAAATTTGCAATTTTATTACGAATTAGCATAGAGACTATACCATACGAGTTATATTTATAATATTTTGTTTATATTAAAACGGTTTATCAACTGATGTGGACTGTTTTCAAAGCAAAAGGCAAATTCGAATAAAATATTGGCAATGCGTTTTACGACGTCATGGGTTGAAGTGCCCGTTTATATGTAGATTATAAATTCTGATTTATAACATTTACATCTAGAACTAGAAGTTTCAGACAACTCAACCGTTAACTTAAATTTTCAGTACTTCCCATGTGTGTACTTCCTTAATGTTTATATAAAATGCAGCATACTTTAGGGATTAGCACAAATATCGAAAATTAAAAAACGTTCATCGATCCCATACAAAATTTTCAAAGTTAACCCCTGCGACACAGAAAATTTTCTATACACTTTTTATAAAAAATTTTCTATAAAATTGTTATACAAAAATTTTCTATAAAATTGTTATACAAAAATTTTCTATAAAATTACAAAAAATTTTCTATAAAATTTTTATACAAAAAATTGTCTATAAAATTGTTATACAAAAATTATCTATAAAATTAGAAAAAATTTTCTATAAAAATTTTATACAAAAAATTTTCGATAAAATTTTTATACAAAAAATTTTCGATAAAATTTTTATACAAAAAATTTTCGATAAAATTTTTATACAAAAAATTTTCGATAAAATTTTTATACAAAAAATTTTCGATAAAATTTTTATACAAAAAATTTTCGATAAAATTTTTATACAAAAAATTTTCGATAAAATTTTTATACAAAAAATTTTCGATAAAATTTTTATACAAAAAGTTTTCGATAAAATTTTTATACAAAAAATTTTCGATAAAATTTTTATACAAAAAATTTTCGATAAAATTTTTATACAAAAAATTTTCGATAAAATTTTTATACAAAAAATTTTCGATAAAATTTTTATACAAAAAATTTTCGATAAAATTTTTATACAAAAAATTTTCGATAAAATTTTTATACAAAAAATTTTCGATAAAATTTTTATACAAAAAATTTTCGATAAAATTTTTATACAAAAAATTTTCGATAAAATTTTTATACAAAAAATTTTCGATAAAATTTTTATACAAAAAATTTTCGATAAAATTTTTATACAAAAAATTTTCGATAAAATTTTTATACAAAAAATTTTCGATAAAATTTTTATACAAAAAATTTTCGATAAAATTTTTATACAAAAAATTTTCGATAAAATTTTTATACAAAAAATTTTCGATAAAATTTTTATACAAAAAATTTTCGATAAAATTTTTATACAAAAAATTTTCGATAAAATTTTTATACAAAAAATTTTCGATAAAATTTTTATACAAAAAATTTTCGATAAAATTTTTATACAAAAAATTTTCGATAAAATTTTTATACAAACAATTTTCGATAAAATTTTTATACAAAAAATTTTCGATAAAATTTTTATACAAAAAATTTTCGATAAAATTTTTATACAAAAAATTTTCGATAAAATTTTTATACAAAAAATTTTCGATAAAATTTTTATACAAAAAATTTTCGATAAAATTTTTATACAAAAAATTTTCGATAAAATTTTTATACAAAAAATTTTCGATAAAATTTTTATACAAAAAATTTTCGATAAAATTTTTATACAAAAAATTTTTGATAAAATTTTTATACAAAAAATTATCGATAAAATTTTTATACAAAAAATTTTCGATAAAATTTTTATACAAAAAATTTTCGATAAAATTTTTATACAAAAAATTTTCGATAAAATTTTTATACAAAAAATTTTCGATAAAATTTTTATACAAAAAATTTTCGATAAAATTTTTATACAAAAAATTTTCGATAAAATTTTTATACAAAAAATTTTCGATAAAATTTTTATACAAAAAATTTTCGATAAAATTTTTATACAAAAAATTTTCGATAAAATTTTTATACAAAAAATTTTCGATAAAATTTTTATACAAAAAATTTTCGATAAAATTTTTATACAAAAAATTTTCGATAAGATTTTTATACAAAAAATTTTCGATAAGATTTTTATACAAAAAATTTTCGATAAAATTTTTATACAAAAAATTTTCGATAAAATTTTTATACAAAAAATTTTCGATAAAATTTTTATACAAAAAATTTTCGATAAAATTTTTATACAAAAAATTTTCGATAAAATTTTTATACAAAAAATTTTCGATAAAATTTTTATACAAAAAATTTTCGATAAAATTTTTATACAAAAAATTTTCGATAAAATTTTTATACAAAAAATTTTCGATAAAATTTTTATACAAAAAATTTTCGATAAAATTTTTATACAAAAAATTTTCGATAAAATTTTTATACAAAAAACTTTCGATAAAATTTTTATAAAAAAATTTTCGATAAAATTTTTATAAAAAACTTTCGATAAAATTTTTATAAAAAAATTTTCGATAAAATTTTTATAAAAAAATTTTCGATAAAATTTTTATAAAAAAATTTTCGATAAAATTTTTATAAAAAAATTTTCGATAAAATTTTTATAAAAAAATTTTCGATAAAATTTTTATAAAAAAATTTTCGATAAAATTTTTATAAAAAAATTTTCTATAAAATTTTTATAAAAAAATTTTCTATAAAATTTTTATAAAAAAATTTTCTATAAAATTTTTGTAAAAAAATTTTCTATAAAATTTTTATAAAAAAATTTTCTATAAAATTTTTATAAAAAAATTTTCTATAAAATTTTTATAAAAAAATTTTCTATAAAATTTTTATAAAAAAATTTTCTATAAAATTTTTATAAAAAAATTTTCTATAAAATTTTTATAAAAAAATTTTCTATAAAATTTTTATAAAAAAATTTTCTATAAAATTTTTTTATTGTTGTAAATTATTAAAAATTGAAATGTAATTATTTGAATTATTCAAATGCATTTGGTTTGAGGGGGAGATTGTAAGCTTTAATGCAACCCTACTATACAACCCAAATGCATACAGCTCTGAACATTCTTCTAATGTCAGAGTATAACACTTTATATACTCACTTCCTTTTTGTAACTTTACTTAAGAACATGCTTAATAAATCGAACTGAATTGTATCATTGAATTGCAAATTAAGCCGTGTCTTACTTATTCTCGCGATTGGGGTTTCACGTATATTTCTACTACGTACTTCATTGGATTTGAACAAATCTTTCCAACACTATTCATTTTGATATAATAAAAATTTTATAATAAATTTGCAATTTTATTACGAATTAGCATAGAGACTATACCATACGAGTTATATTTATAATATTTTGTTTATATTAAAACGGTTTATCAACTGATGTGGACTGTTTTCAAAGCAAAAGGCAAATTCGAATAAAATATTGGCAATGCGTTTTACGACGTCATGGGTTGAAGTGCCCGTTTATATGTAGATTATAAATTCTGATTTATAACATTTACATCTAGAACTAGAAGTTTCAGACAACTCAACCGTTAACTTAAATTTTCAGTACTTCCCATGTGTGTACTTCCTTAATGTTTATATAAAATGCAGCATACTTTAGGGATTAGCACAAATATCGAAAATTAAAAAACGTTCATCGATCCCATACAAAATTTTCAAAGTTAACCCCTGCGACACAGAAAATTTTCTATACACTTTTTATAAAAAATTTTCTATAAAATTGTTATACAAAAATTTTCTATAAAATTGTTATACAAAAATTTTCTATAAAATTACAAAAAATTTTCTATAAAATTTTTATACAAAAAATTGTCTATAAAATTGTTATACAAAAATTATCTATAAAATTAGAAAAAATTTTCTATAAAAATTTTTATACAAAAAATTTTCGATAAAATTTTTATACAAAAAATTTTCGATAAAATTTTTATACAAAAAATTTTCGATAAAATTTTTATACAAAAAATTTTCGATAAAATTTTTATACAAAAAATTTTCGATAAAATTTTTATACAAAAAATTTTCGATAAAATTTTTATACAAAAAATTTTCGATAAAATTTTTATACAAAAAATTTTCGATAAAATTTTTATACAAAAAATTTTCGATAAAATTTTTATACAAAAAATTTTCGATAAAATTTTTATACAAAAAATTTTCGATAAAATTTTTATACAAAAAATTTTCGATAAAATTTTTATACAAAAAATTTTCGATAAAATTTTTATACAAAAAATTTTCGATAAAATTTTTATACAAAAAATTTTCGATAAAATTTTTATACAAAAAATTTTCGATAAAATTTTTATACAAAAAATTTTCGATAAAATTTTTATACAAAAAATTTTCGATAAAATTTTTATACAAAAAATTTTCGATAAAATTTTTATACAAAAAATTTTCGATAAAATTTTTATACAAAAAATTTTCGATAAAATTTTTATACAAAAAATTTTCGATAAAATTTTTATACAAAAAATTTTCGATAAAATTTTTATACAAAAAATTTTCGATAAAATTTTTATACAAAAAATTTTCGATAAAATTTTTATACAAAAAATTTTCGATAAAATTTTTATACAAAAAATTTTCGATAAAATTTTTATACAAAAAATTTTCGATAAAATTTTTATACAAAAAATTTTCGATAAAATTTTTATACAAAAAATTTTCGATAAAATTTTTATACAAAAAATTTTCGATAAAATTTTTATACAAAAAATTTTCGATAAAATTTTTATACAAAAAATTTTCGATAAAATTTTTATACAAAAAATTTTCGATAAAATTTTTATACAAAAAATTTTCGATAAAATTTTTATACAAAAAATTTTCGATAAAATTTTTATACAAAAAATTTTCGATAAAATTTTTATACAAAAAACTTTCGATAAAATTTTTATAAAAAAATTTTCGATAAAATTTTTATAAAAAACTTTCGATAAAATTTTTATAAAAAAATTTTCGATAAAATTTTTATAAAAAAATTTTCGATAAAATTTTTATAAAAAAATTTTCGATAAAATTTTTATAAAAAAATTTTCGATAAAATTTTTATAAAAAAATTTTCTATAAAATTTTTATAAAAAAATTTTCTATAAAATTTTTATAAAAAAATTTTCTATAAAATTTTTGTAAAAAAATTTTCTATAAAATTTTTATAAAAAAATTTTCTATAAAATTTTTATAAAAAAATTTTCTATAAAATTTTTATAAAAAAATTTTCTATAAAATTTTTATAAAAAAATTTTCTATAAAATTTTTATAAAAAAATTTTCTATAAAATTTTTATAAAAAAATTTTCTATAAAATTTTTATAAAAAAATTTTCTATAAAATTTTTATAAAAAAATTTTCTATAAAATTTTTATAAAAAAATTTTCTATAAAATTTTTATAAAAAAATTTTCTATAAAATTTTTATAAAAAAATTTTCTATAAAATTTTTATAAAAAAATTTTCTATAAAATTTTTATAAAAAAATTTTCTATAAAATTTTTATAAAAAAATTTTCTATAAAATTTTTATAAAAAAATTTTCTATAAAATTTTTATAAAAAAATTTTCTATAAAATTTTTATAAAACATTTTCGATAAAACTTTTATAAAACATTTTCGATAAAACTTTTACAAATTAATTTTCTATATCTTTATATTATTATTTACATTTGTATTAATGAAGTTAAAAATCATAAAAGTAAAAACAGAATATATATTTTTGTTAAATTGGGAATCAGTAAGGGAATCTAACTTGTTTTTAAAAGTTTTTATTTTTGGGAAATGTTCAAAATTTTAATTTTTTGGTGAAACTTTAATGTACATATTGGTAAACTTTCATTTTTTTCTAATTTATTTGTAATATTTTAATTATTTAGTTGTAAGAAGGATTTTTAAAATTTTCGATGTAAAAAAAAATTAAATTTATATTTTGAAAAATTTATTTTTGACATTGTAGGCCACCAGGCAGTTATTTCTAAAAAATACTTTTAGTAATAAAACTACTTTATGGCTGATTATATTTTTATTACTTCAAAAATATTTATGCTTTTGTTCCACTTGATAGCTTGTGAGTAGCAACCTACGATGAAAACCAATACTAATAATTTTATGTACTTCGGTCATAATAAATAATATGATTTTAATCTGATAAGTTTTTTTATAACCTCAGTATCAAAAAAAAAAACTCCAAAAATGTTTTTAATGAACAAAACTTTTAGTCTTTGCTAAGTTTTCGATGAAGATGGTTAAAATAGCTAAACTGTCTTTGATATACGCAGTTGTAATGACTGTCACAGCCTGCGCAGTATCAGGTCTTGAACAAGTCAAGCCATTTATTAAAACCTTTCATGATTTGCACAAGGCACCAGGACCTCAATCGTTAGCGAGAGCAAATGTAAAAACTTTATGGATTGAGCAGAAATTAGATCATTTTAATGAGAGTGATACCAGAACTTGGCAAATGGTGAGAGCTAACAAGTTATCTATTTTTTTTCTCAAAACATTTAATGATTTTATTTAGCGCTATATGGCCAATGATGAATTGTATAAATCTGGTGGTGCTTTGTTTATATTTGTTGGTGGTGAATGGTATATTTCGGCAGGTTCCATTAGCAGCGGTCATCTTTATGACATGGCTGCCGAACATAATGGTTATTTGTTTTATACAGAACACCGTTATTATGGCGAAAGTAGACCTGTTAATGACACGACTAACGAAAATTTGAAATATCTGACTGTTCAGCAGGCGTTGGCTGATTTGGCCCATTTCATACGCACTATGAAGGCCACCATTGCTGGCATGGAGAATTCTAAAGTTATTTTGAGCGGCTGTTCGTACACAGCTGCTTTGGTCACATGGTTTAAGAAATTATATCCTGATTTGGCAACTGGTTGTTGGGCCTCTAGCGCCCCATTGCACATTAAAGCTGATTTTTATGGTAAGTTTGAAGATTTAATAATTAATTAGACTTTTTATAGATAAAGTCTTTAATGACACATTTGGAGTTTAAAAAAAAAAGCATTTATGATTCAGAAACAAACGAGTTGAGAACACAAAAAAAAATTAAATCTATATCCCTTTTTCAGAATTCAAAGAAACTATGGGACAGTCGATGAGACTGATAGGTGGTGACCTTTGTTACGGGCGCATTCAACGTGGGTTTGCCGAAATGGAATCTATGTTTGTCAATAAGCGTGGAGCAGAAGTCAAGGCCATGTTGCGTTTGTGCAACTCATTTAATGAAGACAATGATCTGGATGTCTTTACATTATTCTATGAAATTTCCGAATTATTTGCCAGATTGATACAATATGAACAGTAAGAGATTTTTTTAAACAGAAAGAGAAAATTTATTTCGAATGAAATTATTATTTCCTTACAAGCAATAACATATATACAGCGTGTGATATTATTATGCAAGGAAAAACTGATTTAATTGGTCTCTCTAAATACATCGTATATTATTTTAAGGATTATGGCTGTTCCGATCTGTCATATCGTTCTTATTTAAATGAGCTTTCAAAAACTTCTTTTAGCAGAAACATAAGTAAGTGCAATGTTTTTTTATCCTTTTTTATCCTTAGCGTAATGAGAACATCTTTTTTTTATAATAGTGCGTCCTTGGATCTATCAGACATGCAATGAAATTGGTTGGTTTCAAACATCCAGCTCAAGCCAACAACCTTTTGGTACCAAATATCCGCTAGTCTTTTTTACTACTTTGTGCGGCGATGCTTATGGCGATAAGTTTACCAATGAATATATACAAAAAAGGCTGCAGGAAACTAATAGAGTATTTGGTGGTCTTAAGCCTAATGTAGAAAATGTTTATTGGACTCATGGTCAATTGGATGGTTGGAGATGTGCAGGCATACAAAATCACAACATGTCAACTGTTATACCTTGTGAGTACATCATATATAGGTTTGGATTTTAATAAATAAAAAAATGTAATTTCCTTGTGTCTCCTCATTATAGATGTCTCCCATTGTCCAGATTTGAATTCGATTAGCAGCAGAGATAGTACTGAACTAAGGGCATCTAAGGAAAAAATTGCTGCCTTAGTGAGGAAATGGTTGGCATAAACTTAAGTTCTGTTATATTCATCACCCACTAGCCACGAGTCATAGTCCGCGTCCTTATGTATACAATTTTCTTCGAATTTGACCTGTGTTTTGAAAGTATTCTACACCAGATTTGAAGATTTAATTTTATAGTGCTGCTGATATGGCACCCGTCTCTGGATAATTACTCAAGATGTGGCAAAAGTTTTATATAAAATTATATTAGTGCATTGTTCAGTAGTATCTAAAATAAAAAGGCCTGCCAAGTCGTTTAAATTTTTTTCATTATTCATTATTTTCTCTAGGAAATGAGATTTTTGAACGGAGGTACTAAGGTACCTCCCGGCAAAATTTAGCTTTCATGTTATGCAAACACTTTCAGTAAGAAGAGACGGACGGAATGACAAAAGTTACAAAAATTAATTGGTGTTTTACATTCCATATCGGTTAATATCTACACTAGGCAACAAAAGTCAAAAAAAATATTTCATGGACAGTCAAAGTCCTAATATTATATGTATAGACTAGACAAGGTAAGTCCGTATTGCTGTCCGCAAGCTGCTGTCTAACAGTAAAACAGTAAGTTTTAACGGGTCTAACGGCTAGATTAGCGATAGTGGGAATTTTCTTGGAAGTACAACGCCTTCTACGTTCATCCCATCTGGTCGGATAGATGTACTTATAAACAAAAAATAATTAAAGGTCATATTTCCTACAGTTAACGAAATACATGCAGCAAGTGGCCCACCTCGGTCTCAACACATACTGATTTTAAACTTGATATTCATGATTTTTAAAATTTATATTGTTTTTGTATTTTTTACATTAATAATCCGATTCTACCCAAGCTTTGATAAATATATCTATATATATTGTCGGAAAGCTATAGCTGCCTACATCAGTGAACCGATCTTTCTGAAATTTTCATACTTTGTTATTAGATATTGATATAGATATTGGTAAAATAGGGCACTTATTTTGTTGATATTCGTCGTGGGCGTGGCACCTTCCAAACAAAGTAACTATTTATCATCGTATTGCTTGGTAACATTAATAGGTAGCGCCTTGAGATTTCGCACCAATAACCTCTATATTAACATACATTTAGTTAAGAGAAAGATATCCTGAATTGAAATAGTGGGCGTGGTACGTCCCATATTAAGTGAAAAATTATTATTATGCTGTATCTAGAGAACTGCAATAGGTAGCGTCTTAGTTTAGTTTAGCTAAACACAGACTGAATTGGAATAGTGGGCGTGGTACCTTCCATACAAAGTGAAGAATTATTATCGTGTTCGTGGCGAACTACAATAGATAGAGCCTTGAATTGGGACAGTGGGCGTGAACAAACAAAGTGAACACCTAGCAATAGAAGAAATACAAACATCTACTCACATTTGCTCCCCATCTATATCTATCTTTACATATAATAATATATCGGGTGGTTAAATTTTAAGGGCCGATGTTGAATGTGAACCACACCTAACGTCAAGTTTTTTTCTGCATTTACTTTGACATGTCTCAATTTGAGACTAAATCCATTTGAACCATGGAAAGACACACAATCGAGCAACGCGTTAAAGTTTTTCAAGAAATGGTAATTTCAAAGAAAATCATCTTTAGTGATGAGGCACATTTTCACCTTAGTAGATTCGTCGATAAGCTGAATTGCCGCATTTGGGCGAATGATAATCAAAGAGTGATTGTCGAAAAACCAATGCACCCACAAAAAGTGACTGTTTGGTGCGGTTTATGGACTGGCTGCATCATCGCACCGTATTTTTTCAAAAATGAGGCCGGTCAGGCAGTTATTGTGAATGGTGTTCGCTATCGTGAGATGATAACGAAGTTTTTATGGTCCGAACTGGAAGATATGGTTGTGGACGATATGTGGTTTCCACAGGTGGGTGCCACTTTCCACACAGCAAACGAAACAATGGCTCATTTGCGCGACATATTCAATGGCTGTGTTATCTCAAGTGGTGGCGATGTCAATTGGCCGCCAAGATCATGTGATTTGACTTTTGGACTTCTTTCTTTAGGGTTATTTGAAAGAAAAGGTTTACGTCGATAAGCCAGCAACAATTCAAGAGCTAAGAGATGTGGAGTAAGATTAACGTGGGCAAATGCCGGTTGGCCTAATCCCACGGTCGTCTTACCACCAAGTGAAATTTAAGCGCAGACTAGCGCCCCCATTGTGTTGTATAGCAACACTCCACGATATGACGTTGCCGCCAATCGCAATTTGTGTATCGTCACATTGAGTATCAATTTATATAATATGGCAAGCCTAGAAGGCAAGCTTAGATTCCATATTATAGCTTAGGGGTTTGGAGACTATCCAAACTCCGTCTATTGAGAGTGCAACAGCACACTTGATCGACCTTGCACCATACCTACATTAATCGATCTTAAAACAAAACCACCACGTGTACCTTCGAAGAGGACGTCACCAACAACCGGTCACAGAGAGGCTAGGCTCTCTGTCGGGCTACCGATTCCCGTGGTACCAGTCCTTTGGGCACTGGTCGGGCCTCGAAGAGGACCCGTGCATTAAAACAACGGACCTTTTCTGCCAGATTTAGTTTCTAGGAACCCTAGCGTCTGGTGCCCCTATTTTCCCCGAGTAAACCGCGTCAAAGCATTTGCCATTCCTTCAGTGACAATTGGAACCCCCGGGGGTAAAGAGCTAAAGGATAAGATAATTCGGCACATTAACGGCACAGAACCTCAATTATGCCTCAAAGTCATCAAAAATGTGGAGCATCGGATGGAGGTGTGCCGCCGAGGTCGGGCGGCCATATGGCCGATATTTTGTTCCTTACATAATTGAACAATACCAATATTATCAAAATAAAAAGAAATGCCAATAACTTCCTAAATAATTTGTGTTTTTTTCAAAATCAACATCGGCCCTTACAAATTTAACCAACCTTTAGTAACTCATTTCCTTGTCTGTCTGTGTTCGCATCACATAAAAACTACTGGATGGATTTTAACAAAATCGTGAGGAGATACCTCAGCGTCCTGATTCCCATATACGATACTTCTTTTCCGCAAAAATAATTTATTTCCAAAAGAAAATGGAGAAAAAGCAGTAAAGATACGCAATTTATGATTTAAAGG
The DNA here is from genome assembly GCA_949628195.1 of Phasia obesa. Taxonomy (NCBI): domain Eukaryota; kingdom Metazoa; phylum Arthropoda; class Insecta; order Diptera; family Tachinidae; genus Phasia; species Phasia obesa. The sequence continues at coordinate 207,291,834 of OX451215.1, read as the reverse complement.
TACTGTAATTTCCGATTTAAACACGTTTTCGCAACAGATGGCGCTGTCTTGAAACACATTATGACAAAATATGAAAAGTACTTAAAGGAGGCAACTTTTATATTTGAAAGATGGCGCTGTTTTGAAACACGTAATGAAAAAATATGTATTACTTACTGCCAAATTGCCAATTGAATAAAATTTGTACTTGATTTGTGTTTTTACTTTCTGGAATGACATTGTTATTAAAATATTTTAAACACCTTTTACAGAGCTTTACAATAATTTTTAGAATTTAATATAAATTTTAAAATTTCATCCAGGGATGGATACCTTTATATAAAGTAAATATGTACGTAAGAGTTTGGTGTGGATTTACTTTCGAAGCAAAGTGTGTGGGCACAGCTAGTGTAAAATAACTATTTTAAATGTAAACTGATTTAAAGCAACAACAAGAAGTCAAAATACTTTGAGATAAGATAAAATTTAATCATATCGAACAGTAGAGAATTAAAAATTAAATCTTATATTTTTCAATTAACCAATAATCAATAATAATCTAAGTTCTGAAATTCGAATACTTATCAAGTAACATATGCGGCGGGCGACTTGTGTGTTAAATATTAAGTATAAAAAAAGGTTTACAGGTGAACTACAAACGCATTTGAGAAAGTGAAATTTATTGCGATGGTTGTGGTCCTATTTGTCATGGTAGTCTTAACTAAGGCGAAGAGCATGACAAAAAGTGTTCCTGTTTTTGTTGAGTCCTTTCAAAATTTATACAGAGGTCCACCGAAAATATTGGTAGCTAGCCGAGGTAATGATGTATATATAAATTGGATCATTTCGACAAAGAAAATAACAGGACATGGCAAATGGTAGGAGATTGAAAAAGAAAAATATACATAAAACAACTAAAAAGGTCTGATGATTTGAAAACATTTGCTCTTATTTTCTAGCGTTATTTGGTGAACGAAGAACATTTTGAGAATGGCGGTCCAATGTTTATCGAGTTAGGCGGTGAATGGGAAATTTTACCTGGTTCACTTCAAGCTGACATTTTTCACGGTCTTGCTAAAGAGCATAAGGTCAGGCATTTTGTTCAACACAGAACATCGCTATTATGGTAAAAGTAAACACACCAGGTAAGTCCGAAAAAACTAGTAACACTAAAAATATAAATAAAAAATGGTGTTTGTCAATTTTTAAGGTGGAAAAATGTCAGGCCAACTTTCAGGAAAATACGAAAAATACTTTTAGGGAATACATCTGCACGAGTATTCAAGATTATCTAAATTTGGGTAAAGGAATTTAAAAGTGGCAATACAAAACCTTGTTCAGGGAAGGCATTTCAGAAATCATTACAAAAATTTACAAAGATTCCATGCCTTAAAATGCCCGATTGATTACTGAATCAGCTGATTTAGAGCTTTTTCTTTGCCATCCTGATAAATTTCTTTGCCGATGCCTATACAATGAATGCAATAGAACAATTAAAAATCATGTAAACTCTACCTTTCGTAAGTTTTAGAGTTATTGTGATTCCACCAAAGACAATTAACGCCGTTCCCTGTTGTTTTCCACATAAAGCCCGTTGCCTAGTATTCCCCAGTACTGGAAGTCCGAAAGGATCAGCTGGAACTTTGGTGTCAATACGAACCCTAAAAGAACCGTTTGCTCAAATATTTCATCCCGAGTTTTCGCAGAGCTAAATAGTTGCAGCTAAGGGGTTTTACTCCCTAGTTAGCTTCTGCGGCCGTTATGAAGCCTATTGAAGCGATGATGTGATCAAGATTTACCTCAGTACTTGGCATTGTTGGGTCTAACTTGACAGTGGCCTTAGCACTGGATGAAAATAAGGTATAGAGCAGGACCTCCACTATGTAGTACAGCACACCATACGATACGGTGTCTAGCACCTAATATCGCCTGCAATTTACAGAAACATGTCAATTCTTGACCCTTTTCTCTAACCACTCGTTTAGGGGTTTGGACACTATCCAAACTCCTTCTGCACACTTGATCAACCGTACACCATCTCTGCATGTATTGGTCCAAACCACAGCCACCACGTGTACCCCCGAAGGAGACCTAACCAAAAACCTGTCACAGAGAAGAGGGATTCTCTGTAAGGGGTACCGGTTCCCGTGGTATCAGTCGTTTGGATACTGGTTGGGACTCGAAAAGACTCATAATTAAACATTTCTGTTCTTCCAGATAAACTTACTGCAAACACCTTTTATTTTTAAGAGCGGGATATTTTAAACACTATTTACGGAATCTACAATAATTTTAGAACTTCACATAAATTTTAGAATTTTATCTAGGAATGGTTACCTCTATATAAAGAAAGTACATAAACTATAACATAAGCAAAATATAAAAGTAAGAGTGTTAAAATTTGGAGTGGAATACTTTCAAAGCAAAATCACGACGCTGACGATGTGGTGGGCACAATTACACTAGCTAGTGCCAAATCAACATATCAGCGCATAAAGCGGAGAAAACGATTCATAAGTAAATATAGTGGATAAGCAAAGATAAAAAAACTAATCAAATTTTTGGAATTTTTAGGAAAATGAGTCGATCTGGAATGAAATTTTTCTGTAAGAAGAAACCGTAAAACGAAAAAAAAAATTTCTTAAAAACCAAGATGACTGCGGTATCAATAAACGTATGCCGGGTATGCACTAATATGGCTATTAGTTAGCATTTGATAGCCAAAGTTTCAAGACGTTCCTTTCGTTTATCAGCCACCTTGCTTCTATGAAGGCTTTTATGGCTGGAAATCATTTAGCTAAGATCAGAGATTAGAAGTCTAGATTAGACATATAGACTTCACTACCTTCGAATCCATAGCCTTAACGGTGGCAATATTGTCCACAAAAATATTATCGGCCAGAATAAACAACTTCTGCAGTACACGCCACCAATGGAGTACCCATATGCTTTGTCATAAGTCCACAGGTACAAGGGATTGGTATGAGGCCCAAAGAAACTTTAGCGAGTTTTTTTAGAAACCCAAACTTTCCTTCGAACTGTGGCATAAGCGCAAAAAGCTTATAAGTGAGCAGATATATAAAGAAGAGAAACAAGACCCCGCACAAAATTCCTACTTGTAGATCGCGCATTTTGAATAAATAACTTTGTTTTTTAAAGCCTTTGAAATACAACCTGCTTGGAATGCCTTTATCCCTTGAAACCTTAAAAATTCTGCTAAGATTCCAAGACTATTAATGAAAGAAAAAATGGTTGGATTACGCAGTCCATCTCATTTTCAAATAATTTATTGTCGAAAGTAGTCGCTAGAAGACATAACTATACATATAGGTATATATATACATTGGTACTCCATGGAGTAATAGCTAAAAGCTGTTTTGTATTGCTCTAATGCTGTATGGCCCAATTAAACTTTGTGAATTTGAATTATCTCTGGAGTATAAAGGGTACTCCACAGATAGTACAAATTCAACTTCATCGAATGCATCAGAGATTACATTTGGACATGGACTATATTAATTTGATAAATCCAAAGAAAAGATATTCAGCTTCTCAAAACTTCTCTATATTTTCTTATTTAAATAATAATATACATATTTTTTTTCTTTTCAAACCTAAAGCAATCTAACGTTTGAAATTTTGAAATATTTGGACGTCAAACAGACGTTAGCCGATTTAGCTCACTTTATACGTACTCAGCGTGAAAAAGGTTTCCGCCTAGCCAATTCTAAAGTCATTGTGGCGGCTCTTACTCAGCCACCATGGTGGTGTGGTTTAGTAAGCTATATCCGGAATTGGTAAATGGTGGTTGGGCATCAAGTACGCCACTTTTGGCTAAAGTTGATTTTAAAGAATACGCAGAAGTTAAAGCAAAAGCTTTCCTAGAATTGGGCTCTCAACAGTGTTATAATCGTATAGAAAAAGGTATAGCCGAATTGGAACAAATGTTCGCTGGTCAACGTTCAGCTGAAGCCAAAGCCATGTTACAATTGTGCAATAATTTTGATCATAACAATGATTTAGATTTGTGGTCTTTGGGGAACACAAATTTTTCTTTTTTTTTTGCTTTTTAATTTTTAAATAATAAATATAAACAAATTAAAATTTAATTTTAACAGGGAAGGTGATATTCCACGTGAGTGCGACTACATAATGAAATTTGAGGATGATGTAACTGCCATAAGCAAATTCCTATTGGAAAGAACTCATTATAAAGACTTTTTGGATGTCACATACAAAAATACTTTGAATTATTATATGGATACATCTTCTACAAGGGAATCTTGTAGGTATATATGCATCAAAATTTTTTTATAACTACTGACCAATTAATTTTGTTAAGCTCGCCCTTGGTTCTATCAAACCTGCAATGAATTTGGTTGGTTTAAAAGCTCAGCTTCTAACAAACAACCGTTTGGTACTAAATTCCCTGCCACATTGTATACAACCTTATGTTATGATGTGTTTGGTTTGAAGTACACAAATGAACACATACATGAATTAGTTGCTGAAACTAATATGGTCTTTGGTGGCTTGAATCCGGAAGTAGAAAATGTCTACATGACTCATGGTGCCTTAGATCCTTGGAGTCCGTTAGGTCATAATGAAAGTCATGGGGCGTAGGTTATACCTAGGGCCTCACATTGTGCTAATACGTATTCAATAAGCGATGCCGATAGTCCTGAAATGCGTGCCTCTAAAAAACGTTTAGTCAAATTAGTACGTGAATAGTTGGCTTAAATATCTTTTTCTTTTTTTTGTTTTTTTTTTTTTTTTTTTGTTTAAAAATTTCTTAATTTATAAATTTCTATAGATTTTGCTGATTTGTTTTAGGAAATTTGAGAGTAATTTGACAGTAATGTGTTTAACACATAGACAACGGCAGGCTACACAACTACGCTATCTCAATGATAATCGAGAATTTTTTTACCCCACGTTGACTGGATGTTCATAGCGACAGCCCAAAAACTATTGAATCAGTAGACGAGAGGTTTATAGATCGATTATGGATAGCAACGCCACCTCAGTTTCGTTGTCAAAATGCAACACAACTGGGGAAAAAATTGGTATTATATAAGGCAACTTTTTTCAGTTGCCTTAAAGTTATCGATAATGCTATTTTGACAGTCTAGCAGCTGGAAATAAATGTAAACAATAAAATAGTTTTTAATATATAGCAAAGAAAATTCAAAAAAAATATTACTTCCTGTCTACAGATTTGATTCTTTTTGAAATTAATATCCAATTTCTTAAAAAAATGTGTGTAAACACACGTAAATTTGAAATTTTAATGCAAGTTTATCATCATGTTCCAGTCAAGACGATAAATCTAAAAAGAATACTCCTCATCCACCTTAAGACATCCTGTAAATTACCAAGTTTCATACCAGCAGCTATTTTTCGACCATTTTCATCAAAAGTTAAAAAGCTGGGACCAACTGCCGATCAAATACGGAATAGTATTCGTTTAATCGTTATTCTTTTGTTGGCTGATTATGTGAACAACACAGAAAGAGGGATAATATATGTACGTTGTCTGTAAGATTATAAGGAAAGGGATAAAGAAAAATAAACTTACTTTTCAGTTTTAGTGCAGTTTTTTTTTTTGTGTGAAAAATATTCTGGAAACTAAAATTAACAAGTTTTAGTTGCCAGTTGCATTACGTTATACAATTTCGGCAACTGGCAACGCAACTGCAGTTGGGTTGCCATCCATAATCGACCTCTTAGTTGCAATAAAGCTCTGACTAAACATCCCCCTTGAAATTTTGGATTATAAACGACTGTAACCAAGGAAAACTCCATATATATTCAACCGTTAACGAATTGTTCGTGGCACTTTGAACTGTTGCACCAGCTCGAAAACTAACTTCTAAATTCTACCAGATAATAGACATTGAATTCAATTGTGGAATTTCAAGATTTCAAGCTCTTATTGGTGACAGGATCAATTACAGTGACATCTTGTTTCAGAGTCGATACTGCAGGAAGATTGTAATCACGGCGTTTTCTTGTGCTCTTCCTGCAATTAAGTGGAGGTATCATAAACTTAAGGGAGGAGAAAACGACCAATTCAATGTGTAAGATAATCGTCAATCTTGTTTAGCGACCGACTTCTTAGCAAATCAAAAATCTAAAGTCAGGCAGATGCCGTATTTTTCGATATTTTTAATAGTCTTCGTTCTTCTAGTATGACCCATAGTGTACAATATTAACAAAAAAAAAGAATTATCACCTTTTACACGTCGGCATGGTAAATCCTTTTCTTTTAATATTTCACTTATTTGCTGGCATGTTCGAAAATATTTTTATTTAATGTTGGTAACTTTGCAAAAATTTCTTTGAAGTTTAGTTCCCAGGAAACTGATTTACTTGTTTCCCATTGTGTGAATCATCATCATATCAAGTGTTAAGAGTTAAAAAGTATTTAAAAATCATGTTTTTTCTCCTCAAAGGGCTCTAAAAAAATACCAATACGATACAATATTTTTACCTAAATTTGAAAGGTAAAACACTTGAGTCATTTTCTTTTTGTGGTGGAATTTCGCTTTTTATTTTAATTCGTTCTCTTCAAATTTATTGCTGCTCAATGCTGCTCCATTGAAATGGCTGGCCATGGTTGCTGCATTTAAATTGTGGACAAAGAGAAACCTTTACCACAAATGATCTAAATACATTTTCAATTAGTTGAAAATGGCTTTTACTCTCGCATAAAAAAATATTTTTAATTTTTTATTCCTTGTCATTTGATTTGAGACTAATGAAATTTAAAATTGATAACTAAAATTAACATTAACAATTACCCAGTGTGTGTGAATATTCGGTTGGAGACAATTGTTATGAATGTCTTGAAAACAACTGTCTTCTTGGACTGCTTTAAATTTTGAAAGATTTACGACCACTTAGAGGCAATGATGAATAATGCATTTAAATAAACCATCTCGTAATTTGGTGTTCATAAACAACAACAAAAAGTCTAATTATTAATGCAAGACGAGTTTTCAAAAGCACCGAAACAGATCAATTTGATTTTGAATACTAAACAAGGCAATAATTTAAAACAATTTTGGGTTTAAATCTAAGTATAATTGTTGGTGACATAAACATAAACAACATTATTTTGTGAATAACATTATTTTAAAAATTCGAACTCAATTTCGAAAATTCAAACTTAATTTCGAAAATTCGAACATTATTTTAAAAGTCTAATTTATTTGGAAAATGTAAAATTTGAAATAAATTTTATAAATTCAAACCTATTTCGTTAAAATTAAAAACTTAGAAAATTTAGAACTTTTAATTCAACTTCAAAATATGTACATATGCATTGAGTTAAATCTACATTTTTTTTATGTCGCTACTATTACGTGTTTCTTTGAATAGTAAATTAAATTAAATATTATATTTGCCTTTAATTTTAAACTGTTATCAACTACTAATATCAAAAAAGGCAACTACAAACTAATATTAAATAATTTTTAAAAGATTTTGTTCTTAAATCTATGCATTAAAAATGCACAAACCAGTTGGTTATTTTACATTGGGCAAGTAGGATAACTTTTTTATAAAGATTCCAAATTTATTTAAAAAAAAAATCTAACTTCGAAAATTCGAAGTTATTTTAAAAAAGTCGAACTAAATGGTTTGGAAATTAAAAAATTTCCAATAGATTTTAGAAATTTGTACATTCAGATATAATTTAACGAAGTTGGAAATATGAAACTTAAAACGTTTAAATTTGACTTCGAAACACCCAGCGTAAATCTAGATTAATTTAGAGCTTTATTACAAAAAAAATTATTATAAAGGAACTTCGAAATTGTCTTGGAAATTTATTCCAAAAGTCTAAACATTATTTCGACAATTTAAAATTGCAAATAAAATTTAGGATTATATACTCCGACCGAATTATATTCTATAAAATTAAAAAAAAATTTATAAAAGATTTACAAAAAATTATCTATAAAATTTTTACAATTATTTTCAAAAAAAATTTAAACAAAAAGTTTTTGATAACAATTTTACAAAAGAATTTCGATAAAATTTTTACAAAACAAATTTCGATAAAATGTTTACAAAAAAAATTCAATTAAATTTTTACAAAATATTTTTATATAAATATGTATTTACAAAAAATTTTCGATAAAATTTTAACAAACTCTTTTCGATAAAATTTTAACAAAAAAAAATGTCGCCAAAAAATTAAAAAAATTTTCGATTTTTCTTTAAAATATATATAATTCTTAAAAAAAAATTTTCTATAAAATTTTTAGAAAATGTTTCTATAAAATTTTTACAAAAAGTTTTCTATAAAACTTTTTCAAAAAAATTTAAATAAATTTTTACAACAGATTTTTCATTAAATTTTTACAAAAAAATTTTGATAAATTTTTACAAAAAATTTTTGATAAATTTTTACAAAAAATTTTTGATAAATTTTTACAAAACATTTTCGTTAAAATTTTTACAAAAAATTTTCGTTAAAATTTTTACAAAAAATTTTCGATAAAATTTTTACAAAAAATTTTCGATAAAATTTTTACAAAAAATTTTTAAAAAAGATTTTCGATTTTCGATTTAAAAAATAATAATAAATTTAAAAAAAAAAAAAAATTATCGAAAATCTTTTGTAAAAATTTTATAGAATATTTTTTGTAAAAACCTAACCAAAAATTTTTTGTAAAAATTTGTCAAAAATTTTTTGTAAAAATTTATCAAAAATTTTTTGTAAAAATTTATCAAAAATTTTTTGTAAAAATTTAATGAAAAATCTTTTGTAAAAAATGTATTTAAGATTTTATTGAAAAAGTTTTATAGAACACTTTTTGTAAAAATTTTATAGAAAACTTTTTGTCAAAATTTATCGAAATTTTTTTTTAAAAATTTTATCTAAAAAATTTTGTAAAAATTTTATTAAAATATTTTATAAAAATTTCATCGAAAATTTTTTGTAAAAATTTTATCGAAAATTTTTTGTAAAAATTTTATCGAAAATTTTTTGTAAAATTTTTATCGAAAATTTTTTGTAAAAATTTTATCGAAATTTTTTTGTAAAAATTTTATGGAAAATTTTTTGTAAAAATTTTATCGAAAATCTTTTTTTTTATCGAAAATCTTTTGTAAAAATTTTATCGAAAATCTTTTGTAAAAATTTTATCGAAAATCTTTTGTAAAAATTTTATCGAAAATCTTTTGTAAAAATGTTATCGAAAATCTTTTGTAAAAATGTTATCGAAAATCTTTTGTAAAAATTTTATCGAAAATCTTTTGTAAAAATTTTATCGAAAATCTTTTGTAAAAATTTTATAGAATATTTTTTGTAAAAACTTAACTAAAAATTTTTTGTAAAAATTAAATCAAGATTTTTTTTTTGTAAAAATTATAAAAAATTTTCGATACAATTTTTACAAAAAATTTTCAATAAAATTTTATAAAAAAAACTTTAACAAACAAATCGATAAAATTTTTACAAAAAATTTTCTATACCATTTTTATAAAAACTTTTCTATAAATTTACAAAAAAAATGTTATCTTTATATTTTATTTGTAATAGTGAAGTTGAAAATCATAAAAGTAAAAATCGAATGTATATTATTGTGAAATTGGGAAACAGAGTAAGACAATATTTAACATTGCTATGTTAAGGGTATATAAGATTAGGCATGGGCGAATATAGCACTCTTACTTGTTTAAATTTAAACTTATGTGCTGTTTATGTAACCGAATTGAATAATTCGTCTAGGAAATTTGTATGAAAAGCACTAAATTTTTTGAGTTATTCCTATACAAATTTTCTAAACGTTTTGTTCAATTGGGTTACATAAACAGCACATTAATCTTAATTGTGGAGTCATTTTCGAATTGCACATTAACTTCCTTTCACACACTGATATAGCACAGAGAGGATTACTGCAATCATATGTGTTTACATATTATGTATGTATGTATTCAATTCCTTATTAATTTTAAAACGCCCAAATAATAAACAAATATAACCCTCTAAAATTACTAAGCGCCGTATACCCCATATACATACTTATGTATATTACACTGATAACACCGATTGGCATTTAATTTAGTTGAGAAGAAAAAATCCTACTGTGGCATTGAAAAAAAAATTTTTTTTGTTTAATCTTGTCAAAACATGATTTAAAACGTTGCAAAATTTGTTCACACCACCTTCAGAAAAACATTGCAAAAATCAAATAGAGAAAAAAAAGCTCATCATCATTATCGACATTGTCATTTCTATGCAGCAAGGATCTGTTGACTAAGAAAAACAAAAATATTTCCAAAGAATTAAGTATGAGTATTCATTTGAATGAAAGAAATTTGCACGATATTGAGATTGGCTATTGAAGATAAGGAAATGGAATACAACAAAATATACAACAAAAATATATGTTTGTATTGAGATACTCGTACATACGAGTACATGCCCGTATGTATACCCCATACATAACATATGTATCTTCTATTAGTCTTGCTTCAACTGAGGTGTGAATTTCAAAGTATAACGAACGAACAAAATAAAAAAAGTAAGACAAGGAGTTAAACACCAAACCAAACACTGATTTATAAAATTTGATAAAAATCATTGAATTGAAGACAAGAAAAATGTGAATAAAACAAAAAAACGAAAAAACAAAACAGGGTATAATAAATAACGCAAATGTTGAAAGAGGGAGTGATGTGAAGAATTAACAAATTTCACACAATGTTGAAACGACATCACAAAATGTTTAATACGAGTGTTTTTTTATTCGATTATTGTGTGTTCGAGGTGGCTAAGGAGCAAATGAAGATGAATTTGTCTACATTCTTGTAGTGTCATAAATTAATGGCTCATTTGTTGTTAAAGTTACTAGTTAGTGAGGAAAATCTGTTGAGAAAGATAAATTTCTTCTTTTGCTTAAAACTATTTTAACTAGAAAAATTAAAAAAAGAAAATCGCATTCTACACAATCATTAAGAGTGATTCCCTTGAAATCATTCCGACATTATTTACCTCTTGAAGCATTGTCACCATCAATCGATGCACTTCAGCAGCACTTTGCTTCCAATTAAGGTAAAATAATAAATAATAAACCTCCCGCAAGTGCTGGAGTGCACATTTTTTACACAACAAACGACTGAGCATGATAGTGAGTCATGGCCTTTGGTCTGCGTTTAGACACGAATACATTTGGAAAGGAAGCATTTGATAGCATCGTTTTTGTGTTCGTAAATCAGCGACACTTTTGTTGACATTTATTTAATGGATATTTAATTTTCTTTTTTTGAGATTTGCTTTAATGCTATTGAAAATTCAATGACAATTAAAATTTAATGCCAATGATAATGCAATGCCAATAAAAATGTCAATGAAAATTTAATGATAATGACAATTGAGTGCCAATGAAAATTTAATGTCAATGAAAGTTAAATAATAATGACAATTGAGTACCAATAAAAATTTTATGTCAATGAAAATTCAATGCTAAAGAAAATTTAATGTCAATAAAAATTTAATGATAAATAAATTTAATGCCAAAGAAAATCCAATGCCAATGAAAATTTAGTGGCAACGAAAATTTAATGATAATGAAATTAAGTACCAATGAAAATTTTATGTCAATGAAAATTCAACGCTAATGAAAATTTATTGTCAATAAAAATTTAATGATAAATAAATTTAATGCCAAAGAAAATTCAATACCAATGAAAATTTAGTGGCAATGAAAATTTAATGATAATGACAATTGAGTACCAATGAAAATTTTATGTCAATGAAAATTCAATGCTAATGAGAATTTAATGATACTGACAATTGAGTACCAATGAAAATATTGTCAATGAAAATTCAATGCTAACGAAAATTTAATGATAAATAATTTTAATGCCAATGAAAATTTAATGATAATGACAATTGAAAGCCAATGAAAATTTCACTTTAATTGACAATTGAGTGCCAATGAAAAGTTAATGTAAATAAAAATTCAATGCCAAAGAAAATTGAATGTCAATGAAAATTTAATGATAATGACAATTGACTGACAATGAAAATTTAACGTCAGCGAAGATTGAATTGCAATGAAAATTTAATGATAACGACAATTAAGTACCAATAAAAATTTTATGTCAATGAAAATTCAAAGCTAATGAAAATTTAATGTCAATAAAAACTTAATGATAAATAAATTTAATGCCAATGAAAATTTAATGCTAGTCAAAATTCAATGTCAATAAAAATTCAATGCCAATAAAAATTTAATGATAAATAATTTAATGCCAATGAAAATTGAATGCGAATGAAAATTTAATGCCAATGAAAATTGAATGCGAATGAAAATTTAATGCCAATGGCAATTTAATGATAAATTAATTTAATGGCAATGAAAATTCAATGCTAGTGAAAATTTAATGCGAATGGAAATTTAATGCAAATGAAAATTTAATGCCAATGAAAATTCAATGCCATTGAAAATTTAATGATAAATAAAATTAATGTCAATGAAAATTCAATGCCAGTGAAAATTTAAAGTCCATGAAAATTGAATGCCAATTAGAATTTGATGATAAATAAATCAAATGCCAATTAAAATACAATGCCAATGGCAATACAATGTCAATGAAAATTTTATTTCAATGAAAATTTAATGCAATTTCGATTAACATTTTTACAACTGTCTTTTTTACTTAATTAATTGTTAATTATCAAAAATACACTGAACAAAACAGAGCTAAACTAAGTTGAATAATTTTTAGTTTTAGACAAGTTACACTATTTAGGAGCATTCTGTAGCAGTGGTCGGAAGTTTGGTGTAATTATCAGCTGCAGATTTTCTTAGAACAATAAGCTGCCTCGCCTATCTAATTTGCTGATCTCTCGTTTGTTCACTAAGTGTTTTATGTTAATCACATACAGAATTATTTTTGATTTTAGGATTTTGCAATCGTTGTACACTTAAGTTACATGTTGTTTTAATTTTCTAATAATTTATGTTTGAATTACTTTATAATTCGTTATCTGCCAATAGGGCAAAATGATATATCACCACCGTAAAGTCTTTTTAATTTAAATTTCGTAATATATTGCTGTTTGCTATTTCTCGTATTCACGATCAACTTTTTTATCATCTAAAATTCTTTTACACTAAACAACTACTGTTCGGACTTTAGTCGGCTTAACCAAAATCCTCTGGTTTTCTAAACAATTCGTAGTATTGGAGTTTTTTCTTGCCATCGGTGCATTTTTGGGTGTTTATTAGTTACAGAAATATCAGCCAGAATTTGTTTAGGTTGAACATTTTGTTGTGCGACTTAAGCCTGCTTCACCAAGTCCTTTGGTTTTCTAACCACAATTCATAATAATAGAGCTTTTTCTTGTCGTTGGAAATTGTCATATGGAAATTGGTGCTGTTTATCACTTTCAGTATCATCAGCTGTTGTCTTGCGTTGAACATTTTTGTTCTCCTCAGTTTGTAGTTTGATATTGGGGTGCTTTGGCAATTCTCGAGGGTTTCTAACCAATTCATAGTATTGTGGTTTTATCCCGTCATTTGTTAAAGTTCGCTTTTAACGCTTGGTGAAATGTTTATTTCGTTCATTACGCTTTGGATGTTTGGCAACTTTAAGCTGATGCTCCTTAAACGAACCATCAGTTTCCTTGTTGACGCTCTGTTGCAGTGTAGATCTTGTAGAAGTCAAGTTTAATTAAAAAAAAAAAAAAAATAGGAAATAAACGCGTTTATTCATTTTTTTTTTTTTGTTAATACATTTAAATATTTGTTAAACAACACTTAAAATAAGAACTTAATAATTTTGATTGCACAGTAGGTATTTAAAAAAACTAATATTTTTGTAGCCTCATTGGAGTCGAATTTACAAAATATATTTTTGAACATTTATACTGAACTGAATGAAGAACTGAAGACTAGCTGATCTTGAAGTTTACTATATGGCTGAGTACAGTTTCACATACTTTAGGTCTGTCCCGTATCGTAAGTTTCTACGAAATGCCAGGAGTGTCTTAATATAATTGCAGATTACTCTGTTTGTTTAACGATAGGAAAACTTTTCTAGAAGCTTCATATGTATTTGCAATTTTTTTCACTAGATGTGGATAAGTTTTCTGCAATAACTTAATGCCAGGACTATTAAGCATTTCCTTAGCTTTAGCACTTATATGTGCGGCATATTTTAGATGAGTAAAAGCCTGCAGCTGCGTAAATTCTTGTTTATCTGGGCTTCTTTTTAATTTGAATTGTGGATAATATATCTGCTGTAATTTCTCATATTCATTATCGATTTCTATGTCTCTATAATTTGGTTCATTTTTTCGAATGAAGTTTGTTTTGGCATTTTGCAGTCTGACATTAAGCTGATTCACCTGTTTTCTGTTCAATTGTAAATGTTCAGCTTTTAGCTGGTCATTTGTCGTCAAAGTTCGACAGTTGGCGAAAGTTATATTATTTGTTTGATTATTCATTGGCTGAGCGGTAGATTTCAGCTGACGTTCTTTGATGGTACCGGGACCTAAAGTAAGCGTGGCTTTAGTAGCTTGGAAATTTTTGGACGAACTATTCAATTGGAAATGTTGATCTTTTAGCTGGTCATTTGTAGTCCAACTTCGACAGCACTTGCCGCAGTTGGTGATGTTTTTATTATTTCTTTGATTATTCATTGGAGCGGTAGATTTAAGCTGACGTTGTTTGATGGTACCGGGACCTAAAGTAAGCATGGCTTTAGTAGCTTTGAAATTCTTGGACGAACTATTCAATTGGAAATGTTGATCTTTTAGCAGGTTATTTGTAGTCCAAGTTCGAATGCAGCAGTTGACGAAATTTTTATTATTTCTTTGATTATTCTTTGGACGGTACTGAGCGGTAGATTTAGACTGACGTTTTTTGATGGTGCCGGGACCTAAAGTTAACTTGGCTTTAGTAGCTTTAAAATTCTTGGACGAACTAACTATTTGCTTCTGATTCTTCTTCTGTTTGATAGACTTGACAATAAAATTTTTTCGCGGTTTAGGCTTTGTAAGAGGCATAATTTTGAAGAAATGATATTGATTTTAATGAATTTTGCTCCGAAAATTTATTTTGGCTATTTTTATAGAATTTTTTTTGTTAGGTTTCAAAAAAAAATATATTCAAAATAGTTGAAAAGAAAACATATACATACATACATATATTGTGACAAATACACTAAAAACAGTGTTGGTAAGTGAAATACTTGTGATTGAATGAAGGACCACGAAAATGTTTGCTTTAGCGCGTTTTCTTCATGATGGCATTTAACGGGCGGACTGTCTAGCCAACCTAAGGGCCCGACGTAGATGTATAGTACCAGATCCCTTCTTATGCTAAAGAAAAACTCATTCCTGGGCCGAAGCAGAGTTCTCTCACCATCGGAAAGCTCTGACAGAACTCAGACAAGCAAAACGTTTTAACTAAGGCACATTCAAAAGGTAACCTCACTACGAAGGGGAAATATTAAGGCGAAAATTTTTAAATTTTTTTTTTATATGGAGTTTGAGAGTTCAACTTCCATTTAAGGGGAAAAATTGTAAGTTTAACTGTCAAAATACATATAAAAAATTTTTTATTATTTTCGCCTTAATATTTCCCGTCAGTTTTGAGGCTACCTGATTAATATGCCTTGGTTTTAACACTTTAACTTGATGTACATCCCAAAAGCTACTATTACTCAATAAGAGTGACTTAAAGCTACATTCGGGATGGTTTACCTACAAATTACATAATAATAATGACCATACCAGACATCACGTGCAGTTAGCACGGCTTCAAAAAGTCACAATGTATTTGAAGTATTTATGCAAAAGAACTCACTGTCCGTCCGCCATTAGATTAAAATTTCCTCGATTCGAAAACAAAATCATTCGAATTTGTATGACTTATACATTGTGTTTCGAAAATATTTTCTTTCGAATCGAATTATGCAGTAACCCTCCCGGATAGGCATTTCAATAAAATTTGACACGATAATGGGTATCGTCATGGAATATTCCATATTATATATAGAAACTTTGGAGGTCCGAAACTTCGAAACTCGCCGATTTTTGCACTTTATAAATAGCCGATTTTGTGTTTATTTTTAGGTTGGTAAGGTTTTTCTGTTTTCACACCCATAGGCTGTGCCCACTGGTAATCAAGAGCAGCCCAGGGGGGGGGGTCAATATGAATAAGGAAATTTTTTGCTTTAGTCTCACCATTCTAACGCAATACAGCGGGTGGTTAAATTTTAAGGGCCGATGTTGAATGTGAACCCCACCTAAACGTCTAGTTTTTTTTTTTTTGATTTAATTTGACATTTCTCAATTTCAATTTGTGTAGCTCTTGCCCGACAAATTTAATGGCCGTATTATCTCATGTGGTGGCGATGTCAATTGGCCGCCAAGATCATGTGATTTGACACCGTTGGTTATTTGAAAGTAAAGGTGTACGTCGATAAGCCAGCAACAATTCAAGAGGTAAGGGATTTGTGGAACAAGATTAACGTGAGTACCTGCCATACTCGGCCTAACCTCACGGTGGTCTTACCACCGAGTGAAACTTAGGCGTAGACTAGCGCCCCCAATGTGTAGTATAACAACACTTTACGATTGCCACCAATCGCTTTATGTGTGTGATACAGTCACAATGAGTAGCAATTTATATAATATGGCAAGCCTTTCCAAGGCAAGCCTAGATCCATATTATAACCTCTTGCTTAGGGGTTTGGAGACTATCCAAACTCCGTCTGTTGAGAGTGCAACAGCACACTTGATCGACCTTGCTCCTTACCTACTTAATCGATTTTAAACCACAACCACCACGTGTACCCCCGAAGGGGACCTCACCAATAACCGGTCACAGAGAGGATAGGCTCTCTGTGGGGCCACCGATTCCCGTGGTACCAGTCCTTTGGGCACTGGTCGGGCCTCGAAGAGGACCCGTGTTATAAAACAACAGACCTTTTCTTCCAGATTTAGGCTCTAGGAACCCTAGCGTCTGGTGCCCCTATTTTCCCCGAGTGGACCGCGTCAAAGCATTTGCCATATTCCTGCAGTGACAATTGGAACCCCCGGGGGTAAGAGGTAAGGGATGAGATAATTCGGCACATTAACAGCATAGAACCTCAATTATGCCTGAGCGTCATCGAAAATTTGGAGCATCGGATGGAGGTGTGCCACCGAGGTCACGGCGGCCATTTGGCCAATATTTTGTTACTTACATAATTGAACCATACCAATATTTTCAAAAATTTCAAAATATTTTCAAAATAAAAAGAAATGACAATAATTTCCTAAATAATTTTTGTGATAATCAACATCGGCCCTTAAACTTTTATCACTCTTTAGATTGCAGGAAGGTCTTAATTTAAAAAAATTTTAAACAAATTTCAAAAAAAAAATTTCAAAAAATGTTCCAAAAAATTTCTAGCGAAAATATTTACCAAAAAAAAATTTGAAAAAAATTTTTCAGAAAAATTTTACAAAAGATTAAAAAAAAATATCTTTACTATACAGCAAGGCAAACCCATAACAGGTAATTGCATTGATACCGAAATATCAAACTCTATATAAAATTCAGGGCGAAAATGCCTGAATTCGCACGTAGTATTAATTTCCCTGCTTCTGTTCTTACTCTATAGCAAAGCGAATCCATAACAGGTGATTGACGATAAAAAAAACTCATCATATGTTTGAAATTCAAA
Source organism: Phasia obesa (assembly GCA_949628195.1). Classification (NCBI taxonomy): domain Eukaryota; kingdom Metazoa; phylum Arthropoda; class Insecta; order Diptera; family Tachinidae; genus Phasia; species Phasia obesa. Next base: position 207,274,155 of record OX451215.1, on the reverse strand, counting down.
TGTCAAAGTCCATATAAAAAAAAATATTTATAAAATTTTTTATATATGGATTTTGACAAATTCAAAGGAGGCGAAAGTGCAAGGATTAGCCCAAGGCGAATCCATAACAGGTGATTTCAGTGTCAAAAAAGCTCATTATATACTTAAAATCCAAATGTCAAACACAATATAAAATATACAAACATTTTTTTATATATCGTTAGCTAACATGCAAAAAGGCGTAACTAACAAAAATTTAAAAAATGCGATTAAAATTTACGCTTTTATTAATAAAAACAAAAAGACGCATAGCATAGCATCGTTTTAATTTTACAATGTTTTTTGCTTCTCCTGTAAAATTATATTTTTGTTAGTTACGTCTTTTTTCATTTCAGCTAACGTTATGGATTTTTACAAATGCAAAGGAGTCGAAAATGCCAGAATTAGTATGTGCAATCACCTAGTATTAACTCGCCTTGCTCTAGCTCAATAAAGGCAGATTTGTTGTTGGAAAATTATGTCTTTGAGCTGTGCTGTTCTTGTAAAATCCGCACTTAAAAAATAATACTTTAATTTCGAATTAAGGATGTAAATTTATTTTTACTGAAATGTCTATGAATTTTAGTTTTAAATATGTCTGTTGGTAGGATATATTTTGCCTCCCTCTCCCTCTCCCAAAAGCAATTTCTATGTTAGATTACTTACAAATCAAGGCGAATTCAATTCACGCTTGTAACAAAAATTTATATAAAATACTGGAACTATTTACTAATCTCATAAAAAAAAACTGTTAAGGGGAGAGACATGGGGTAAGAAGATAATGTTGAAAGAAATTCTAAGGGCGTAGAATAATTTTGGTTGTATAGTTAGTGGTCCTTTAAGGCCCTTTTAAGGCTTCTTCTTCTTCTTTAGCTTGAGATAAAATTTTGGTTTTCTTGTTTTTTGCGGATTTTGTGGATTTTTTCTGTTTCCTTGATTTCTTATTTGATGAGGTTGTCTTAGACCTCTTCACCTTAGCTAAAGATTGCTCTTGTAATGGGCAGTTATGTGGCGTAGATAACTGTATAACTGGAGTAGATTCATACTGTTGTTCAGTCACTGGAGATTTATTTAAACTAGATGACAAATTACTCTGACTTTTAGAAATGTTCTGTTGCTCATCAATATCATTTACTTGCTGCAGAGTTTCTGCAGTCTGGTTATCTACAAGCTCCGTATTAGCTGACTTCGGGGCTGACTGCTCCTTATCTTCTGCAAAATTCCATATTGATTTTTGATACGTTAATGGACTTGTTTGGCAATCCAAGTTGCTTATAGAGTTACGTTTAGTTTTATTAACACCTTTACGGGAGGCGGAGGATTTATTGGAATATTGTTTTAGTTTAAATGTTGGACAATATAATCGCTGTAATCTCTCATATTCAATGTCAATTGCTGGATCATAAACAAATGTTTTAATTTTCTTGTTTATTGTTCTTTTTCTATGATGATCATTATGCTCATGAGCATCATCATTATCATTTTGTAAATTGTTTTTTGCCTGGAACATCACAGCATTCTTATCGTTTGCAGTCAATTCATTTATTTTTGTGACATTTGCCATAACTCGACAGTGATTGGTGAAATTTGTAATTTCTTGCAATTTCAAGGGCTTTTTGACAGCCACTATCTCACGCTGTCTATGACGCAACGAGGTATAGCAATTCTTGAACAAACAAATTGTTTGATGCCAATATGGATTATTGTTGAAGATGCTATTCGCAACAAGTTGGTTGGTTTCATTGATTTTCGGCTGCCGTTTCGTAAATCTTGAAGGAAACATAACGTTTTAAGGCAATTGAGTTTAAAATTATGTATATTTAATCGCGTGTCTGCCTTTCACTGAAGATTTTTCTTTCACCTTTTTTTTTCAATTTTAATTTCAACTAGTTTTCAAAGTTTGTAAAAAAAAGCTGCTCTTAGATTTTACAAATTTTGAAAATATTTTGAAATTAAATTTAAAAACACAAATGACAAATCCACTAGAAAACCAGTCAGTGTTGGTAAGTTGCATAATTTTGTTGATCGGTACGGTGTTCTGCAGCTGGATGATTTACACTTTTAAGGCTTTTCCCAAAGCTTTGCACAGTAGTATGTGGGTAGTGTCTAAGACCTTATCCAAATTAAATGAAGTTTTACTGTGAGACTTAAGATTTTTAAGATGCATATTACGCAGAGTGGTTTGTGCCTGGGCTGCAAAAAGTTTTGCCTTATTTTGTTCGCTTTGCTCTCGATCAGTCTTGAAATTGGTCTTAAGATTTTTAAGATGCATATTACGCGCAGCGTTTTGTTTCTGGGCTGCAAAAAGTTTTGCATTATTTTGTTCGCTTTGCTCTTTATCAGTCTTGAAATTGGTCTTAAAATTTTTAAGATGCATATTATGCAGAGTGGTTTGTGCCTGGGCTGCAAAAAGTTTTCCATTATTTTTTTTGCTTTGCTCTCGATCAGTCTTGAAATTCTTTTCAGTCATGAAATTGGTCTTAATATTTTTAAGATGCATATTACGCAGAGTGTTTTGTGCCTGGGATGCAAAAAGTTTTCCATTATTTTGTTCGCTTTGCTCTTTATCAGTTTTGAAATTGGTATTAAAATTTTTCAAATGGATATTATGCAGAGTGATTTGTGACTGGGCTGCAAAAAGTTCTGCATTATTTTGTTCGCTTTGCTCTTTATCCGCCTTGAAATTCTTTTGTCTGTCCGTGAGATTCGTTCGGCAATTCTTAACAACATCTAAATTCATTTTAACAAAATTTTGCTTTTGCTTTTTATCAAGTCCGTTCTGGAAAGCACTTTGCTCTTTATCCTCCTTGAAATTCTTTTGTCTATCTGCCAGATTCGTGCGGCAAGTCTTAGAAACATCTAGATTCTTTTTAACAAAATCTTGTTTATTTTTATTAAGTCCTTGCTGGGAAGCAAGAGTTGATGACTTTTTTTTTAAGCGAAAATCTGGACAATATTTGCGCTGTAATCTCTCGTATTCTTTGTCAATGACTTTATCAAACGAAATGTAATTTTGCTTAGCAAACTTTTTCGTATTTTCATTTTGTAACTTGTCATAGGCCTGCAGTAGCAATTCCTCGTGAAGTCTAAGGATACATTTCTTTTCACCAGTGATATATTGACAGCAACGCATGCAGCTGTCGAAGCGCTTCTCAATTTGCTGATTATTCAATAGCTTTTGCGAGTTAGCTTCGCCTGTGTTTTTATGTTGCCGTTTAGTTTTTGTAAGAGCCATAAATTTCAAACAACAACAAAATTTTGTTTAATTTTTAACCAAAACTATTTGTACGCAAAAAGTTTGTGTTCCAAATATTTATTTTTCAATAATAATTTTCAACAGAGTTCAAAATGTGTCTTGTTTTTATTTTAACTAAATTTTGAAACATAAATTATTTAGAAAATAAAATTCAACGAAATTCTAATCACATATAAACCAAAAAGCACTATTGGTAAATTCATTAATTGCGCTTGCAGCAAGGAGGTCCAAGTAAACTTCCACTTTGCTGAAGGCAGTTCTCGAAATTTCCAATTGTTTGGCAGAGCAATAGGGTCCTGATCGCCTGACGACTGTTCAGTCACCAATGTTTCATTGTAACAAATGGCTGAGGAATTATACTGGTTCTCATTAAGAGTTTCGAGTTCCTCTTTAATGTTAATTGCAGTCAGCTGAGTTTCTGATATTGTCTGGGCTTCTACAAACTCCTCATTTTCAGATTCGGTCTGTTCATTATTTTTGGTTGAAGTCATGGTAGACATTTCATGGGGCAAAAGAAAGGAGACTTTTTTTATTTTCATAGAGGAGTTTTCTTTACTTTTAAAACTATTTTTTAATTTAAATATTGGCGCATATTTTACTGCAGGTTTCTCATATTCATCCGGAATTTTCTTACGTTTAACAATAAATTTTTTGCAACTTCCCAAGTTGGTATAAACCAGCACCGTGAAATCTTCTTTTTTGCTTTGTTCATTTGTCGAATGTTTGGCTTCTTTCATATTCAAATTATTGGCTGAACAGCATGATGTGTCCTTGTAACAGCCATTGTTGTTGAAAATTCTATTTAAAATTGGTAGTTTTGTTGCTTTATTTCGTGTTTCGTGTTGCACTGCAGTTCTGGTCACAGACATAGTTTTAATAAATTTAAGTTTAATTTTTATTTTTTTCTAAAAATGTTTCATTCACTTTAAATTTAATTTTATAATTTTTCTTGTTTTTAACTTTATTCTCGAGAAATTTTCAACATTTAATTAAAATTTTCTTCGTTTCTATAAATTTTGAAACATTGAATATTTAGAAAATTATGTTGAAAGAAATCATATTGACAAATACTCCACAAAAAAGTGTTGGAAAGCTGAAAACTTGGCACATTCATCGGGTAGGCTCATTACGGAGGGAAAATATTAAGGCGAAAATTATCAATTTTTTTATATGAATTTTGACAGTTCAACTTACAATTTTTCTCTTAAATGGAAGTTGAACTATCAAACTCCATACAACAAAAATTTTTAAATAAAGGCATATTAAAAAAAATATTAACGAATTTTTGACAGCTGCTTTGCACATAAAGAAGTAAAGCAAAAAATAATTAACTTCGCCGTGCTGCCACCTAGTAAAATTAATTCGCCTTGGCAGTGACGAAAAAGCTCGTCATATGTTTGAAATGAAAATGTCAAAAATTACTTTTTTATATATGGATTTTGGCAACTGCGAAGAAGGCGAAATTGCCTGAATTCGCCCGTACAATCACCTAGTATTAATTCGCCGTGGTAGATTTATTTTTCTCCTTCAAATATTTTGCGAAAGTCAAATTCCGTATAACAAAAAATTCCCAATAATAATGCTCTCATAGTAAGTTTAGCTTGTATAAATATACCTTGTCTACCCCACTCTCCATTTGGAAGCCTATTGTCTTGGAGAATCGCAGCTCCTTGCCGTAAATGCTTTCTGGGTGTAAGAGGGTACCAGGTTTGTACGAAGAAAGATAAGATCCTTTGACATCATCTAACCAATGTCTAAGCAGATGATCTCACACAGACAATCCCTCTGTCCCTGTGACCGGTTATTGGTGAAGTCTTTCGGCGAGTAACGTAGAGAATGTTGTTTGAGAAAAAGCGTCGGTAGGCTCATCATATTCTCCCAGTGGTAAGGCGAAAAGCTAGACACTATTTTAAAACCATGGCGCATTTATGAGTTAGACTCACTACAGAGGGGAATTATTAAGACGAAAATTTAAAAATTTTTTTTATATAGAGATTGATAGTTCAACTCAAGGCATATTAATCAGGTAGGCTCACTACGGAGAGGAAATATTAAGGCGAAAATAATAAATAACTGTTGAAATCCATATAAAAAAATTGATTATTTTCGCCTTAAACTTACAAATTTTCCCCTTAAAGGGAAGTTGAACTATCAAACTTCATATAAAAATTTTTAAAAAATGTTCGCCTTAATATTTCCCCTTCGTTGTGAGATTACCTCAAGGCACATTCATCATGTAACCTCACTAGGAAGGAGAAATATTAAGGCGAAAATTTTAAAATTTTTTTTATATGTAGTTTGATAGTTCAACTTCCAAGGGGAAAAATTGTAGTTGAATTGTCAAAATCCATATAAAAAAAATTTATTATTTTCGCCTTAATATTTCCCCTCAGTAGTGAGGCCACTGCAATCACCTGTTATGGAATCGCCTTGTGCCAAAGTAAATTCACCTGGCTGTGTTCATTATTTTCAAAATCTTTCGTTTAAAAAGCGAAACTTTTTACAACAATTGGCAACGCTCTTTAAACAAAGTCTATAAATTTTTCTATTATCCACAAAAGTTAAAAATTTTCTTGTTCATAAAAATACCAAAATAAAATATTTCAAAACTAAAATTAAATAATTCAAAATTGTATTAAGTGACCAAAACTATTTGCAAACAAACCACAAGGAACAGCCGAAATAGCATGAAAAATGATAAAAAGTCAAAATCTGAAATCCAAAAAAAATTGGGAAAAATTGATGAAAAAGCCAGTGCAAAAAAACGGAAAAGTTTAACAAAAAAACACCCAGAAGAGCAAAAAAAGCAAAAAGAGCAAAAAGAGCAAAAAGAGCAAAAAAAGAAATTTCCATTGATTTCTTCATTGAGTCGCACTAAAATTTCGAATAAGAATAAAACATCCGCTTTAAGAAGAAAATGCCAGAATAAAGTTAAAACTTTGCAAATTTCCCCTCGTAGCGCAAAAATTCTGGCGCAAGAGCAAATCTTTCATTCACTGGCTTGTGCCAAATTATCGTCACATCCTCAAGCCAACCTTAAACTGTATAAAGTGATTTTAAAGGCTCTAAAAGAAAACATAGCCTGGCCCGATATAGAGATCATATTGCAACAGAATAAACAACCAAAAATCGATAAAAATTGTTATCTTTTGGAATTAAAATTCAAGAAAAAAATATTTATTTTGATAAGTGTGCGTACCACCGCTCATATTTATAGCTTAAGAAAAATGCTTATACCGATTTGGCAAAAATATAATTTGTGTGACGCATCAGTACTGCATCATTTTAAACACAACTGTTTAGTAGAAGCCTTGGCCCCTTACCCCACTGCTAGAGACTTTGCTGACTTTGAAAAGAGTTTGGCTAAAGATGCTGTTAATTGTCATGCTAAAGGTGTTGGAATTATGGATTATGAAACGGGAGCGGTTTATTTTCAATGTCAGCCATTACAGCTGCCCGATGTGGTGGAGCAATTGGAGAAAAGAAAATATAAAGTTTTACTTACGAATTATGGTTTTCAAGCGATCGAAAGAGTTTCTGTAGATGGCAAGGACAGACAGCAGTATAAAAAGTTCTTGTCTGAAGTATTGAAGTTGAAAGAAGTTGAAAGCTATTATGACAATTTAGAGGAGAGCGAAAATCAATTGTAGAAAATTGGATGTGGAAATAATAATAAAGAAAAACACTGTTAATATATATATGAAAAATAAAATTAAATTATGTCCAGCGCTCATTATAAACGGCTTCTCATTTCTCTGTGATCCGGGATATAAAGAGATTTTTATTTCTATCATGATCACAATCTGTATGATCTACAGTGAAAGGAGCAGGCTAGGAATGACGAAATCTAAAGCAGGCCACTTACCAAGTACGTGCACTGAGGTCTCAGCATAACCTTAAATTTATTGATGATTTACAGTGCCCTCACAAGTTGTGTGCGTCCTGACAATATTTTGTTCGATTTTGCTAATTTTAAAACTCTTACTTTAGTATGCTTTACGTATAAGTCTTGTCTTTATATAAAGGTACCCATCCATGGATAAAATTCTAAAACTTATTGTAAGGTTCTGTAAAAGGTGTTTAAAATATCCCGCCTTAAGGTATGCATATCGGTAAAATTGCGTAATATCATTGCTTTTTATACACCAGGATACTAAGGTACCTCCTCACAAAATTTTGTTAAAATCCATTCAGTAGTTTTTACGTGATGCGCACACAGACAGACAGACAGACAGACAGACAGGAAAAAAGTCACTGTTATATTATATGTATAGATATCTGAGACCATCACAATTTGCAGTTAGAGATCGGCGGGAAATCTCTCAGAAACCACTTTTCCCGTTAGTATTGCTAGCAGAAGGGTTATATTTCTGTACATCGTCTTCAACCCCCAACATGGCTAGACGACTGGGAGGGCACTCACCAAAGTTCATATATCAGATCACATGAAGTTAAAGCATTTAGCACAGCTGGGCTATACGCACATAGTATCTTAACACTTAAACATCCTATGACACAGATGAACATTGAGTAGGAGGATCTCCAGGAATATGCCTCGATAGACTGATTGGTAGAGCGCTAAAATTGTCGCAGGTAGTGTGGTCTTTATATATAAAAACAAAATCGTTAAGGCTGAGAGCTTGAGAGTCACAGTTAAGGAGGTGAATATTTATGTTATGTCAGGCAGCGTTGAGTCTCAGTACCAAATCAAAGATGGTTGGTATCTACAATATAAGTTTATGCGGGGTATCTAGTCACTGCAACACTGGTAAGTTAGACAGGGGGATTACTGCATTTTTCGATTCGAAAAGGAATTCATTCCAATTTGTATGACTTTAACATTGTGTTTCGAAAAAGATTTCTTTCGAATCGAAATACGCAGTAACCCCCAATTTAGGTTCAAAGACAATGTGAGAGGATAATTAGGATAAGCTCAAACTGTACAACACACAATATGTCATAACTCTAGATTGCAAGGCCAAAGAGTCCGTTGACTGGGCGAACAATTACACCATGAGTGTGGTGTTATCGCAAAATGTAGGCTTTATGAATTACCCGATTTATTATAGCGTAGTATAGCTTATCTAGGAAATAGGGCTTGTGGAGTTTTTCGGGGGAAATTAGAAGGAAATCAATGAACTACTAGATCACCGAGTAAAGAAGTGAAGATTATCTAACCTGTATATTGTTCAATTAAATGTTAAAGAATTTTTTTAATATAAAGAATTAAAAAGATCTCAAAGTGGGGACAAAATTTCCAGGGTATACGTCACGATGCGTCACCAATATAAGACTTTGCATTTAAATATTATTTCAGTATTCGCCTCCTCCAGGATCTATTTCCAACATATACCTTTGTATAGAAAGTCACAACTCCCAAATTCGTCGAAAATTTAAGATAAACGTTTTACGTCTTCTCCAGGATCTGCCTATACCTTGGTATAGGCATATTCTTAAATACAGTTTCTATATAACGATTGGAGTATTGTATGGTACTCCACCAATATGCAACTTTTGATTTAAATTTTGTCCCTTTTCTGCGTTATATGTGGACGAAAACAAATCAAATGCACATGGCTGATTCGTGCTACCACTTATAACTGTACTGCAGTACAGCTATTCGAGACAGACCAATCAGTTAATGCAAAAGTGTGAGGTAAATCACCTGAAGGCCGAGAAACAAGGACGACCTGACTGACCTTAACCGATAATGGGCGCGTTATTTATCCAACCTGAGAAACTTTACGACTAAAGAACTTTTTTTATGATTTAAACCATTTTTTGAACTCCACTTTCTGTTAGCAAAACAAATTTTTGGCAACATCATCTCTTGGAATTTAAACTTTTTGATTGTGTTAACGATTTAAGTTATTTTCAATTGTTGGTTTCCAGTTTCCTTTGCCATTTTTGCTACAACATTAAAAAGACATTTTATCCATAAATTCCCATACCAAAATAAAATAAAAACAAATTTCAATGCTAAAAACATGTTAAATTTCCTTTAATCCTCACAGTCTATAAATCAAAGAGTTCGAGTTGTTGCAAAATAAAAGTCTCGTATAAATGCCGTTTTCTGTGATTTCCCATTCAAGCAAAAAATTTTTGTATTCCTTGAGGTGGTATTTAAAGGAATTATAAGTTTTGTAAACAGTTTGGATGTCGCAAATTAAAAACAAATGATTTGAGTTAGACGCTTCTTTTACTTTAATGTTAGAGTCACTGAAAGGTTTTGCTGGTTTTATTCACCTAACAAGTGTAAACCAATTCTGTCATCAACGCTTTTTTTTGGAAACCATAAAACAAAATCGGACGTATTGCTGAGGATCATTATAAAATAAAAGACAAACGTTATTTCTTCTTTAAGTCCCTTTCTTTGGAGTTGAAAGTTTTAGTGGAGTACCGTCAAAACTCAGATGAATATTAACATATTCTGTATAAGATTTAATTCTATGTTGTGGGATTTATTGTCTTTGACTTGGTAACGTACCATAAATAACTTACAAAAAACATTGGAAGCGGTTTTTGGCGATACTTTCTTTCTATAGGAAGAGGATTTTTAAAGCGATAGTCAAAATTAAAAACATATTTAAATTAAATATAAATTAATTTTCTATTGGGTCATAAATTACTCAAGATAGGGTCGGACAAATGGCCTTCACGACTTTTAGTCACACGCACTCTTTTGTCGATATTTTCCATAACTATTTGTGAGCTATTAAAGAGTCGAATCTAATCACCGAAACGAAAAAGTACAAGACCAGTAAATTTTTCAAGCAATAATTGAATTATGTCATGGACTGTATGACAAGAGGTTCCGTTTTGTTGAAACGGCATATCGTCCACATCAAAGCCATTCAATTAAGACACAAAGAACTCCCGATATCGAGCACCAGCAATAGTCGCTGCTTGACTGGTCTATGTGTATGGCCTAATAATGCCATTAGCCCAGATGGGATCTTATAATACGAGTTCAAAATCTATTCAGAGTATCTGCTATGACTGATTTCCATTGCTTAATGCTTTGCGGATGAAAGCAACATATTGTATTCTTTCTTTCATACAACAATAGGTCATAAGACAGCACATTAATGTTATGCTTACTCACGATTTTGAAACAATTTCTACATGGAGACGTGCGAAGAGAAGAGGTTTGATTGCTCTCAAGACCCAATTCAATATAATTTTCGATAGACTTCAAGGCTCTAAAGGAGCATTCTTCAAGTGCCTCAATTTTTTCGAAATACTTCACCCAATCTGGCGATAAGTTTCGTCATTAGTTATGGATTAAAATTTAATAGAATTTAAATAGAAACATCGATTGATTTTGAATATCGTTATTTGAATTTCTTATCTCTTATACCACCAACATCCCACCGAGAATGGAACACCATTCTCATGTATGGATCGATGCTTCAAAATCTATTTTGGGCCTAGTCAATCACATAATGGAAGAGAGTCAACTCTGTTGACTCAATGGGGCATCAGCGCAATGTGGGGCACCCTACACTGACTAATCGCTAATATGTACAATGAAATCTGGTCTAATGAAATCAGGGAACTTTTTCCCTTCACCTATAGGTTTTTGCGCACGAAAAGGTTTTCTTGTAGAACACATACCGCTATAGTCGAGTGACCACTGTAATAAGCTGCATTCAGAGGACTTTCCTGTCATTTTCAAAGTCATAAAGTTCAAATCGAATGTCCACAAACACTACTGCATTTATTCTCCTTCCTATAACCACCTTTCCTAGTTTCAGCTCAATACATGCATGCGCCCTACTTATGCTCTGTTAAAAAGGTAACGTTGATGTGGATTAAAGGACACATATGCACAGCTGGGAATGAAGCTGCAGACCAACTAGCAAAATATGGGATCTGCTGTAAATTTCTGTGGACCAGAACCCAGAGTAACACTGGAAAATGGCCTAATGCGAGCGAAGCTCCTACAATGGCTAAACTCACCAAACCTGAAAAGGTGGAGGAAGGGAGGCTACAACATGTAGACAGGCTCGAATGGTGCTCAAAGAGCCCCTTGGCAGTAACACCAGTAAGGTGCTCAGATATAATAGAAATATCTTAAGCTGGATAACTAAGTTAGTGTCAGGTCTTTAAATTAAAATCAAAGAAGGGTTTACTTGCAGACTGTGCCTAGAAGAGGCTGAGGAGAGGTAGCGCTTATTGTGTGTGAATGGCAGAAACTTGTTAAATATGGATGCCATGGGTTATCTAAGCTTTGGACAAATGCTAGCAATTACTATATACTCCTTGATGAGAAAGAAGACCGACAGTCGACAGTCAAGGGTAAGGGCTGGTGGTAGCAGGTGACTCAATGAATGTAAGATTGCCGTAAATTATAGGTCGGTTGCCTATAATCATTTAGGATGGAAGAGAGTCGAAAAGAGACCCGTAAAGGAAGTGGTTTGCTTCCATATTTCCCCTACATTTAAAATAATGCATGAGTAAAGCCCCGGAGTGCTGGCCTAAGGTTCCTCTATACAAAATTCCAAAACGAACTGAAGCATAATAGAGTTCGTTTTCTCCAACCAAATTTACGAAAACATTGTGTGGTTTCAGTAGTCTTAAAATAATATTTTGTTTGGAGATGTATGAAGATTGTTGACCCTTGAGACTAGAGTTGTTAAAATTTATTAAAGTTTAAGAAAAAATAATAGAAATACACAGCTTAAAGTATAAAACACTGCAAACTAATTCCTATTAATTAAACAACAAATATTCTATTCCTTTACAGCTCTGCAACAAAGATGCCTTTTTATTGCTTCTGATATGTTTTGTTTTTTTTTTTTTATTTTCTTCCTGATCAATTTAGTTCTCATGTAGGTCCCATTTAGTCGATACCTTTATGTTCACATGTTTAGCGACATTTTATTGTTTGCAGTCGTATACGAGTACGTTTTGAATTTTCTTTACAACATTTTGTTCCAACATACAAGACAATTTAAAAGATTTTGTAGGGGCAGCATCAGTAGCTGAGCAGCTAAAGGAGTAGCAATGGTACTACATGTGTTGTGTGCCTTTATATTTTTATGTGTAATTGTTTGTTCGGTTCGTTTTTAGAATCTGCCTTTAATATTTCATTGTAGTTTATTCACATGATTAAGAGTTTGGTGTGTTTTTTTAGTTTTTTTTTTTATTACTTGCTTATGAAAAAGCATTTAGCGTTGTTTGCGAGTTTGATTAAAGTTGGCTAAACATGAAAATCATTTGTTTGAAAATCGTATCAGAATGTGTTTTAAAATGTTTGGATTTATGAAGTATGAGATTTGTTAAGTGTGTGATTTCTTTAAGTATCACACATTTCAACAATTTATTAGAAATTTTTTCCATGAAATATTTTTTGAAAATTTTTTTGCTGGTGCAATACAAAACAGCCATTTTTAGAATTTTTCTCTCTCTGTCTGTCTGTATGTCTGTGTTCGCATTACGTAAAAACTACTGAACGAGTTTTAATAAAATTTTGTAGTGTCTTGATTCAATAATAGGATACTTTTTTCTCACGAAAATATCTCATTTCCAAGAAGAAATGAGAAAAAATGGTGAAAGAACCCAATTTTACCGATTTGAAAGTAGTACGAACTTGGCAGCACCTTTTATTTTTGAAAGCGGGATATTTTAAACACTATTTTGGAAAACTTTAGAATAATATTAGCATTTTATATAAATTTGAGAATTGTATCCAGAAATGTGTACCTCTATATAAAGAAAATATATAAATCATAACGAAAACACTATAAAAGTAAGAGTCTTACACTGCGTTTACAACTGATAATGCTGTTAAAACAATAACAATATATGCATACTTTTTCAATTGTCTGAACTACTGTCTTGAATATTTTGGAGACCGTAAAAGCACAAAGAAGTAACGCAAGGCGAATTGAATGCTAGGTAAAACTAATAGCCCAGTTGAGCATCTATAAGAGTTTTATCTAAAAATTTGTTTACATGCGACACATTTTAATAAATAAAATTTGAAAATAAAAATTTATTGCACTCTAAGATTATGTTCTATTATTTTATTGGGTGCAGTATTTAAGTTTGATGTGAATTAATTTCAAAACAAAATGGAACAAAATATTTTCACGACGCCCACGATGTGGCGGGCTTTTACATTTTTTGAATTCTCTTTTGCTCTGTCTTAAACCTTTTACAATTGGATATAAACAAGACAGACAGTTTTTTGCACATTCCATTTTCGAATTTATTTACACATGTAAGTATGTGTTTGAAAATCTGTGGTACATGTAACGAGTGATTTTTTAAGAGCTTGAGAACTTTTTTTTTTTAAAAAAACGCATAAAATTTGCAAAATCTCATCGGTTCTTTATTTGAAACGTTAGATTGGTCCATGACATTTACTTTTTGAAGATAATTTCATTTAAATGTTGACCGCGGCTGCACGGTTTCTGGTTGCTCTTCACTCCAAATGCGGCAATTTTGCTTATTTACGTAGCCATTCAACCAGAAATGAGCCTCATCGCTGAACAAAATTTGTCGATAAAACACATTTCGAACCGAACACTGATTTTGGTAATAAAATTCAATGATTTGCAAGCGTTGCTCGTTAGTAAGTCTATTCATGATGAAATGTCAAAGCATACTGAGCATCTTTCTCTTTGGCACCATGTCTGAAATCTCACGTGATCTGTCAAATACTAATGCATGAAAATCCTAACCTCAAAAAAATCACCCATTACTTTGTTGAGAAATTTTAAGCAAGTAGACGCCGACTTGAGAAATATAAAGGAAGCATCACAGAAGAAGGCGAAAAACAGAAAAGAGAAACGAAAAGATGTTCAGTACGATAGTCAAGAAATACACATTCTACCTCTTCAACCCCTTGCCAACAAATCTCGTCTGTCTGCCCTGTTCCTGCCTATTGTAGAAGGAGACCTAGTAATGAATACTTGTTTTGCCTCGGTAAAAAGTGTATTTTTGAAAACGTACATTAAAATAAATACGTTTTTAAAAAAGCACAATTTAAAAAGAAAGAATTTTGTAAAAAGTATAAGAAAGAAAGTAACTTAAAAAAACTTTTTAAAAAAGTACTTTTTTAAAGGTACTTTTCACCTTTAAAAAAAAGTACCTATTAAAAAGTACCTTATAAAAGACGCTTTGTTTGTAAGTACAACTTTCTATGCATTTTATCCAATAATATTAAAACACAAGATTATGCCATACGCATGTTTTCCTGTTAGATGACGCAAATAGTTCGTTCAATGCAAGGTTGCCAAGTCTGTAATCAACAAATTGCTTCAAATAAGTACGTACAAATAAATGGAATAGGCAAAAATAGGCAACCCTGGAAATAAACTTATATCAATCACAATTATTACCCAATAGGAAGACAATTTCTTGACGTCATTAGGCCGTCATGCGCAGAAAATTTCAATTTTATTTTCGGGATGGCGCAATATTTTTTTCCAACATTCTTGCATGTTATCAGTATGTGGTAAACAACGTTGCCACTGGAAAAATTGTCATAATCATAATCTTTTAGTTTTTTTTTTTTTTTACTATCGTGCACCATGGTATAATAATACAGGTATATGCAAGGCGAATTCAAAAAAACTAAGCAACCTGTTTTTGCCCGACTGTGTCAAAATATTTTACTAAAATATAAAGAAAAATATAAATAACATGAGCTGTGTTCGCAAACACTTGTATGACTAATTATTCTTAATAATAAAAATAATTCAACATTATAATAAAAAATAAAACTGGTTTACTTTAAATAATAATTCTAAAGAAAAGGTTTTAAACATTTAATACTCCGCACATAGAAGTATAAAAAGATTTTAGATATTTGTGTAACATATGTAAGTAATCATATTTAATTTCAAAGTTAAAATTTATAAAGATTAATCTCCAATAATTTATTTTGATCGAGATTAATTTTGCTTAAGTTCAGTTTTCAAAGTTAGTCTGGTTGGTCACCTGTACAAGCCATAGTACATATTGGCTTTCGCCTTCATTAAAGGACTCTGTAGATATACAGGGAGCCTGCAGATATAGGTGGGACACCTAAATAAATATGCAGTATTCATAAATTAAATCTAACGAGCCTTAATCCGATATGGCTGCTTTCAGCAAGTGAGGATGTGAGAGGGCTGCACATGGCCCTAACAGCAGCATCAAATCCAGCTGAGATATTATTTTAATGTCATCAGGTTATGCTGAATACCGAATTTCCGCCTACGAGAACTGATTTAAATTTAGTTGAAAAGTTTACTTAAAAAACATACATATGAACATATTTTTTAATTTCTTTAAGCAAACATTGCAAGTTAAATAAAGGATTGAACAAAAAACAGCAATTAGTTCTTAATGCATTGAGTAATATAAAAAATTGTTTTTTTAATTATTACAAATTTTTAAGTGCGCGAACAGAGTTTTATACAAGGTTTGACATTTTCAGATAAGCAAATTTAAACAGCTGTTCTAACAGTTTTACCTGTATTATTATGCCATGATCGTGCACATCCGTATGATAATTTAATTTTTTTTTTCCAATTTCATTTTTGAATAAAAATATGATAAACTTATACTTTTTGACTGGAATTCTTTAGCGAAATTATTTGTGGTTGGTTATATAATATCCAAAATAATACAAAATGGCGCTGGTATTTATAAAACTTATTTTCTGCAAGCTCTGCTGAACTTACATATATCATACACAATAACTACCCTTAGAGAAAGCCGCTTTATATGACAAACTCATAATTTTAAATGGGTCGTCGCACAAAACAATTTTCACACAATTATTTTTCTCCAGTTATTTTGCAAGGACTATGGGAATAACAATTATAATTACTGCAAGAAATGCTTAACGTAAACTAAATTCTGAATCGAAATGAGGATTTGCAATACATCTTTTTAATTAATTAAGATTTAATTAAGATTTAATTAAGATTTTCTCAAATAGTTTTGACATACATTTTTGCTCTATTCAGAGACATGGGCACATAAGTGTACGTTTAGCTTTTTTTATTGATTGAATTATTTTAAGAGAAATTAGGTACAATTTTATTAGAGAATATTTAACTACAGAACCTCCCAACTTTACAAAAACAAATTAGTTAAATATAAACGCACTGATAGCGAAATATTCTATTTTAAATATGAAAACATTACAACGATAACTTCTTGTGCGTAAAATGTTTGTATTTATCCAAAAGCATTCATTATTATTTGGCAAATAAAATATCAGTTAAGTAAAATAGAATCCCTATCAATGATTAGTTAAGACTTCTAGTCTTAATTTGTATTATTAACATTTCGTTGTTAAATTTAAGCGTTCACAAATGTTTACAGTTATCGGTTGAAGGAGTATGCCAAGTATGTAGGAATTGCACAATCGTTGTTGCCAAACCGTTTTGGTGAGGCTTCAACAAAGCTCGTTTCTGAAAAGATTTTTCGAAAGCTTGAAAGAGGTTGAGTTTCTATCGTTACATCTTCATAAAACATATAAGTTTACTTTAGTCTATGTATTTACTTTTTCAGTTAGCTGCTTTTATAATTTAAATTTCTGGTTTAAGTGGTCATTCAAAGTGGTTTAATCTTGCAATTAAACTGTTAACAAACACATGTGACTTATACGTAAAGGAATTCAAAGATAACCAAATAAAAATAAATTATTATAGCGCTGATTATTTATAAATAATATTAAATAGGCACAAATACTACCTCCCCACCCCCCCCCCCCCTGATTTACAACATTAACTTAAACTTACCGTATCTGCAGCCGTTAAATTAATACCCAAACCACCCGCTCTAGTTGAGAGCAGAAAAACAAATATATCTTGGCGTGTTTGAAAATCAGCTACCATATCACGACGAGCAGAAATCTTACTCGAACCATCTAAACGCATATAACGATGCTTACGATGCCACATATATTCCTAAAAAAAAGAAAAAATTAATACAAATCAGTTAATAAATTTAAGCATTTAAAGGCCATCTCTCCACCCACCTCTAATAAATCAATCATTTTGGTCATTTGTGAGTAGATCAAAACACGATGACCTTCAGCCTTTAGACGCGTCAATAAACTGTCCAATACTGCCAATTTACCAGCATCAGATATTAAAGTTTCCTTGTCTGGTATAACAATGGAGGACCAACCAAAATGTGGTTTAACTAATTTCAAACTGGTTTCGAACAGTTGTAGACCTTCGCGATTTTCACAGTGTTCATGGCGTATGTTATACCAAGCTGCTGATCTACTTTCACAACTAGCAATTTTAAGAAATTATTATTTAATAATTTGTAAAATATTATGAAAAAATAATCGACTTACTATAGTTGCCTTTTATAGGCATTAACTCGATGATTAAGACCATATAAAAATTTAGGCATTTCCAAAGCTTCGCATTCATAATACTGGGGTAAATGTTGTGTATGCTCAAATTCAGGCAATAGACGTAAAGGTTCTTTACTCAGCTTTTGTTTGCTGGCCGAATTAGCTGCAGCCGCATTTATTATAAGTTCCGATTCAGCTTCGTCTAGCATTTCATTTTTAATTTCAGCCTCTTCAATATTTTGTTTATATTTACTACGAATAACACGATGTTCTATGGTTTCTTGTATGTTGTAGGTTTTAAAATCGCCATACGCATAAATGGTGCTCTCATTAGAAGTCTGCCGAAAAAGAAAGATGGTGGATGAATGTTAAAAAACTCTTGTTTTGAATGTGACAAAACTTACCTGTCCTGTAAACAATAAATGCCGTATAACACTATTTTCCATGAGATATTCTTTATTTAAAGGATTTTCTAAAGTTGGTTCTAATAATTGCATTCTTGTGGACTTATAGTCACGTGACCACCATTGTCTTCGATAGGCCCACTTTCGGTAGAGTAATAATTTATTAAGGTAATGTTGCAATCTGTGAAAGTTAACAAAAGAGCAAGAATGAGAATTCGAATTCGAAAATGCAGTTGTCTTATATAAAATTACAGAAAAGAGAATATAACCATTTATTCTGGTCTTAATTTGTTTTCTTAGTTTCTATGGGTCGAGTACACAAATCTACTTGCTGGCCATATGCTGGAAAAGCTTCATGGATCTGTAAGTGAATTATCTAGTAGTAAACTGGCAACCTGATTAAGTGCATAATTCTTATGCTTAGTGACAATATTATCAACTCCAACTTTTATTTGTAGACAGTGCGTAAGATATTTTTATATCGAAAGGTAGGAGATGGTCGTTTATGCTGAAGATGTTGTTACTGGCTTCTGGAAGTTTTCTCCCTATTTTTATTGGACATCATACAGGCAGAGTTCGGCAAACAATCAACTTTGACCACAAAAAAAAAGACTCGGGATCAACTCGAACAAGACGGATCAGGTTTTCTTTATCGAAATTACAAACTAGATGATTTCGATCATTGAAACTAAGAGAAAATACCTGTGAGTTCGCCTGCATATGATGTTTTTTATTTTACCATACGTAGTATAAGGTAAAGTATAGTAATCATGAAAAATATCGAGGTCGAAATTTCGTTTTGAGGTCTCCTGAATCCATTTCGACTATTTTCGCGATGATGTCTTTGGATGGGTGTGTATGCCACTATTTATGTGGAGTTTGTACAGGTCGCACCGTTTCAAAATGAAGTTTAGTATAATCGGGAGGGGGCAAGGGTTAGTTTCCTTACCCCCAAATTTTGTAAACGGTGTACAGGTCATACCGTATGACATATGCAAATGAAATTTAGTATGTGTCTTTGGTTAATGGAGATAAAGAGCTGTATAAATTTTGGGCATAATCGGGAAGGGGCAAGGGGTAGTTTACTTACTCCCAAATTTTGTAAACGTTCTACAGCTCAAGAGATTTTTATTACTTACAATGTTATTAAGCCATTTATAGTTGTGTCCTCCATATCCTTGGGAGAGAGATCACAAAGTCGCGTAAAACTAAAGCAGCCTTCATGGTTGGCATTTAAATCTACATAACGTTTATAATATTCATTGGGTTTTAAGGCTGACTTATTTACAGTTTCCTTGAACATGGAATGGTGCAGATGATCGGCTTTAAAAATGGAAAAACTAAAATAAGAGAACAAGAGTAGAAGAATTAAAAATGTAAAATGAATAATTAAATTAAAACAAAACAAAACAAAAATAAATTCTTCAGTCGGGCTTAAGATGAAAGAATATTTTTTAAAAATTAAAAAATTAATTTTTTAGAAAAATGAGAAAAATGTTTAATAAAATGCTTACTGATTATATAATAAATGCCTTTTACTCGGCAGTGCACGATGCAACAAACCATCCTCAAACACTAAGCGCGGCATCACATACTCTTGACACTTCATGACAAAGGGACTTTTAGCATCACGTCGCTCAAACAATTCCGGATGATTGCACACCTTACGAAATTGCATAACGAGATTCATAAGATTCGAGGTAAAGTTACGATCCACATGATGGCCGTCAGTAGATGAGGAGCCACCTCCCCGCGTTAAATTCAGCAAATCTTCAATACGTATTTTTTGTTTTAGAGCCATATACAACAGCTTCTGACGTATCGTTAAAGGACAATAGACCATAATTTCAATTTTATCCGAAAGTTCATTTTCCACATCCTTTTTAATGCGCCTCAACATGAAGGGTTTCAGAATCATATGAAGTCTAGATATTTGTTTCTCATCTATACCCGTTTTATTTTCAGCATGTGATTCAATGTCTTTGGAAAACCATTCGTTGAATTCATCATGCGAATCAAACAAAGTGGGCATAATAAAATGCAATAGAGCCCACAGCTCGGCCATACTATTTTGTATGGGCGTGCCACTTAGCAACAAACGATTGCGGCAGTTAAAGCCGAGCAGTAATTTCCAACGCATAGAAGAAGCACTTTTGATAGCTTGAGCCTCGTCCAACACCATGTACTGCCATTTGATGCGATTAAAATATTTATAATCGGACACTATGAGTTGGTACGAAGTGATGACTACATGAAAGCTGGCGTCTTTTGTGTGCAAATCTTTTTGTTCCCAAAATTGTCTCAATATCTTTCTTTCATTCGGTGAACCCCAGTAGGGTACAACATTGAAGTCGGGTGCAAATCTAGCCATTTCTTGTTGCCAATTGTGCAGAGTTGAGGCGGGAGAGATGACAAGAAATGGTCCCCAGACACCATATTTTTCGGCTATATGACAAAGAAAAGCTATAGATTGTACGGTTTTACCCAGACCCATTTCATCAGCTAAAATACCGCTTATGCCTTGATCATAGATATTGGCTAGCCAAGTCATACCTGCAAGCAGTAAATAGAAATTCTTAGAAAAAATTTTGGTTTCAATAATGCTTTTTAAGAAAGTATTAACGACTTGTAAAAAGTAGTTTTTATAAAAAGTGCCTTTTTAAAAGTTTCCTTTTCTACAAACTACATACTTTCTATAAAGTTGCTTTTTTCAAAGATACTTTTTTCATAAAAGATACATTTTAAAAAAGTACTTTTTATAAAAGGTACGTTTTTACAAAACGTACTTCTTATAAAGTGCTTTTATAAGAAGTGATTTTTAGATAAACTACTACTTTTTAAAAAGTACATTTTTTTAAAGCTTCTTTTTGATAAAAGGTCCTTTGTATAAAGTTGTTTTTGAAAAAGGTACTTTTTCAATTCAATTTTTATTAAACTAATAACTGTTATAAAAAATACCTTTTATAAAAAGTTCCTTTTCTAAAAAGTACCTTTTATAAAAAGTAACTTTTATAAAAAGTACTTTTCATAAAAAGTACCTTTTATAAAAATTACCTTTTATAAAATGTACCTTTTATAAAAATTACCTTTTGTAAAATGTACCTTTTATAAAAATTACCCTTTATAAAAGCAACTTTTAAAAAAGGAATCTTTTATAGGAAGTACCTTTTAAACAAATTTTCTTTTATAAAAAGTACATTTTCAGAAGAATCTTTTACGTAAATTATCTTTTGGAAAGTCTTTTTTTAACAATATCTTTTATAAGAACTACTTCAAAAAATCCCTTTAAAAATACTTTTTCAAGAAAGTACTTTTAAAGGGAGTCTTTAGGGTCTTTTTATAAAAAGTATTTCTTAAACTGATGGATGCAAAAAATATCATTGTCACCAAAAGTTACCCTTAATTTGATATGCTTTTAATGTCCCCTTAAAAATGGTAGGTTGTGGCAAATCTGCCTGTGTTTTTTCGGGCAACAATGACTCTGGTTTATTTTCCTCTTTAATAAAATCACTTTCATCTTGCTCCTTTTTAACAGTCGCATGGCCCAAATTTCTTTTTACACCAGCTGCCACATCGAACTGTTTTGTCTTACGGCGATCGTTTGAAAAGGCTTCCTCGGCATGTTGTTGAGCCATTTGTTTCATTTGTTCTGCATCGTAGTCATCGTAAGCCGCCAAACGAGGATTAACTTCCTCATCTAATTGATTTAAAATACGCAACTGTTCTGCCTCGGTACCTTGGCCTAATTTCTTCGACATAAAATGTGCATATAGTTCGGTTTGTGTAATAAGGAAGTTAAGTTTTCTTTGCTGCCGTTTGGCTTCAATAATTTCCACATCCATTTTGCGCTGTTCCTCGGCTTCTTTTTCCATGCGGCGACGCGTATCGCGTTCAACGCGTTCGTAACGTTTCCAATAGGATAACATTTCTCTTGTTAAACGTTTGGCACGCCACACCGTTTCTTTCATAACCTTTTGCGAGTGCATGGCTCGTTGTCTGACAACCTTCATGCACATGGTGGCTACACGTTTGCAATTTTGTAGCACCTCTTTGTGATTGTTAAATTTGGCTCTTTGACATCTTCCCAATTCTTTCTTAGCCATCAATTGCCAAACACGTTTTCTTCTAGCGGCCATAACTTCAGGCGTTCTAATCACACCCAGTTGACTACGACGCCGGCGACCTCTACCTGAATAGGGTGCAAGAGCTGAGAAGCCCATTGGATCTCTTGATGAGTCCATAGCAAGAGAAGTTTCACCATCAGATTGTACATCAACATCTTCGTCGTCATCGTTAACAGCAGTGGTATCAGCATAAGAATAATTCTTTAAATCTTCTGGATCAATTTCTCCCGGTTCTGGTTCTTCCAAAGGTTTTTGCTTCAATTTACGCGGTTTACGTTCTTTGGCAGGTTTAGGTAGTTTTTCAAGTTTTAAAGGTTTTTCTTTCTTTGTGCGTCTCTTACGTTTGCGCACACCCACAATGGATTGTTGGTGTTCAGGAAACATGTCCTGATTAGAGAGAAGACCAGCACCATAGTAGGCATATTGATTATTCTGTAAAGGCAACAAATATGATTTATTTAGAAATAATTTATTATTAACATATTTAAAAAAAAAACTTACAGTGGGCTTTTTGTAGAAATTTTCCCTTAATTTTTGTTGTTTCATATGGGTTTTTAACATGTCCTTTACATAATCATCTTCATCACTGATTTCTGTCTCGGTATCCGTATCACTTAACAAAACATCATACAACCATTCACGATCGGCAGTTAGATCATTGAAATTATAAAGTTGAGTTTTAACGGATTGTCTTTCTACAAAATAAAGAGAGTAAAGCGAAAAAACATTTACCTTATTTATTAACATCTAATATTAAAAAAAAAAAAAAAAAGAGAGAAATGAACATATTTAAGCTTTCGAAAGCTTATTATCATATTATGATAAATGATATGTGAAATACCTATGACCTTTATTGGCTATAAACATATACATTAAATTACAGCATTTTAAGTTTTGATCACATTAACGCTATGTAAGCGGAAAATATTTTTCGTTTTCAAAACGAACACAGATATAGGTTTTTAACTACAAACTCCATTTTATAAACTTTATCATTCAATTTCAGTTCATGTTTAGAGAAAATTAAATTTTCTATAAAATTTAAAAAAAAATTCTATAAAATTAAAAAAAAAAATTCTATAAAATTTTCGAAAAGAAATACTATAAAATTTTTACAAAAAAATTTACAATAATATTTTTACAAAACATTTTCTATAAAATTAAAAAAGAATTCATCTGTATGTTAAATAAATAGTTTGACTAATAAAATTTCAAATATTCAAAATTAAAAATCGCAAGGCACCAGAGTTAGTTTTGATACTAGATTAGTATTAAATAGAAACGAATGTTGGAAGAAATAAAAAAGTAGCTTTCATTGCTAACTAAAGGTTGGCTAAAGTAACAACAAATATAAGATGGTAAAATATTAAAGTAAAAATATTAAACAAGAGGGAAGCTTTAGGTAGTGGTAGACTTTATTCTCACCAACTGACGATTTATAATTGAATACAAGTTTTCTCGTATTCCTTTATCTGAGTTTGGTTGGTAAAATTGATAATGCTTACAACTAAACACTACCCAAAGTAGATAGATACGAAGAGTGCTGATGACGGACGTAGCTGTCTAGAAAATGTGCATTCCGCTCTGCCGGTGTCTAAAAATTAAGTTTTCCTAATTTTTCTTTAATATTATCACCTAATTTATAATTAAATTTATTCTTTTATAGAGAGAATAAAACGAACTTAAGCTTGACTTCAAATTTCATCTGTATGTAAAATAAATAATTCGACTAATAAAATTTCAAATATTAAAAAAAAATTATCAAAAAAATTTTCAATAAAATTTTTAAAATAAATTTAAAAAAAAATCTATAAAATTTTTACAAAAAATTGCCAATAAAATTTTAACAAAAAATTTCCAATAAAATTTTAACAAAAAATTTTCAATAAAATTTTAACAAAAAATTACCAGAAAATTTTTACAAAAAATTTCCAATAATATTTTTACAAAAAGAAATTTCAAGATTATTAAAAAAAAACTATAATAACATTTAAAAAAATCTTCTATAAAATTAAAAAAAATTTATAAAAATTTTTACAAAAAACTTTGCAATAAAATTTCATTGAAAATTTTTTGGTAAAAATTTATTGAAAATTGTTTTAAAAAAAATGTTTTATAAAAATAATGTTGCAAATTTTTTTTGACATTTCTTTGTAAAAACATTATAGTTATTTTTATACAAATTTTATAGAATTTTTTTTTTAACTTTATAGAAAATTTTTGTAAAAATTTTCTTAAAAAAATTTCTCGTTTTTAACGTGGGGTACAAGAGGTGATAAAGCGATAGTAGTGAAAGTACGCAATTTTACCGATTTAATTGCATTAAAAACTTGGCAGCTTGTTCTTTTTAAATCAGAATATCAGAATATTTTAAACACTATTTATTGAACTGCATTAATTTTAGAATTTTATATAAAGGCAGTTTTTAAGTAATAGGATGGATTCCTCTATGTAAAGTAAATACATAAACCATAACTGAAACACTATACGAGTTCTAAAATTTCCTGTGCATTACTTACAAAGCAAAATCGAACAAAATATTATCAGGACACCTACGACGTGGCGGGCACAGCTAATATAACATAAAAGTTAAGCTTGTTTGTTTCGCAAAAAACATTTTTTTTTAGATCAGAACAAAGTTGGAAATATTCAAAAAAATTTATTTTTTTAAGTTTTTTCATAAAACAAATTTTAAAAAAAACTTTTAGAATATTTAAAAACTTGCATTTTCAATTTTGCAAAACAAGAGTAAGTAAATAAATAAGTATTTCCTGAAAAACGTATAAGGAGCACTAAGAGCTTAAAAGAAAGCAATTTTATGCAAAATATTTAGTTTCAAAAGGCAACTGGCAAATTTTTAGAAAAAATTATGTCAGTTTATTACAACAGGCTAAAATAATTTAAACGTCAGTTAATGCACTTACTTCGAAAATAAATTAACTCGTTATTTCAACGACCGACGAGTTAAAAGGTTATATCACATAGTTTATTGATTGCAATTTATGTTTTTTTTTCAGTTTTTTTGTTTTTCAATTTTTGATTTTCGGGAACTAAATGATTTAGTAGAATGTTTGAACGTTTGATTCAGATGAAATGAATACATTAAGAAGAGGAATTAAATTAATAAAAAAAGAAAAAGGCAAGAATGATTGTGTCTATTTCTCAATATCTCTAAAACCACTGAGAACATTAAAAAATTCCTGGCTTAGAGATAATTTTATTGTGACAATATTTGGTTCGAATTTGTCTTTTATTGTTAAAGTAATATACACCAAATTTTAGAAATTTCATGTGCTGCAGATATGGTTTTTATCTTTAATTTGTATAAAGGCTAATTTATCTATAGCGCCTAAATTTTTGGTATTGCAAAAACCAAAGCTGCTGTCTAGTCACTTAAATCGGTTTTTATCTTTTTCCTCTTGGTAATATTTTCACAGGAAAATTTATATATAAATTTCTGAAGTAGATTTTACAAATGTCGAGCAAATTTCCTCTTTTTTGCCTATAACGATATATCTCGAAAACTTGAACAAATTTAATCTAAGCGACAAAAATAACCTAAGGAAAAACCCTCAGCAGCTTCAGAGTAAAAGTTATACTGAACTTATGTTTTGCATTGATACAACCATAACAGTTAAATATAAATCAGTGCCTTAGACAAAATAGAGACACAATCGTTAGACCAGACCAGAAAGTAACTTATATTAAAAAAAAACAATGACCAGACAAAGGGTCATTGTTAACTTCTGAAATTGATTGGTCGTTTCCTTAAAATTAATTATTAAATTTGTTAGTATAAATTGGTTGCATATGTTCTAATTAAACCCTTAGCCACATTCTTTATAATCCAATCCATTCAATACAATATTCAACAATTGCGTTCAAAACAAAAAATTGTGTTCTGTATTGAATTAGATATTTATAATAGCAAAATACAATGATGACCTTCAATCCTTGTGGGCCTATTTTCTTTTAAAATTAAACTTTGTTTCAGATATTAATTAATCAATGCAATTTTTACCTTGTTTGGTGCCCAATTTTTTAGTTTTTTTCTTTTTCTTCACTCCCGGCAACTTTTCAATTCCATCATCCGTGTCTTCTCCGGGCGTATCATCAACTTCCGTTTCCTCAGGACTGGTCAAAGGTTTAGACATGACTTCACGGGCATAGTTCATAAAAGGACGCATATCTAAAGCAGCCTCCAGACGTTGCAAATGCAAAGGTTCAGCAATTCGATGAGAACTGCCTGCTCGATTTTGTTGCTCAACTATGCCGTTCATTTTTGATAACAAAATTTTTTTCGTAACTTCTTTGGAATAAAATAGTGAAAGCAATTAAATAATTAATACAATTTAAAGTTATTTTATTTATTTAGATAAAAAAACTCACTAAATTAGCTTGAAATTCAACAGTTTTGATTTCTTTACGATTTTTTATATAATTTCTCTTCGATTTTTCCGTCGTTTCAACGAAATGCACAATATTT
Organism: Phasia obesa; assembly: GCA_949628195.1. Lineage (NCBI taxonomy): Eukaryota > Metazoa > Arthropoda > Insecta > Diptera > Tachinidae > Phasia > Phasia obesa. The sequence goes on along the minus strand of OX451215.1, from coordinate 207,247,550 downwards.
AATTCGTTTTCTGTTTGTGCGACCACATTTTTTCATCTGTTTAATTTGTGTTATCTTTAGGTTTCCATTTATAAATTTTTTGTTTCTAATTTAATTCGTTTTACTTGTGTAGTCAGCCGTTTATTGCTTGGTTTATTGTTTTTTGTTGTTGGCTGGCTATTGGGTAGAAGCATGTTAACAAAACAAACAAAACAATAAAGAACATGGATGGAGAAATATGAAATGAACAGCTGTTGTTCAGATGGCGGGTTGTATTTAAGAGCCGTTGCTACACCTAGTGGACGTTTACACCGGATAATGATAAAAACAAGTAATTTAATATTCTAAGTTGTTCGAGATACAACAAGAGTTCTTTTAAGAGGGTTTTTGTAATTTTATAAAACTTAAAAAGACATGAAATTTAAAAAAATTAATACCATGCAAAAAACCGGCTACAATTAAAGCAAATAGGCATGGAATTAATTGAATTCTAAAATAATAAAAAATGGGTAAAATAACACGTCTTGTATAGCAACACTATTATTTTAAATTTAATGTTCTGTTTACTTATTTTAACGGTTATTCTAATACCGACTCTGCAGCGCCACAAATTTGATTTTAAAATATAGGGTGTTTTTTATAGAGGTATAGACCATTAAGTTGGCATTACATTTCAAGGTGGCGATCGATTTAGCAGCTGTCAAGTGATTTATTCTCAGTTTCGTTTGGAAATTCATGATGAATAGACTCACGCCTGAACAGTAAGGCGTAGTTTCGTCGAATTGGCCCAAAACGAGATTACCGTTGTTACCGATTTTCATAATCGAATTTTGTTTAGCGATGAAGAGCACTTCTGGTTAAATGGCTACGTCAACAAACAAAACTGCCGCATTTGGAGTGAAGGTAATCCTCAAGTGTATGTCGAAAGACCGATACATCCAGAAAAACTGACTGTTTGGTGCGCTTTATGGGCTGGTGGAATCATTGGTCCGTACTTTTTCAAAAACGATGGTGGCCAGAACGTTACAGTCAATGGTGATCGGTATAGAGCCATGATTACTAACTTTTTCATTCCTGAATTGAATAACCATGACTTCCAGCAGATGTGGTTTCAACAAGACGGCGCAACATGTCACACAGCTCGTGCCACAATAGATTTATTGAAAAACATGTTTGGTGACCGCCTAATTTCACGTTTTGGACCTGTGAATTGGCCTCCAAGATCTTGTGATTTAAAACCGCTAGACGACTTTCTGTGGGGCTATGTAAAGTCATTGGTCTATACGGATAAGCCACACAAGCTTGACCATTTGGAAGACAACATTCGCCGTGTTATTGCCGATATACGGCCACAAATGTTGGAAAAAAGTCATCGAAAATTGGACGTCCAGATTGGACTACATCCGCGCCAGTCGTGGCGGTCATATGCCAGAAATCATATCTAAAAGGTAATGCTACAAGATTATCTTTCGGATAAATAAAATTCATGTCAATCGAAAAATCCATCGTTGTTTTATTGCAACTTAAAGTTCTATACCTCTATAAAAAACACCCTTTATATACTTAGTCTGGGACCAAGTATATATTATAAAATCAGCTGAGAAGATTTGGAAGTTAACATGTAGTTACATATATATAAAAATTTACTTTTCTGCTTCTTGGGTCTGAGTTTTGAAAACAGAGGTAGTCTATTGCACCGTCTTTCTATGTTTTAAACTCCACTAAAGTCCGTGTAACCATGCGGTTCATTTTTATTTCCCCACTCAGTGTTTGAGTTTTAAAAACACATATTTTCTATTTGAGGTTTGACAGTTCAACTACCAGTTAAGAGACTAAGTTTAAATGCAACCCTACTTAAGTTACCTTGTTTAATATGCCCTGGATTTATCTATGGTTACAATCGGCTCAGCATGAACAACTTTCAAGATAATTTATATTTTATCCATATTAAAACCTTCTATCTTGAAAGTCGAACGAGCATAAATAAAAATAAATGCTCATTTTTTATTGAAAAACAACATTTATTTACAAAATATATATCTTACTGTATTTATTTTTTTGTAAATAAATATTTTGGGGATTCATAAGGTGTCATAAAGTCCTATTTTTTAAATAATAACATGGGAATATATGACTGCTGTGAAAAACCCTTCATTTGTTTGTACTATTTTAAATTTAACCCAGTTGATAATAAAAATTTTAATTATAATTTTTTTATCAGAATGCCAAAAAAAGTAGCCATGGCCAGTGTTGCCTACCAGAACTTCCCTTAAAACCTACTAGAAACTACCAAAACCTAAAAAAAAAAATCCTGCAAGATGTACAAATTTTTGGTTTTTGAAAATTCTTTAATTCTTATTTTCGCTTCACAGAGAGATGTCTATTGTTTTTTCTTTTGCAATATATGGTCATGGTTGAAAATGTCCACAATAAAAAATCTGGCTCTAAAAGAGTCTAGAAAACATTGCACAACTAATGCGGGCAACTATTTCTGTTGATTTATATGAAAAAAACAATAAAAACTATTGTAAAATATTAGAACATTGCGACAATATGACACGTTAGCACACGTTGTGAGTGCCCCAATTGTTTTTCAATTCCATGAATTAATTTCAAAAGAACTCCTTACAGTTAAGTTACGACTGATAAAAATCCCTTAAAGGAGGCTTGTAAATACTTCTGATAAAAGCTTTAACTGCTTTAAAGCTATATATACATAGACACATACTGTATTATGTCGATCTGTTGAAAATAAAAGAGCAAAACGCATGTTTATGGCTTCTTGCTTGTTTATTGACCAAAGAGAACCCAAGAGGTGAAACGGCGAATAAACAGGACGGCAAAAAATACGAATTCTACCCGTCTCTTTCTCAAGTTCATTAGTTTTCTTTTGTGTTATTTCGTAAACATGGGATTTCTTTTGTGCTATTTTCTTATTAATTATTTTTTTATTAGTGTAAATGTGCGTAACTTTCATTAAATATATTTCTCAAGCTTATTTCACACCACCAAAGAATTTTGATTGTTTGTTTTAATTAGACTTCCTTGTTTAATTAGTATTTTAATGTAAAAATTAACTTTTAAAGTACAATGTTTTAAGCAACGAACACGCTTTAAAGGAAAATATCCAAAATTTTTAGTTTTTGTTTTGTTTATTTTTCCGATGTTCGTAAAAATTTGGTACTATATTTGTCTCTTTCTTGACAAGCTTAGGATAGTCTGATTATGGCCATTTTCATCAATCACTATTTACATCTCTGTGTACTTTGTGTTATTGACTGACTTCTTTTAATATTGTATTTACATGTTTTTGTGGTACGCATTAGTGAGTGAGAATAGAGCGAATGTGTGGAATGTAAGCCAACTGCACATGATAAAAAGCTACAATTGCATACAGGGTTTTACATTCTTTCTTAGATTATAATTAAACTTATACATTTCTCTACATCTCCCCTTTTTAAACATAATAACTATTATTATTATTATTATGACATTTTGATAATTTTCTTGTACAAAATACTACATTTTTTCTTTAACAATGCAAGAAATAAAATTAAGACAATTTATTCAATTACTAAACATGTGTTCTTTTTCTTAAGGAGCACAATAACGTAAAAATTTAAAATTAAAAATAAAACAAAGATATACATATGTAAATAAATTCAAATTAGAATTTACTTCTGATTTTTATGCATTTTACACTCAAAAACGCAACATATTTATATATTTAATTCATTAAAATGTTGCATAAAAAGTTTATATAGTGTGTAAAATAGGTAAATTTAAAATATAGCCTTATTTGACCTTGTTTGCATATATAATTTATATGCGCTTTCGCAAATGATATGAATTTCTTCTCAAGTTTTTACCGTTCAGTTCTATTATATAGGATCGAGGCGTATTGTGTTTTTCTATAACTATGGCTGGAAGCCATTTTTTCTCATCTTTTACCCATACCTTTTCTCCTTTTTCAAACACTTGTTGAACTGTTGCATTTTTGTCATAATAGAATTTATTAGTTAAATTATTACGGTTCAAAACTGGTAATATTTTATTACTGATTCGATTATTCCTATAAAAATTCAACTTTCCAGGTACCAGTGTTCTAGTTTGCCTACCAAATAATAACTGAGTTGGTGCCAAGTTCGAATTTTTAATCGGAGTGTTTCGATATTCGAGCAACGCGTGCCAGAAATTGCTTTTTTCATCGTTGCACTTCTTAATTAATTTTTTCGCAATTTGAACCATTCGCTCGGCAAAACCGTTAGATTTTGGGTAGTGTGGACTTACTGTTGTAACTTTGATATCTAACGTTTTCGCCCATTGCCTAAACTCAAACGATCCGAATGGAACATTATCTGCTACAATTTCTAACGGATACCCATGTATAGAAAAAATTATATTAAGTTTTTCGATTATAGCCTTAGCTGTCTTTTTTGTCAAATGTACTACGTCCAAATACTTAGAAAAATAATCGCCTATAACTAAATAATCTTTGCCATTTACTTCCATTATATCCATGCCAATTTTATGATAAGGCGATTCTGGTATCTTGTGATTTAATAGAGGTTCTTTTGTGTTAGCTGACCTTTGCTTTTGACATATTTTACATTTAGCTACTAATACTTCTATATCATGATCCATTGATGGCCAGTACAAAAGTTCTTTTGCTCTCATTTTAGTCTTTTCAATTCCTAAGTGTGACTTGTGTAATTGTTCTAACATTAAATGTTGAAGAGATCTAGGAATAAAAATTCTATCATCAAAAAATACAAGCCCGTCCTCACAGTATAAATTCATTTTCTTACTCCAAAGAAATTTAGCATTACTTTCTACTTTAGTTTTGTCATTTGGCCATCCGCTTTCACAATATTTTAAAACATTTTTTAAAATGTTATCTTTGCTAGTCTCTTCTTTAAACAACTTTTTCTTTTCATCACTTACATTGATTGTGTGTACCATTTCATTCAATCCCTTTATTTCAACATCATTATTATTAATTTTTGAATAGCTTCGTGACAACCAATCTGCTAAGTACATGTATTTACCCGGTAAATAGGTAAAATGCAAATTATATTTTTCTAGTTTTTGTTTCATTCTCTGTAGTTTCGCAGATGGTATTTTTTGATAGTCTTTTTTCATTATCCCTAGCAATGGTTTATGATCGGTTATGATTTCTACTAAATGTCCGTAAATGTAATTATGGAATTTTTGACATGCGAACACTACAGCTAACATTTCTTTTTCTATCTGTGCATATCTGGTTTCAGCATCAGTTAGACTACGTGAAGCGAAACATACTGGTCTTCCATTTTGCATCAACGCACATCCTAAGCCGTCTTTCGATGCATCTGTTTGCAAAACAATTTTTTCAGCTTTATCAAACGGTTTTAAATCTGGTGCATTTAGAAGCATTCTTTTAAAATCTTCTAAACATTTATCATGAACCGACAGCCATTGAAATTCTACTGAATTTTTTAACAACTCTCTGATTGGTTTGCTTATACTTGAAAGATTTGGTACGTATTCTCGTAAATAATTCATAAAACCTAAAAGCTTTTGAACATCTTTCTTACATTTTGAAGGTCCTAAATCTTCAATACCTTTCAGTCTACTTTTATCACATCCGATTCCCTTACTTGAAATTCTATGTCCTAAAAATATTACCTCTTTTTGTTTCCATTGAAGTTTTTCCCAATTAAATTTGACATTTTTTTCTTTAGCCCTTTCCATCACTACTTTCACAGTTTCATCATGTTCCTGCTCATTAGTTGCAGCAATGAGTATATCATCAATATATACTGTAACGTTTTTTATATTCCCAAAATTTTCTTCATTAATTTTTTGAAATGCTTCTGGTGCTATCTTAATGCCAAATGGCAAGCGTTTAAAACTGTAGCAACCAAAGGGTGTGCTAAACGTGCATAAACTTTTTGACCTTTCATCAAGGGCAATTTGATAGAAACCATCTTTAAGGTCTAATACTGTAAAAATTGATTTATTTATTAGATTCGTTTTGAGTCGTTCAAAAGTTGGAATTTCATAGTAATGATCCTTTATTGCTTTATTTAGTTCTTTCGGATTTATGCAAATTCTCAATTTTTTGTTTGGTTTTTCCACAATAACAATATTTGAAATCCATTCACAAGGGTTTTCACATTTTTCTATAATGTTTTTCTCGCATAAGTTATCTAGTTCTTGTTTTAAAGGTTCCCTTAGAGCTAAAGGTATTCGTGTTGCCGGTTTTGAGCATGGTGTGACACCTTCTTTTAGTTCAATGGCAAAATTCTTTTTAAAACAACCTATGCCTTTAAAGAGTTCACAATATTCTTTTTTTAGCTCTTGTTTACTAATAATTTCAACCGAATATATGCGCTTAATTAAACCCAATTCTATACACGATTTTAAGCCTAAAATAGGAATCGAGTTTTTATCTTTTACTACAAAAAATTTAATTCTTTCTAATTTTTGTTTTACTTTGCACAGTAAGTTCACTATACCCATGTGTTCTATCGCGGTACCATTAAAGGCTATCAAATTATCCGAACTTTTCTCAACTCTAATATTATTTAAATCTTTCAATATATCTAATGGCAAAATGTTAACCATAGCACCTGTGTCTAGTTTAAACTTTACAGTTTTATCATGAATTTGTAGAGATTCATACCACGTGGTAGCATCATTTTCTTTTCTAATTGAATCTATATATAAACTTGAATTACTTGCACTACATATGTTCTTAGTTTGCACTTTTAATTCACCTACAGATTTTTTTTTACATACAGCAGAAAAATGATTTCTGCCTTTACAGTGATTACACACTTTACCATATGCTGGGCATTTGCCTTTCAAATGCTTTTTACCACAAAAATTACAATTGTTACAATTTCTATAATTTTTAGAATTCTCTTGAAAACTGTGCTTTTCATTACTTTTAGTTTTAAGATCACTTAAATTAGTTTTAAATTTTTCAGACTTCTTACTAACCACATTAATTTCTACTTCACTACTTCGCATAGTATTCATTTGTTTGTTAGTCACTTCAGCCGATCTCGCCATGTCAATTGCCATTTCCATCGTTAATTTTGGTGTATCCAACAGCTTTTTCTGCAACGCCTTGTCACTTGTTCCCAGTACAATTCTATCACGCACCATTCTATCGTCATTATCAAAGCTGCATCGCCGCACTATTTTCTTAATATCCATTAAGAAGTCATCAAAAGGTTCACCATGTGCTTGACATCGATTATGGAAAACGAAACTCTCATATACTTCGTTGCACTTTGATTTGCAAAATTCTTCAAAGGCTTTTGTCACATCTTCATATTTTTCTTTAGCTGCCTCACTGAGGTTAAAAGAATCATAAAGTTCTACAGCTTCCGGGCCAATCGCATTCAAAAATATAGCCACTTTCACTACTTCAGCTTTCTTGTCCAATTCAATAGCAGTGGCAAAAATTTTAAAATTTTGCCAAAAAATTCTCCAATTCTCTGCTATATTTCCACTAATTTTTAGTTCTTCAACTTTCTTTACAAAATCCATATTTGTATTTTGTTTAATATAAACGTATTTGATGTTTTTTGGCGGCCTTCCACGTGGTCTTAGATGTACACGACTTGCATTCAATTTAGCTTTTTCCATATACTGTGTATGTTAAAATCAAATCAAAATTAACTTTTATTTTATTGTCTACTTTTTCACCGGCTGCGCCATGTATTATGTCGATCTGTTGAAAATAAAAGAGCAAAACGCATGTTTATGGCTTCTTGCTTGTTTATTGACTGACTTCTTTTAATATTGTATTTACATGTTTTTGTGGTACGCATTAGTGAGTGAGAATAGAGCGAATGTGTGGAATGTAAGCCAACTGCACATGATAAAAAGCTACAATTGCATACAGGGTTTTACATTCTTTCTTAGATTATAATTAAACTTATACATTTCTCTACACATACATACATACATACATACATACATACATACATACATACATACGTACATACATACATACATACATAAATACAAACAGATTAAAACCTTCACACATTAAAATCAAATAAGTGTAAAAATATATCAAGGGGCAATAATAACGGCAATAACAATAACGGATGAATGGTTAAAAATAACTGACACCACCAAAAATATATGCGGTTGCTTTAGGATATTGCCACATTATTGTACATACATCCACAAGAGCAAACAATTTACATGCATTAAACCGAACATTGACGTAGCCCATAAATGTGTATGTAGATATGTATAAAGCTCCCTAAAATTATTTTTACGAGCAAGAGTTGCAACAGTTAATTTAATTAGGTACTTATCGTACTGTTTATTATTTGTTTAATAAAGTACTTGCACCAAGAGGACTTAAAAAACATTTACATGCATTAATATTATTTTTATGCACCGATTATTTCTTACTATTTTCTTAAATCTGTAGTTACTGTTCTAGTAAGGCTTATTTATGTTACCGGGTGAGAAAACTAGTGCAACATAACAACAGCCGTTGTTGCCGTACTGCTCACACCTGGTATGAATTCGCCTTGGTACACACATAGTATACAGTGTAAATTAGTATGTAAATATAATTAACATTAGCAAGTTTATGCATATGTATGCACGCTTTCAGCGTTTTATTTTATTTTATTTTAGACAAGCTGTGCCCACACACGTTGTGTGCATCCTGACAATATTTTGTTCGATTTTGCTTTGAAAGTAATCAACACCACATTTTAAGATTCTTACTTTTATAGTGCTTCACATATTTCTATTTACTTTATATTAAAGTACCCATTCCTGGATAAAATTTTAAAATTTATATAAAATTCTAAATTTTAAAATTCTAGATTTTATACCTATAAATTTTAAGAGCTTTAAAGCTCTGTAAAAGGTTTTCAAAATATTTTAATAACAATGTAAAGCGACACATTAAAAATACAAATTCAAATATAAATTTTATTCAATTGGCTATTTGACAGTTGGTAAATCATATTTTGTCATTATTTTGAAACAGCGCCATCTTTTGCGCAACCGTGTTTAAAATATCCCGCTTTCAATTTATATTTTTTACTATTTTACAACAGCGCCATCTGTTGCTCAGCCATGTTTAAAATATTCCGCTTTCAAAAATAAAAGATTTCTTATAATATGCAGTAGTTTTAAATCCACTTTCTCTTGGAAATAAGATATTTTTGCGTATCCTATAGTGGATCAGGATACCAAGGTACCTCCTCACAAAATTTTGTTAAAATCCATTCAGTTGTTTTTACGTGATGCGAACACAGACAGAAAGACAGACAGACGGGAAATTAGTTACTGTTTTATTATATGTATAAATTATATTACTAGCCATATTTGCAAATATTGTTTTTGATTTTTTTTTTCGCATTTATGTTTGTGAACTACAGTTAGTCGTACTTTTAGCTTTAACATCATAATGTTGCGTTTTTTTTTTAATTTGGATGATACGAGTATTATCCATTTAAAAATATTCTTTTACACTGATATCAGCTGCGAAAAACAAAAACAAAACAATTCTGACATAAGCTGAATTTGCAAAATTCCAATTTATAAGCAATTTAGCTGTAGAAGCAGCATTTGAAATTTAACAGTATTTTCCTATAATTAACGATTTTGTTTTTTTTAAGTTCAAAATGTTTTGAGAATGGATGCGGGTTAAAAACCAATTCTGGTATTATGAAGACAACAAAAAAAACCGTGCTGTAATAAAAATTAAAATGTTGTTTGCTGCTTCTAAGTACATACATATATGTATGTACATACATAGCTATTTATAAACTAATATACATACATACATATATAACAATTTCCCACTAATGTTATAAATAACAAGTTTTATTTATTAAAGAAACGCTGCGTATGTAGTTAATTAACTCTTAGACTCTTAGTTTTGTCCACTAATACGTCACTGTGTAGTGTAGGGGTTTCGTAAGAGAAACTAATGGAAATTTTTAATAAAGTTTTTTTTTTTTTAAATTACCTTTTATTATATATTTATACCCTTCACCACAGGTGGAAAGGGTATTGTAATTTCTACAATATTCATTTCCGACCCCATAAAATATATATGTACATATGTATATTCTGGATCCTTATAATTACATAGAGAATTTGATTAAGCGATTTCCATGTGTATGCCTGTCCGTTTGTTTTCGGGTTGAAATCAACTTTGCCAAGGCACCAGAAGAGATACAGAAAATTTATCTCATAGCTTAGAAAATTTTGCTAATGCAATTTAGCAACATCAGACCATTCCATTCGAGGCTGCGGGCAAAAACATCGCCCTCCTATATTTTTTCACGTTGTTTTTATTTTTTTTGGTTGTAATGATTCTATTTTTTTTTTGTTAAAAAATATTAGACTGCGACCAGTAGATCTCTTGGAGTGCATACAGGTCCTGGGGGGATCAATAAACTCCTGCTAGGGACAATTTTTCTTCCTTTTTAGGTTGGTAGGGAAAGCAGAAAAACTTTGATTTGTATTAAAAGCCTTTATAGAAAGCAATACACACAGATGTAGCCGACTGAAAACCTGATTCAGTCAATAGGAACGGGAGCAGACAAAAAAACTTTCGATAAAATTTTTACAAAAAATTTTCGATAAAATTTTTAGAAAATATTTTCGATAAAATTTTTAGAAACAATTTTCGATAAAATTTTTATAAATACCTTTTAATAACAAAAATTGATAAAATTTTTACAAAAAATTCTTTATAAAATTTTACTTAAAATTTTTTATCAAATTTTTACAAAAAAAAATCTATAAAATTTAAAAAAAAATCGACAAAATATTTACAAAAAATTATCGATTTAATTTTTATAAATAAATTTCAATAAAATTGCTACAAAAAATTTTCTATAACATTTTCACAAAAAATTTACAAAAAAATTTTTAGAAAAAAATCGATAAAATTTTTAAAAAAAAATTTTCGATAACATTTTTAAAAAAATTTTCGATAAAATTTTTACAAAAAATTTTTGAAAAAAATTTTCGATAAAATTTTTACAAAAAATTTTCGAAAAAATTTTAACAACAAATATAGCACTCCTACTTGTTATTTTTGCCTTTTATTTTTTATTTTTTCATTCCTAACAAATATAGTGTAGGTTAACAAATCTATCCAACCCGTAGCGAAAACACTTCATGATTGTGCCGTCGGGATAGGAGCGTGCTTTGAAGTTTCGCACAATGTCTTTCGATGATTTTACCTTGTTAAATAAAACATGCATACCTACTCACATCCATAATCATGTGTAAGTATACAAAAAAATAATCTGTCTGAGTATTGCTATCTGGCCATCAAGAACACATGTCGTAATTCTTACACAGTCACATGGAAAACAAATAATAAAATTTTATGCTTTAAGGATACAAACTTTCCAAATGTACTTAAGCAAATGTATGTATATTGTATATAAATTTGTCATTGTACAATATTGTATTTATGTACTCCTTAATATTCATTTCCACCTTTTTATGGTTCTATGTGTCATTTAACCACATAAATTTATAATGAAGATACATTATCTTTTAGAACATTTAAAGGATTCTTGCCCATACAATATTAAGAATAAAGTCCGTTCTTATGAATCAGCTATAAGTATGGGTATATGATATAAGTGAGTGTCTGTGTTTAAAGGTAGTTCAAGCAAGCAACCACAAGACAATCCTTCTTGTAGATTTAATTAACTAAGAACACAAAAGATTAAGCAAATATTTGTTTTTGCTTATTAAGTTATAAATGACAAAAAGTATCAAATCTTCCTTTTTATATTGTTTAAGAATAGTTTGATAAGATTAAAAATAAATTAATTGATACCAAATGTGAGCAAGTATTTGTGAAACATAGTTACAGAATAAGGAAAAGTATTTTTTGATGTTTCGATGTACTCGCATCGCTCCACAAAAAAGTTGCTATTAAGATGGTACCTAATTCAGTTCTCTAGATTCACGATCATAATTTTTTACTTTGCATGGGGGGTACGACGATCACTATCCCAATCCAGCCTATGTTTTTCTAGAGTATTAGCATGGGTCTGAGGGTTACTTTTACCTACTTCCAAGACCATACCTATTATAGTACTCTATGTAAACGATAATAATTTCTTACTTTGTGTGGGAGGTACCACGCCCACTGTCCTAATTCATTCTGTATTTTGGTAGATTATATGCATTTTTACAGGTGTTACTCATACCAAGTTTCAAGGCGGTATCTATTGTAGTTCGCCAGGAACACGATAATAATTTTTTACTTTGTGTGGGAGGTACCACGCCCACTACTCCAATCCAGTCTATCTTTCTCTAAACTATGTATGTTAATATATGGGTGAAAAATTTCAAAGCGCTACCTATTACTGTTACCAAGCTACACGATCATAAATATTTACTTTGTATGGGTGGTGCCACGCCCCCGTCGAATATCCAAAAAATAAGTACCTTATAACCGTATATATAATAGGAAACTGCAAAAATTTCATAAAGATAAGTTCACTGGTGTAGGCAGCTATAGATTCCCGACAAACAAACAAACACATTTTGTGCTTTATATATATAGAATTGTATCTCAAACTAAACAAAAACTTTAATTGGAGCTAACATTTGGTTCTGTGTAAGTGTGAGCCTAGCAATTTCGTTAAAAAGTAGTTCAAATTAAATCAGGAGTACCTTTTTTTTCTCCTACCCAATTTCTATATCTGGTCTAAAAAGGAATAAAACTCTCATATGGGTCGATACCTGAAAGTATATCTTGGAGCTGCTCGACCGCGTACAGGAGAGCGCCAAGATGCTCATTGGTGAGAGTAGCCCTACTCTCACCACTAGAGTATCAACTATTTATTATTCGATAAAATATCCTGCTGATTTAAAAAACCACTTTTGATGTCTTAAAAGTTTATAAAACAAATTTACACACAATATTTATTTAGTAAAATTTTTATAAAATGTAAATTTTTAATGGACACTTGCAAACATTATTTAAGACAAAAATAAAGTCAACTTAACACTATCGAGGTGGGGTCATTGGAACATGCGTTATGATGGAATGGAAAAGAAATTATTTAAAAAAGCATAAATATTTAAATAAAAAATTTATTAAAGTAAAAATATGAAAAAAAATTAACCTAAAAAAATTATAACAATAAACAAAAGCTCAGATAAAAACCAAATAATAACTTAAAAAAATAAACTTTTTTCATGAAAAAATTTTCTGTACTCTTTGCTACAAAAAAGTTCGCTAAAGTGGTCTAAATTACGACTGCAAACAGTTGTTATGCTAAAAAAAACCAACAAAATATAAGACGAAGAAATAGTAAAACCAAAAATTAAACAATCTCAAGCCATGATATTGAAAAGGGTGTCCCAAAATGTATGCAAGATTTTAGTTAAATAGAAAATAAAATAGAAATAAAGTTAAATAGAAAATAAAGTTTTTTCTTTTTAGATAAGTTTTTATACCCTTCATTACAGGTGTAAAGCGTATATATAAGTTTGTCATTCCGTGTGTAATTTCTACAATATTAATTTCCGACCCCATAAAGTATACATATATGTTTTGGATCCTTATACATAAAGAAGTTGATTAAGCGATTTCCATCTGTCCGTCTGTGTTCGGGTTAAAATCAACTTTGCCAAGGCACCAAAAGATAACAGATAATTTAAGCTCACCTATCTGCCAGCCATAGTTTCGAAAATTTCGCTAATGTAATTCAGCAACATCAGACCATTCCATTCGAGGCTGCGGGCAAAAAACCACTCCCACCTATATTTTTTCACGATTTTTTTATTTTTTCGGTAGTAATGAGTCTGTTTTGCTTTTTTTTGCTAAATATATATATTATACCTCGACCAGTAGATCGCATGGAATGCATACAGATCTCGGGGGATCAATAACCCCCTGTGAGGGGCGATTTTTGTTTGTTTTTAGGATGGTTAGGTTTTTCTGCATTGATTTGTATTAAAGGCTTTTATAGAAAGCAATGAGGCCCTATGCTCCTAAGTGGAACAACGGGACTATAGATATACATGGAGCTCACTGGGAACCAGGAGCAGTAATAAGACCATTCTAATGCAATATAAATTGTAGGCAGTTCGTAGCTTTTATAAAAAATTTTCTGTAAAATTTTTACAAAAAACTTTCGATAAAATTTTTACAAAAAATTTCGGTAAAATTTTTACAAAAAATTTCGGTAAAATTTTACAAAAAAATTTTCTAATCAAGCTTAAGTTCGTTTTTATTCTCTCTAAGAAAGAATTAATTAAATTACAAATTAGGTGATAATATTAAAGAAAAATATAAGGTGGTTAATATTAAAAGTAAAAATATTCAACAAGAGGGAAGCTTAAGGTAGTGGTAGACTTCGTTCTCACCAACTGACGATTGATAATTGAATACAAGTTTTCTCGTATTCCTTTATCTGGATTTGGTTGGTTAAATAGATGATGTTTACAACTAAACACTACCCTAAGTAGATTAGATACAAGAGTGCTGATGACGGACGTGGCTGTCTAGAAAATGTGCATTCCGCTCCTGCTGGTGTCTAAAAATTAAATTTTCCCAATTTTTCTTTAATATTATCACCTAATTTGTAATTTAATTAATTCTTTCTTAGAGAGAATAAAAACGAACTTAAGCTTGATTATAAATTTCATTGTATGTAATACATAAACAGTTCGACTAATAATAGTTAAAAATTCCAAAATTAAAAAAATTTTCTATAAAATTTTTACAAAAAATATTGAATGAAATTTTAACAAAAAAGTTTTAGAAAAAATTTTTAATAAAATTTATACAAAAAATTTTTAATAAAATTTTTACAAAATATTTCGATAAAATTTTCAAAAAAAATTTTCTATAAAATTTTTACAAAAAAAAAATTTATGATGTTACAAAAAAATTTTAATTAAATTTTTACAAAAATTTTTGATAACATTTTTTACAAAAAATTTTTCATAAAATTTTTACAAAAATATTTTTGATAAAATTTTTACAAACAATTTTTGATAAAAATTTCACAAAATATTTTGAATATAATTTTTACAAAAAAATTTTCAATAAAATTTTTACAAAAAATTTTGAACAAAATTTTTCAAGAAATTTTAAATATAATTTTTAGAAAAAAATTTCGATGAAATTTTTAGAAAATCAAAAAAATATAAACTGCATGTACATATATTATTGTGAAATTTGGAAACATAACAGAGTAAGAGAATATTTAATTTCTGATAAAATTTTTAACAAAATATTTTTGATAAAATTATCAACAAAAATTTTTGATAAAATTGTCAAAAAAATTTTTGATAAAATTTTTACAAAAAATTTTTGATAACATTTTTACAAAAAATGTTTGATAAAATTTTTGCAAAAAAATTGATAAAATTTTTGATAAAATTTTTACCAGAAATTTTTGATAAAATTTTTACAAAAAATTTTTTTTTAAATTTTTTATAACATTTTTAACAAAAAAAGATTTTTTAAAATTTTCACAAAAAATTTTGAATATAGTTTTTACAAAATATTTTCAATTAAATTTTGACAAAAAATTTTGAATAAAATTTTTATAAAAAATTGTCGATAAAATTTTTAGAAAATCATAAAAATATAAACCGCATGTACCTTTATTATTGTGAAATTTGGAAACATAATAGAATAAGGGAATATTTAACATTACTATGGTGAAGGGTATAATAGATTCGGTATGGCCGAATATAGCACTTCCTTGTTTATTGAATCATAAATGATACATGATAGAGTGGAATAGCTAATCGGTTAACTGTTCATGAAGATTTAAAATAATTATTGTCTACGACACCGTAATAAACCTTGACCAAAATTTTGAATCACTGCCTTGAGGATGGCATTAAAACGGTCTACATATTTTGTATTAAATTTTTGAACTGCAGCCGTCAAACTTTCATTATATTTTTTTTCATCGAGTAAAGCGAATTTTAACTATTCGAAAAACGGCTGATAGTTTAGCTGCTTTTTAATGATGTAACAAATTTACTATAGAACTGTTGGCAAGGCGAAATCTTGCTTAAATTTTGCCACACCCTTTATAACAGGTCAAGGTTTTTCTTGGAAATAATTGAAATAATAAACTTGGTAAATCTTGGGTTTTAATTAGTGTGAACTTAACAAAAAAACAAAAAAAAAAAACATTTACTATTTTTGCAAAAAGCAAATCTATTTTTAGATTAATTATAAGATTTAAGAAAGTTGTATGTTTTATGGTTACCAAAAATATTGTAGAGTATAACTTAGGAATATTAAGAGCACTTAGGGAAATTGTAAACCAAAATGAAAGATACACAACTTCTTAAGAGTTTCGCACTAGGAAAACTTTATGGCAGTTATGTTGTTTTATTTTGTTGTTGGTTTTGTTTTCATTTTTAGACAATAAAGACAAAACGCCGCGCCAAATAACAGCATTAAGCACTACACGTGCAAACAATACAGATTTATTATGGTCATTATTCCCAGTGAACTTAGTATTCGCACAATTATTTAACCAAAACCCATACGCAAATTACAAATTAATTTAAACCAAATGAAAATTAATTTAAACCAAAAGCAAACTAATTTAATTTTATTGCTTTTTATTTAATCCCAACAAATAAATGTGTAAATATTTAGATTTATATCTAATTTAGTTAATTAATTTAGTCAACATTTGTAAGGAGACAAGAAACAGCAATTGCAGTATCTATACATGACGCTTACTAAACCATAAACACTTACAACTTAATCTTCACAAATATTTAGGAGAGTCAAAACGTAACATTATGTGCTTCAGTGTGCCTAAAATTATGGCTATGGCGTCTCGCGATCCTCTCTGATCGCTATGCATCACCAATGTTAACCCCAATGCTTCAACGGAGCCTGAAAGTGGAATATAAAAATCTCTGAAGTCTGCTCAGTATCAAAATGACTGATACCATAAGAACCGGTAACTCCATACGAACCTAACGCCTCTGTATTGGATTATTGGTGATTCTCTTTAAGATCTGAATCACAGGATAAGAGATTTTTATTCTACCACTGCACAGTGGGGGACGAGAAACAAAATTTTAATTTTTATAAGATAAACAATTCAAATGAAACATCTGTGGATGTGTAATTAGTAAATGAGAATCAAATAGTTAAAAATCTATAACATTAAGGTAAAGGAAAGTCCACAATTCCCAAAATAAAAACCAAAATCCCATAATTGGAATTTTTAGTAATTTGCTCATAAAGTCCACATATGTATGAACTAGGGTCCATAAAATCCTTTCAGCAATAACTGAGTGTATATATGTACGTATACATATGTATCTTTATTATACGAGTCTTGTTTTTTCGATTCCAGCTTTGTCATTTTAGAACCTGTAAAAAAGTAAAAAATTTGAATGTAAACCTGGTGAAATTAAAGGACCTCCATCTTCTACAAGGAAAATCAATTTTACACGAAATTTAGATTAAACGTACTCACATAAAGTAAGCTTATACAAAAATATAAAACTTTTATATATTCCTTTTTTTTTCTATTAACAAAAAAACAAGACTGATGGCCCTTTTCAGGCTAAAATACACAAAACTCCAATAATTTTGTAATTTTTAAATTAAAAATCGTTTAGTTTTTGACTCAGAAAAGATATCATCTTGAAATTTTCCATAATATTTAAAATTTTGAGCGCTAACTCCGAGAAAAAATTTAAAAAAAATTTGTTTAAAATTTTACTAAATATTTTTAAAAAACTGGACCAGGGTACCGAAAATAAAAAATCAAAAACTTTAATTTAAAATTGCTTATAAACTCGCTCATTTTAAAACATAATTTATAGAATAAAACATTGTTTTGTAGGTATTAATTAGACCTTTAAGTGCATGTATAATTTTTAAAAATCCACAAAAAATTTAAGAAATGCCATGCTCTAAAACAATTTCCAGATGAGAAGGACCAAACTTTGAGACCAAATAGCGGCACTCTGGCAATTTTATGGTGCTTAGAATCAAATATTAAGCTCATGTACTCCTCTGTTATGCTCATGTCTAATTTTGGATTAATCGGAAAAAGGCTTTTACAAATAGATGAGTTATTTCCAAAATATTTTGATTCTACCCCAATGTGCATTGGTTGAAATGGTCTGTAACTACTAAATACGAGGAATGAGCATGGTCCTGCAAACTTTGTTCTAAAATTACTTTTTATTGCAACGCTTTGGGTGTTGCGTTGGTCTAGGCATTGCATTTTTCCGGTGATTAAGACCACCATCAGGATAAGGCCTCGCGGCCTGAGCCTGACATAAATCTGTATTACATCCATGGCATCTGAAGAGACTTCTTTGAAACAAAAATACAAAAAAAAAATGTTATAACTGATACAAGCAGCGTAGAAAACTCTTATACATATGAGCCGTTTATTTTGAAAGTGGCATAATTTACTTTTAAAAATACAAAAAATACCAAGGTAATGATAAATTTGACGGTATTTCTTCATTTAAAAAAAAAAATTTAATCAAATATTAAGCGCCACTTACCCAATGATCATGAATTTGGTATAATAGAAATGTCTTTGGGAAATCCAAAATATATATACACTGTAATCCTTAAACAAATCGATTTAAAAATAATGTGACCTCTTCCACTTTCAAAATAAAACGGCTCATATATTACAAATCAAATACTTGCTATTGATTTGTAATGCTTGGAATTTTGGAGTAGTTATTGTGGATGTTGCGCAATATTGTAATACTTGTTCAACATTTTAATCATATCATGTTCGCCGAACTTGGGTACCCAAAACAAAAATTTCTACAAAAAAATAACATTTTGCCACGAATTAGAAAATTAAGTCCTCAAAGCTGAAATCTCTCCAGACCAGAAGTACTTCAAGGATTGGAAAAGAAGGTCATGTGTGATAAAATTGATAAATAAAAAAATTCTACTGAAAAAATATGTAAATCTCGAACATCCAAATGAACAAACAAAACCCTGAAAGAATGCTCACTGAATTCAAAAGCGTATATCTCCCCCAGTGCACTATAGGAAATTTTACCCATTTTTTTGGCCAAAAGTTAAAATCAAAACTTTTGTTAAGTGTACTTTTTTTTTGCTTTTACTATAAAAAACAATAACAAACTAATCATCTCTGTTTAAATTTTTCGAAAGAATTGACTGACTGTTACTTTGTCACATGTTTTGCTTGCGATTTGTAAATTAGTTACCAAGAAACGATTGAGTGCAGTGAATTTTGTGATAGTTTGTAATAAAAGCTTTCATAATTAATAATTTATTTGCAAAAACTAAATAATGGAAAATAATGTCGAAGGTGAGTACTTTAATGATATATAGTGAAATGTTGGTAAATTAAAGTGACCTTTAGATGAACTTATGGAATTATGTATTAGAATTTTATTTAGACTTCCAAAAAAATACTAGCACATGCTAGCCATAAAACCATAATATTTCTCTAGGACTATCAATTACCTTCCGGATTTTATAAATTTCAACTGCGGATATCTGCATAATTTTATAAATTCAGAGTTATTCAATACATAGCGAGAGAAACACAACGTAGTTGACGCATTGGAACTCGAAAATCTAATTTTTGAATAAAATCCTTTTAAAACATAACTTTGTTTGTTACTTATTTAAATTGGTAAGCTAAATTTCTACTGCTATTTTTAAAAGTAAGAGTACACTCGAAAAAAATTAAAAAAAAAAAACATTTTAGAACACCAGAGAATCCATCAAAGATCTAAAAAAACTTGGATACGGAAACCTATAACCCTGGAAATCCCTTTGGAACTAATTCTTAGTTAATTTTTTAGATAACTTTACAAACTTTTTTTTTTGTGTATGCAAAACTTTAAAGATCCCTCCCTTCCTCTTAATAGTCTTCCAAAAGTCAGGTCAAAAACAATCATTCAAATTGGTCCTGCCGTTTGCCTGTAATTAATTTTGGCCAAAAAAAGCGGTAACATTTCCTATAGTGCAGTGGAGTTATAGTAGTAATTACTAAACATTTGCTAGTCCCTTGGACATATTTGAGAGGCTAAATAATGAAGTGTGATTATTTAATGAAATAATTAATTGATTCAATTATTCGTTTAATTAGAAATTTTTTCCTGTTTTAAATAAATATTTGCTGAAATCAATTAAAAAATTAATTGACCTTTAAATTAAAACTAATTAAAATATTTAATTGGTGCAATACTTTCTTTTCTGTGTGCGAGTTTATTGTGCCTGAAACTATCTTGCGCATTTCCATATCATTCCAAGCAATGTGCTCATGCTTGAAAAATAAAAAATAATGACACAGGGTCGCAACCTGCATACAAACATTAATAAAGAGTCCAAAAATGGAAACTCTGAATGCATTTTTACTTAATATTCCTAAAAGTAAAGCATAATCTTGGGCTTAAAATTAAAACAAGAAGAAAAATTATTATAAGGGGTGATCCATTTCGAGGTTCCCTACTTTTTTAAAGAAAAAAAAAAAAAAAAAAAACGCAGAAAATTCAAATTTAATGGAGAATGTTTATTATCATTTAAAAGAACATTTTTTAGCATTTATTTTTTGAAGATTATGTCTATCAAATGTTGGCCGTTGCTACTTCGCAAATGGTCCAGCCGTTGAGTCCAATTTTCGATGAGTCGTTCGAGCATTTCGACTGGTAACTGGCGAATGACACGCGTGATGTTTTCCTACAAGGTATGAATCGAAGCGGGTTTATCTGCATAAACTTTAGACTTTACATATCCCCACAGGAAAAAGTCTAACGGTGTGATATCATACGATCTTGGTGGCCATTCGACCGGCCCAAAACAGGAAATTATGTGCTCACCGAAATGTTCTCTGAATAAATACATTAACTGATGCGATGTGCAGCGATGATTCCACCGGCCCACAAACCACACCAAACCGATGGTTTTGATGGAGGAAGTGCCAGCTCTTGAATCTCTTCTTGCTCTTCGTCCCAAATGAGGCAATTTTGTTTGTTTACATACCCATTGAGCCAGAAATGGGCCTCATCGCTAAACAAAATTTGCCTCGAAAATATCGGATCTTCTTTGAACTTTTCAAGAGCCCATAGAGCGAAGCGATTCAGGCGTAAGTCTGAAATGCCAAATAATACTAAACAAAATAACATCACAGCATGACATGACTCACACGTGAGCTGTCAAAAAAAGGCTATTGAAAAAAGTACCTCGGCATGGATCACCCTTTACAACCTTTATAATCATCTCTATTACAAAGTTAATTATAAAAATCGAAAGCAAATTTTTTGTTAATTCTCATAATTAAAAAATCTTAAAATTTTAATATTTTTTCATTGACAGACGATACTTGTGAATACCTTTGATTTATTGACTCTAACACGAAAAACATTTTACAAAACTCATTCAAATTTTCTTGCATGATTTACATAAAATTTTATCTTTAATCACCCATTAAACGTTTAGTCATAAAGTATTCGTTTGATTTTGTGTGAATTTTTTTCTTCTATTTTTTGTTGAATTAATCCCTATGGTTTGTGGATAATTACAAAAACAGCAAACATTAAAACATAAGGCATCAGAAAAAAATTAGAAAAAACAGCTCATAAAAATGTAGTCATCTGGAAAATACATAATGAAAAAAAAAAACAAATAAAGCAATGCACGAAAAGCCATAAAAACTAAATACGTTTTTGTTTCAACGGTTCAAAACATTTTTTCTAAACTTTATAACATGGTTTTTATGACAATGTTGAAAAGGGTTCTGTGGCCGACATGACAAATTGACATGATGTTAACAAAATATTTTATATAAAAACATTATAAACCTTTAGAGGACAAATGAATTGTATTTCTCTTTTTAAATGGAATTAATTTTAACAAAAATTACTAAATTTAAAATAAAAAGGAAACTTATTGCATATTTTAAAAAAAGTTATTTTTTAATAAAAATTTTACTCACTTTTTAAAAATGAGAGTAATTTTCTGCATAATATTTTTATATAAAATTTATCTCGTTAAAAGTAAGAGAAACATTTCTAAAGAAAATTTGTCTTGCTATTTTTAAAATTAACATTTTTATATATAATTTTCCGTTTATAAATTCTCTTCTTAAAAATGAAAAAACATTTTGTAAAGAAAATTACTCTCTCTAAAATTGAGAAAAGGTTTTCTTCACATAATTTCCCATGCCAAAAATGAGAGAATATTTTCTATAGAAAATTCACTACAATATATATCAGTTATTTATTCGATCTTTCTTACTCTACAAAAAGAAGAGAAGGTTTTCTTTGCCTAATTTTTAAGGTGTGAAATTTTCTATAGAAAGATTTTTTTTACAATAAATTTTCCATTTTCATTGTTAAAGAAATAAATATTTCTCTAGAAAATGTTTCTACATAAAATATTTCTCTAACGGAAATAGAAAAATTTCTATAGAAAATTTTCTATATATATTTTTTTCATTGTTAAGGAGAGAAATTTTATACACATTTTTCTTTAGAAAATATAAAATGTTTTAGATGAAATATAAATTTTTCTACATAAAATATAAAATTTTTTACAGAAAGTATAACATTTTCTAAAGAAAAAAGAAAATTGCCCCTCATTTTAGAAAATTTTTCTTTTATCTTTACGGAAAGCAATTCTCTATAGAAAATTTACTCTAATTTTTAAGGAAAGAAATTCTTTTAATTAAAAAGTTTTTGTCATTATTCGAAATTTTCTATATAATTTTATATTTTATTTTTTAAGACTGAGAGAAATTTAAATGGATTTTTTTTTTATTTTTCTTAAAACTGAGAGAAAGATTTCTATAGAAATTTTATTCTTAAAACTGTGAAAAAATTTTCTATTGAAAAATATCTATAGAAAAAAATTTTCTATAGAAATTTTATATAGAAATTTTCTATAGAAAATTTTTTTCTTAAAGATGGGGAAAAATTTCTAAGAAATTTCTTTTCTTAAATTTGAGAGAAAATTTTCAATAGAATTTCTTTTTAAACTAAGAGAAAATTTTGTATAGAAACACTTTTCTTAAAACTGAGAGAAAATTTTCTATAATAAATTATTGTTTAAAACTTTTCTTAGAAAAGTTTTTTTTCCTAAAACTGAGAGAAAAAATTTTTCCTAAAACTGAGAGAAATTTTTCTATAGAAATTTTTTAAAACTGAGAATTTTTTCTATCGATTTTTTTTAAACTGAAAGAAAATTTTCTATAGAAATTTTTTTTAACTCGGAAAATTTTTTTCTACAGAAATTTTCTATTCAAATTTTTTTCTTAAAACTGAGATATAATTTTTTATAGCAATTTTTTTTAAAAAACTAAAATTTTTCGAAAGAATATTTTTTTAACATGAAATATTTTTTAAACTGGTAGAAATTTTTCTATAGAAATTTTTTTTCCTAAAACTGAGAAAGTTTTTTTGTAAAAATGAGAGATAATTTTTGTGGAAAACTATTCCACAAAAAACTGAGAAAATTTTTTTAACAGAAAATACTTTTTAAACTACGAGAAAATTTTCTGTAGAAAAACTTTTTCTTAAAACTGAGACAATATTTTCTATACAATTTTTTTTTCTTAAAACTGAGAAATTTTTTTTCTATAGTAATTTTCTAAATAATTTTTTTTTCTTACAACTGAGAAATAATTTTGTATAGAAAATTTTTTTTCAAAAAACTGAGAGAAACTTATTTTAAACAAAAAATATTTTTTAAACTGCAAGAAAATTGTTATAGACAAACTGAGATCATATTTTCTATAGAAAATTTTTTCTTACAACTGAGATATAATTTCGTATAGAAAAATTTTCTCATAAAACTGAGAGATTTTTTTTTACCACAGAAAATACTTTTTAAACTCCGAGAAAATTTTCTATAGAAAAACTTTTGTTTAAAACTGAGATAAAATTTTCTATAGATAAATTTCTTCCTTAAACTGAGAGAAAATCTTCTAAAATTTTTTTTTAAAACAGAAAATTTTTTCCATATAAATTTTCTATAATTTTTTTTTAACTGAGAAATAATTTTGTATAGAAATTTTTTTCAAAAAACTGAGAGAAACTTATTTTAAATAGAAAATATTTTTCAAACTGCAAGAAAATTTTCATAGACAAACTTTTTCTTAAAAGTGAGATCACATTTTCTGTAGAAAATTTTTTTCTTAAAACTGAGAAAGTTTTTTTCTATAGAAATTTTCTATACAATTTTTTTTCTTAAAACTGAGCGATAATTTTATATAGAAAAATTAAAAAAAAAAGACTGAGAAATTTTCGAAAGAAAATTTAATTTTTTTCTTAAAACTGAGAAAGTTTTTTTCTATACAAATTTTTTTCTTATAAATGAGAGATAATTTTGTATAAAAAAGTTTTCCCATAAAACTGAAAGAATTTTTGTTTTAATAGAAAATTTATTTTTAAACTGCGATAAAATTTTCTATAGAAAAACTTTTTTTTTTTAAATTAGACATCACATTTTCTATCGAAAATTTGTTCTTAAGACTGAGAAAGTTTTTTTCTTTAGAAATTTTTTATACAATTTTTTTTCTTATAACTGAGAGATAGTTTTGTATAGAAAAATTTTCTCATAAAACTGAGTGAAGTTTTTTTTGAAAGAAAATTTTTTTAAACCGAAAATATTTTTTAAACTGCGAAAAAAATTTTTTAGAAAAAATTTTAAAATTTAGAAATTTTTTTTTCTGTTGCAATATTTTTCTTAAAACAAAGAAAATTTCCTATAGAAAATTTTATTCACATAAATGATTTTTTAAAGTTAAACTTAAGTTCCTTTATTCTCTCTGTCTACTAACAGTAGTTGAAGAATATTTTTATACAAATTAGGTGATTAATTTATTTAAAGAAAAAAAAAAAAATGATAAAAATTTAATTAGACAGTAGAAGAATGTAATGCATTTTTTGGACAGCTACGTCCGTCTTTAGCATTCTTCGTATCTTTCATCTTTTGGGTAGTCTTTAAGTTGTAAACATCGTCTATTTAACCAACCAAACGCAGATAAAGGAATACAAGAAAAATCGCATTCAATCATCTATCATCATTAGGTGAGAATAAAGTCTATCACTACCCAAAGCTTCCCTCTGGATTGATATTTTTTTTAGTCAGAGAAAAAATTCTTTTCTTAAAATTAACAAAATTTTCTATAAAATTTTTTTTTCTTAAAACTGAAATTTTCTATAGACAATTTTTGTCAGTTAAAAAAAAAATATATAAACATTAAAAAAAAAAAAATATAGAAATTTAAAAAAAAAATTAAATAATTTTTTTTAAATGACGTAATTTTTAAGAATAAAAAAAAATCTATAATTTTTAAAAGAAACATTTTTTGTTAGAAATATTATCATAATTATATTGTATTTTTATTTTATTGCTTTAAAGCTCCAATTTTCTACGAATTAGGTGTTAATTTTTTTGTTATTTAAGCCAAAGGACTTCTCTTCAAGGTTTGTGACGTATGATAATTTATTCGTTACTCATACGCAGGGATACACACAATGCAAACAATTGAAAAAGTTTCTATGAAAACCAAAAATTTTTTTAAATTTCTTTACAAATTCTTAATTTTTATCTTGCAATTCTATTAAACAGCTTTAATATTTAAGTTTTATCCTTTTTTATTATTATTAAATAAAAGTTGACATTCTGCTTTTCCGATCAATTTTCGAAATATTAATATTAACATTTTCTGCCACATTACATAATCCAGACCACACACAGTTTTTTTTCTTTCTTTAAATTAAATTATATTGCATACATTTCCGTCGGATACAACGGCAATAACAATGTTTTCTTATTTATATGGTTGCCTTGACACTTGCTCTTTACACTATTGCATCCCCTTCTGCATTACAAACACTTAATTGTATTCCTGGGAGAAAAATTTAATAATCCAGCTTATGGATGTGTGTATAAGCGCATTTAAACACTCATTTCTAAATACATACACGAGCATACAGTATAAAAAAAAATATGATATGACTGCCGCAATTGCATTATAAACACAATTTGCAACGTAGTGTGTGGGGTGGTCTTAGCTTTGGTAATATAAAAAAAAATTGTTTAAATTGTCATCGAATTGGTTTTTTTTTTATTTTGGAGACTTGGAGTGTTAGGAGGGCATCTAGAGTTTAAAACTTTTAAAAGTTTTGTTTTCTTTATTTTTATAATTAATATTTAATTCATTTTAAAAAGTTTGTTTAAAACTTCCATAAGATATTTTTAAAGAGAAATAAAAAAATTTTAATATAAAATATAAGAAATTTTTTTGGAAATTATATATTTTTACGGGAAAAAATTATCCTACATTTGAAACGTGATACTAAGGTACCTCCTCACAACCTTTATTAAATTTTTATCGAAAATTGGCGTTAAAAATGAATAAAAGAACCTTGCTTATTTTACATCTATTCCGTTTAAAAACAAGTTTTGTTTAAATGATTTGTATTTAAATTAAATTTTTCGTTATTTTATATACAAAAGAGCTTTTAATGCCTTTCAGCATTTCCACACATTATTAAGATATCGTCTATAAAGAGTGTTTTTTTTTTCTTGTTAATATTCGTATTTGTGATGCACAGAAAAAATACATTCTAATGGCCATTCATAAAAACGGTCATAACGAGTAGAGGCAGTTGTTGAAAAAAAGGAAACAGAACAACATGAATAGTAATGGATGTCGTGTTTTTTTAACCGAATAATCGTATAACAAAAGAACAAATGGCTGCAATTAAGAAGCATAAATAACGAAACCTTAACAGAAAATTTTTATATTCTTGGCGTTGACAAGAAAACCAACAACAACAGCACTAAGGCGAAACCATTTAAATTTAAAGTCTACGCAATAAATGTTAACGTAAACGTGAAAATGTTAAAAGTTAATTAGTTCAAAAATAGGAACACGTACATTTTGCTTTGTAAAAATATTATAAGATAATTTCAACAGCAGGATATGTATTTATGACAGCTCGTTTTTTAAAGCGACTGCAAACATTGCCTAGAATTTTAATTCAAAACAATTAATAAATTTAATGACTGGTTAAAAATTAACAATTTTGCTTTAAAATGTGATATAAATAATTCAGTGTTTCATGGGGAGAACAAAAATGAGTGACACACCACAAATACAAATCAAGGACACACCTAATAAGAATCAACACTTTGTGGAGTATATGTTGACACTACAAAGAGTAGACTCCTTCAACTATATAGTAGACGGTTAATTTCCAAAAGAGTGAACTGGAACGGCTATTATCTCCTATATATAGGGGAAAACCATTGACTGTAAATGTAGATAAACAAAGTATGGTGGCTTAATACAAAAGAAAACGAACACTTTCGATTCTATATAGCGTAAAAAGGAGTTAGTGGTACCCTATAAAGATTAGACTGACTGTTGATTCTAAGTAGAGTGAAAAGGAGGCTGCTGACTCTATACGAAGTATGGAAGTGAACTGTTATCAAGAAAGAAGAGCTTAGAATAAATTATTTGCACCAATGAATGGATTTAATTAGTTTCAATATACAAAAGTAATTATTTTTATTAATTGTTTTAATTATATTCCTAATTCAGAAAGGAAAAAAAAATCTTCCCATTAAGTAAATAATTGAATCAGTTTAAAGTTTAATTAAGTTTGTATCTGGAACTAATTAAAATCTTTAATTGGGGCAAACATTTTTTTCTGTGAGCATTGAGTCTATGTAGAGTTAAAAAAGTAGTTAAATTCTAAACAGAAGAAAGTGAACTGTGAACTATTTATAGAGTAGAAAGAGGATTGTCGAATCTACACAAAGCAAAAAAAAAAAAAACTATAAACGCCAGAGTGCCTCGGTAGACTGATTGGTAGCATGCTTGTCTATCAGTCTGGAGGTTGCGGGTTCGCTTCCTGCCAAATATTCTGGGTGTTTTCTGCACAAAAGCAAAAAACCTAGGATGGTTGTGTTGGCTGAAAAAAAAACGTATTAGAAAGGACATTACCAATTCGATACTAAGTAGAAAGATTATTAACTCTATATAGAACCAATAGGAAATTGATGTTCCTACATACAGAAAATGGAGTCTTTCCATTATTAAAATAATAGAAACAGTCCATTTCTGACTCTATATAGAGTAGAAAAAAATAAAAATAAAATAAATAAAAAAATAAAAAAACTTTAGTGCGAAAACTGTAAACAGTCGAAAGAGGATTTATACAGAGTCTATTAAAAACTGCATCCCCTAGAAAACCCTATATATAAAACGAGAACATTCTCTATGTAACTAGTCTTATTTTGGCACTGATATATTTTTTCTCTTCGAGATATTGACTATCAGTCAGTATCATACCTCCGCGGACCAAAATGAGATGTTCTATGCTTTAACAATGTTGAGCGAAATATTACAAATTTACTTCTGAAATGAAAAATTATCTTCTCGGGTGGGGGGGAGAAGGCGGTATTTTTTATCTCGGCAGCCATGTAAACAAATTAAATTATTGCATCTGAGGATTGGAAAGTCCGAGAAGCTACTGAATCCACACATAATGGCAGTGGTAGCCCTATTGTCCCATTTATGTTAAAAAGAAAATGTTGATGAAAACGCCATTGAAGTTAACGCTGACCGCTATAGAGCCATGATTATGGACTTTTTAGAGCCTAAAATAGAAGATATGAATATTAAAAATCTTTAGTTTCTGCAGGATGAAAACTCCATTTTAGTCAGCGGCGAGCTCTATAGAGCCATGACTACGGACTTTTTATAGTCTGAATTGGAAGATATGAACTTCAATAATTCTGGTATCCGCAGGATAGGCACCATGTTACACAAATTATCAAACAATCGATCTTAGGCGAACTAAGTTCGGTATCAACCATCTTGGTGATATATATATTGGCCGCTTTGAAGGTGCGATTAGACCCTTTACTCTTTTTCTTGTGCGGTGCAATTCAAGAATTTTGTTATGCATAGAATACAGAAACTATCCACAACCTGAAGGCTAATATATTCGTGAGATAGAGCCACAAAAAAGTCTTGCTTATGTGTAATTTCTACAATATTCATTTCCGAATCCATAAATCCTTATACATAGAAAAGTTGATTAAGCGATGTCCGTCTATACGTCTGTCCGTCTATCCATCTGTCCGTGTTTGGATAGTAATGGTGTTTGCTAAAGCACCAGACGAGATACAGAAGATTTAAGCTCATTAATCTGCCAGGCATAGTTTCAAAAATTTTGCGATTGTAATTCAGCAAAACACCAGATCATTCCTTAGGAGACTGCGGGCAAAAAGCCACGCCCACTTATATTTTTTACGTTTTTTTTAATTATTTTCTTTTGCTTTTTTTGTTAAGTAAATATTAGAATGCGACAGGTAGATTGCAGGAGTGCATACAGATCTCGCAGGAGATTGCATACAGATCTAGCGGGGGATCTGTATGCACTCCTGCGATTGCCGATTTTGTGTTTTTTTATAGGTTGGTAAGGATTCTCTGTTTTGATTTGTATTAAAGGCCTTATGTATTATAGAGGTATAGAGGTACCCAATAGACCTACAGGGTGCCCACTGGCAACCACGAGCAGTCAATAGGCCCATTAGGGGGCCCTAAAATTGAACCCCCCGTTCAATATGACAAAAATTTTGTTAATGATTTTTTTGCATTCTAACGCAATATAGATTGCAGGTAGTTACTAATTTTTACAAAAAAAAAATTTCAAAAAATTTTTACAAAAATTTTAAAAAATTTTTAGAAAAAAAATTTCAAAAAAAAATTTACGAAAAATTTTCAACAAATAAAATTTAAACAAATTTTACAAAAGAACTTTTCAAAAAAATTACAAACAATTTTTAAAGTAACATAAGAGGGTAAGACAATAGTTACCATTACTATGGTGAAGGGTATAAAAGATTCGGCATAGCCGAATATAGCACTCTTACTTGGTTTTATATGAAAAAAATTACCAGTTTATTTCAGCGTACACCTTCCCTCTGGGAAGGCATTTTTTGTTTCAATTTTTAAAATTATCGATTCTTGCCTTTATCTTAGCATCCAGAGTGTACGTTTACCTGACCTGATGAAGCATTTGAATTCGAACATTTCTGTTTAAATCTATGCTTGTGGAATGTTATGGTCCATCTCAGGGGACTTGTTATTTTTGAACATTTTCATTTTCATTCTCATTCCCTATTTCGTATTACCTTTTGTCCTTATAATGTAAAAGAATTTAAAAACAAAAATTCCCAGTCTAATTAACAATAATTATTTCTATTTTCCTTGTGTATAAAAAATTCATATTAAAATTATTAAAGCAAAATATAAATGTGTTTCAGTGTGAAAGTGAAACAGTGAAGGTGAAACTGTACTATAAAACATTTAAAGGTACATAACTTAACCTTATAATATTTCAGCAGTATTTTCCTACAAATATTTACTCAACAAAATATATGTGTAGATGTGAAAAATACCTTAAACAATTCTTAACTTGAAATCATTTGAAAATAAATTACTTACTCACACTTTCCTATACACTCACACATACTCGTACATATGTATGTATGTATGTATGTATGTATGTATGTAGATTATAATGCCCATTATATTTATTTTTTATTTCTATTGTGTTTTATGTGTTTCATAAGTATGAATTTATATTCATTAATGCATATTTTCTTTTGCTTTGCTCCACTCTTTCTTCCGCAATGTTTGTTGTATAGAAAATGTATTTCAAACAAAATTTCTTCATTTCGTCCTTTTCTGATGTTTTTCTATTTTTATGGTTTTTTTTTTTTTGTTTCATATACTCACCCGTATCTTGTTGCTGCATTAGTATTTGTCCGATTGTGTTGCTTCCTATTTAACTTCTTGCTTAAATCTTTCTTAATGTCATGTTAACATACAATGACAGTCATGACGTAGCCACCTGTTAGTTTTCGAGCAACAGGAGGCCATTTAGTGACACTGGTGCTACCATCAATGTATATGAGTGTTTTTTATAGTAACATTTTTTATTTACAAGCTGGTCTAGTAAAGAGGGTGTTTTTTAATGGTTTTTTTTTTTCAAAAAGCTTTTTGTCTTTTAGAAATGAGTAAGAACATGTGCAAGAGATTTTATATGAAAAAGTTTTATTATTCTCAGTAGAAAAAACATAGAATTGGAGAGAGCTGGAGCATATTAATAGGGGTTAAACGTAAAGTTATGGTTGCCATGTTAAAGAAAATAAAATAAAAACATTTTAAATAGGAATGAATAATTTTTCATGGAACAAATGAAGGCACATTAATCAGGTAGCCTCACTACGGAGGGGAAATATTATGGAGAAAATTATCAATTTTTTTTATGGATTTTGATAGTTAAACTTACAATTTCACACCTTAAATGGAAGTCGAACTATCAAACTCCATATACAAAAAATTAAAAATTTTCGCTTTAATATTTCCCCTTCGTAGTGAGGTTACCTGATGCATGTGCCTTGGAATAGATTCCATAATTTGTAAAAGTTTTTTTTTAACTCAACCACAGTTGTAAACAATGTCTTCTTTACAACAAAGGCACAGAGTACTATTGCCACAGGCCCCCACCTCACGCAGGTCATCAAAAACCTATATAATTGCCTACAGGAAAGATGGAACTAAGCTATTTTATACTTTTGGTTAGATACCTACTAAGATTTAAAGTCAATATTTATAAACTGAATTATTAACAGCACACCAGAAAGGTCAGATATTGCCAATTCAGGGTATACTGCAATATCTTTGAATTCCCCCTCTCACCTCCTAACGGTGCATTCTGGTTAAGGGAGTAACTTACTCAAAGATGGGGTAACAATTTTCATGGGAGATTAAGTAAGTCGGAGCTAACATGAGAGGGAGCCTAAATTGGGCAATTCTAACACATTCAGTCTAATGCTCAATTTGGTACAATAATGTCGAGTCACAGAGTCATTCTCTGCGGTTTGGTAGCGGATGAATTCTAGATAATAATTAACGGTAGCACCCAAAGTCCAGCAATAGAGGGCTATGTGGATGCAGCGTCTATACTAGTAGCGAGTGGCTAACTACATATCGACTGTTGTAGATCCAAACTTATGCTTGTAACATATGGATGGAAGAGAGTCTAATTAGCTACTATTTTCTAACAATACATGAGTTTAAACCAGTTTAATATTGATTCTCCAAGCGATCGCCCACCTGCCTTAGATTTATATTATGCAGCTTGCACATCTGATTTGGAGGTGCATAATACATGTTTAAAGATAAATAGACCTACAAATAAAACCTCAACAAGGCCATATGCTTTACTGGGTGCAGGAGGATATAAGAGAAGAACAAGGGACTTTTAATATTTTTCTAAACATCAAGAAGTCAAAAATAATGAATGCTTAGATAATCTGGTAGCAAAGGATATACAACGTCTATAGAAAAATAGAAATCTGGCAAAGTAATTGCCCCGGTTGGCTAGTAAGTACTGTGTTAGGCCCATTATTATAACATGCCTTTAGCTAAAGTTAGGATTTTGTTGGAGCGATAAATAGTTTTTCGTTAATTAAAGTAAGCTAAAAACCACTTTTAACTATCACGTACTATAAGAACAAGTTATAGCAATGATCATTATCCTCATTATTATAGCGAAAAACTACTTATCGCTCCAGCAAAATCCTAACTGCAGCTAAAGGCAAGTTATAATAATGGGACTTAGTCTATCAACTGGGGGTTGTGAGTTCGATTCACACCAAAGACTCTGGATGTTTCACTACAACGAGTGAAGGTCTTCATTACTATGCTCGATAATTTAGGTTAATATGTATGTAATTTTGAATTTAATAAATAAATAATTAAATAATATTTTGTTTGTCCTCATTGTGTCTGCAACAAATATTTGGTGACAAATTCGTCGTACTGTGCAAAATACGAGGTACGTCCCAGTTGTGTTTATACCATTATATTACAATTAGTGTTTGCAGTAGGCTAATGCTTACAGTAGGCTTTGCATATAGGCATTAAACAAATAACGACAGCAGGCTACAGACTACAAGACATACGCTTATATAAAGACGATTATTTTGACGCCATCAAAGCTACAACCAATTTAGGCTTATACATTAAACATGTATACAACATTAGGCTGCCGACTTCAAACTGTCAAAAATAAAATAAACTCGTTTATATGAAGATGATTATTTTGACACCATTAAACATACATGGCGACACGACCACCGTTGCGGCTATACTCAACTTAGGCTAATTTCTATTTTTGTACGCGGCAATTTTATTTTATTCAAAATTAAAAAAAATTACAAATTCATTAACAAACGTAAGGTTTTGAGGAAATATTATTTTTAGAAAACGTTATTTTATTTTATTATATAAAATTGAAATTGGTATTTCTACGACAATGTCATAGTTTTGATGTAGAGGCCGTCTACAATATAATTCAGTAGTGACGATTGTCGTCAACGGCATTTCGTGTAGTAGTGTAGGCACCGCTACTGTTGTCTATTTGTTTAAAGCAAATATTATTTTTTTTCTATATAATTTTTAAAATGTTTCCATTTTTTCTAAATCAGCTGATATTCTTAGACGGGTCTCTCAGGGAGAATATAACAAGTGGAGCCATTTACTACTACATGTAGACATTCCCAGCTATCACAGTCTCTTTCGTCGTATACTGTGGAGCTGATTATGATTAAAAAGGCAATAGTGGCCATATTAACGGACAGCAAGGTTCAAGCCCTGTCTTTGATGACCAGAGTGTTGGATGACAACATTTCTAAGAATACAAAGGCTGGTAAACGGCGCTTCTTTCCTCAATTGTGTAGAAATACATTATAAACTGTTAGCTAAGCGTATTAAGGAAAATTAATTAGTGGATGAGGCTTCTAAAGAAGTGGTTGTCAATGACGCTTTTCTGCAAGCTGTGGTATAAAAGGAGAGAGTATATATTTTATGCCGGTAGAAAGGGATTGAATGTGGTCAACTTTTCAAACAACCGTTTGATTACCCTGGTTGACGAGACTGTCTAAGCCTTTCAAAGCAGTGGAAATCATACAACTGAATGAAATTCTAAAGGGGCAATCCTTTAGCCCACACCGACTCATTAGGGTTCCTATTGGTCAGAAATGGAGGATGAGTCCCACTTCAAAGTTAGATGCTCTAAATGAAAACAATTAAATTAAATTTAATTAGACACGTTCAAGGTATCCAGTCTTAGAGCCATAAATAAAAATAATACAACAGCATTTTTCTTGGGTTAAATAATCTAAAATTAGTATCTCATAACACATTTCATAAACAAGAAGCAAGAGTTAAGCTGCTAATTACTGATGGCAAAGTGATCTTTTGGTTCTCTATCTAAAACGTGGCTTTATGTGATGATGTTTTCGCATCGAAAGATATCGCCAACCGTACCAAACCAATAGTCAGTGACGACGGTATTCATCGAAAAGTATAAAAATAGTATTCTCCTATTCTCTGTTTTTCGGGTAGGTATTTAGTAACCCCAACTTTTGAAAAACAAATTGAAAATTTTTACTGTACAAAATTCCAATCACAAAAAATAAAAAAAAAAAAAAAACATTTGTGCCAAGGCATATTTAACAAGGTGGCCTTATAACCCTATTGTTTTCGCTACAATGTCTGTCCGTCTGTCAGCGCCTTTTATCTCTGCAACCGTAATAGGTAGACTCTTGAAATTTTCACAGATGATGTATAGCTGTTGCCGCTATAGCAACAAATACTAAAACTTATAGGGTGTTCCAATAGAGAGGTGTTATTCACGAATATGTGTATATTTCGTGAACTGTAGGTGGGATACACTTGAAATTTACAAACAGTAATTAAAAATCAGTTCACTATATAAACAAGTATAAAAAAAAACTAAAAATTAAAGGGTGTTCCGATAGTGGTGAAATTTGCATGTATAAGGCCTAAGTTTTGAACCATAATAGGTAGACTCTTAAAATTTTCACAAAAGGCGTATAACTGTGGCCACTATAGCAAGAAAAACTAAAACTTATAGGGTGTTGCGAATGTGACGTGTTATTTACCTATATATCTTGAGCTACAGGAAACAACCACTTAAAATTTGCGGTGATTTAAACTATGTTCGCGTTATAAGCAAGTATACAATATTAAACCTAAAAATTAACGGGTGTTCCGTTAGTGACATGATTTGTATGTGTATATGGCATAAGTTTTGAACGATAATAGGTAGAGTATTGAGGTTTTTACAGGATGAGTATTACTATGGCCACTATAACAAATAGTAAAAATTAAAGGGTGTTCCAACAGTGATGCAATTATGATTTTATTTTTAAAATTAATGGGTGACTCATAAGACATGAAAAAATGAATTTTTAAAGTTGTACTAAACATAGTACGGAACCCTAAGTGTGTGAGTCTAACTTGCACTTGACTAATTTATTTTTAATTTATTATTTATCAGTTATTTTTGTTCTTCCACATAGGGGTTTTGTGAACTTGCTAGTTTTTTTTGTAATAATAAAAATTGTTTTGCATAATTTTTTCCATATAAATATAAAAAAAATATTAAAAATTCAATTAATCATATTTTCACTACCATGTGCAGTTTTATATCGCCTTATGCTCGTGTTGTCGCATTACTATTGTTTTTTGCTTTGCATTACGGCTTGTGTTTAATGCCGCGCAAAATTAATCCATACGAACAAGTTTTTAAAACTCTGCTAAGAGAACCACCAATAAATAAAAATAATTTCAACAGAGAAAATGATGAAATAAAGGAACACTGGTTGCAGCAACCACTGGATCATTTTGATCCGACTAAC
This sequence comes from Phasia obesa, assembly GCA_949628195.1. Classification (NCBI taxonomy): domain Eukaryota; kingdom Metazoa; phylum Arthropoda; class Insecta; order Diptera; family Tachinidae; genus Phasia; species Phasia obesa. The sequence goes on along the minus strand of OX451215.1, from coordinate 207,211,780 downwards.
GTGGAAACATGGATGATGGTAAATTTCTGTTTTAACAATTGTTGCATCAATAATTAATTTATTATGGCAGCGTTACTTAGTAAATGATAAATTTTATCATCCTGGTGCTCCCGTATTTGTATTTGTGGGTGGCGAGTGGGAAATTATGCCACCCGTACTACAAAGTGGCCATTTTTATGACATGGCCAGGCAGCAGGAAGCTTTAATGTTTTATACAGAACATCGGTTTTATGGACAGAGCTGGCCGAAAAAGTAAGTTTCATAAAATTCCTTAATTTTTAGATTTAATTTTAAAAATACTAACCTCCATATTTATAAAAAATAAAACTGATTTAAAATGTATTTTAGAACAAATTTTGTATGAAAAATTTGTTCTATTTTAGAACAAAAAATTTGTTCTATTTTAGAACAAATTTTGTATGAAAAATTTGTTCTAAAATAGATTTCAAATATATTTTATTTTTTTCTAAATATGGGGGTAAATGTTTAATACGAATTAAAAACTAAATATATTTTTTTTAATTTTAAAGCCTTAAATTTATGCTTTTTTTATGTTCCCTCTAGCAACACGTCCTCCGGCAATTTAAAGTTTCTAAATGTTATGCAATCGCTGCAAGACCTGAAGCAATTTATAATATTTAAAGAATCTACGCAAGCTTTACAAAATTCCAAAGTTGTTTTAGTTGGTGGTTCATATTCTGGAAGCATGGTGGCATGGTTTATGAAGTTATATCCGGAATTGGCCACTGTAGCCTGGGCGTCTAGTGCTCCAATAATGGCTAAAATGGATTTTAGTGGCAAGTATTTTAAGATAAGTAAAATATATTTTAAAAGATTTATAAATAGCTTTTATTAAGGAAACTTCTAAGAACTTGCCAAAAATATTCAAGTAACTTTATAGCTTTCAGAAGTTTTTTTAAATAAGCTTTTTGTTATTAAAAAGGGTCCCAAAAGTTTTTTGAAAATAGATTCTAGATACATAAGAGGATATAAAAATAAAAAAACTTGTTAGAAAAAGATATTTTAGAACCATTGAAGAAAAGCATTTAAAAGAGCTTTTGGGAGCTTTTGAGATTTAAAGGAACATTACGAAAAGATTTCTTAGAAATAAACAGCAATGAGCTTAAAATAATATTTGATAGTTTACTATAAAAAAAAGATCTCAACAGTTGTTTTGTTAAAAAAATAAATAAGCTCATGCATGACAAATAAACTGGCCTCAAGCTTGACTATCGTTTCCTTCAAATTGGTTAAGATTTAAATAACGCCGAAGAAAACTAATCCTTTTTATAAAACAGAAACTTTTAAAGGACTGCTTATAAGTCTTTTTAATAAACTAAAGAAAATTTTGTAAAAGCTTTTAAAAGCTTTTAATAAAAACTGTTAAGAGATTCAGATAAAAAGTTTAAGATAATTTTCAAAAAAAAAGCTTTTAAAAAAATTGTATGGTATTAAAGAAAAATAATTTAAAAGATTTTTACAGGATAATATATTTTTAGAAAAAAGACTTGAAGTAGATTTCGGGAATAAATATTCTCGAGAGTGCTGTAGCTTAAGTATTTAGCACGTTAACTACTAAGCATAAATGCTGGCTTGTTTCGGCCTGGGTTCTATCTCTATTTTTTTTTAATATTTATTAGTTTACCTAATCTTACTCATAAATATTACAAAACCTTTTGTTGCCGATATACTCCAAAATGAATCTGCTTTCTTGATAATTATGACGTTCAATTAGAGAATCGCAAAAGTAAAGCTTTCTTTCTTTCATTACCTGTCCTATTACTACTCTATCCCTTTTCCAAAGAAAATATACATAATAAGTACGAAGTGAGAATTGATTTATAGATTTTTGTTTTAAAAATATAAAAAGTTTTTTGAGCAATAAAAAACTTGAAAAAACTTTCAAAAGGCTTTAAAATTCTTTAGAAAACGACTTAAAAAACAACTTTTTTCGTAAAGAGTTTTAAAGTAAAAAGCTTTACTGACAAACTAAAAAAATACTTCAAAAACTAGGTTATAAATAAAAGCTTTCTAGAGCTTTCTCAACAGAAATGAAAATAAAAAATAAATTAAAAAAAAAACATTTTTTTAGACAATAGATTTCAAGTAGTTTTAGAAAAAACATTTAAAGATCTCTGTTAAAGAAGCTTTAAGGAATGAAAACAAAAATCTAGTTAATAAAAAAAAACTTCCGAAGGCTTTTAGAAAAAATATAATATTTTAGAAAATAAGTGGAAGAGCTTTTTTTAGGAAAATAGCTTATAAGTTTTTTTTTTCACATAAAAAGAACTTTATAGAAAAGACTTCGCCAGCCTAAAAAACTATAAAGATATTTAAAAAATAAACATCAAACTTCTTATAACAAAAACCTATTGAACATAAATTTAATAGCTCAAAATTTTTTAAGAAAATAGCTTTTTTTAAAAATTTTTTATAACAAAAACTTAATGAACATAAATTTAATAGCTCTAAATTTATCAAGAAATTAGCTTTTTTATAAAAAAGCTTTTCAAAGCTTTTAAAAATAAAGGCTTTATTTAGATTTTATTACAAACATTTTTATAAGCTGTTCTAAATGAAAAGCTGTTAAAGCTTTTTATTAAAATTTATGAAAAAATTAATTTTCCAGCACGAACTTTTTAAAAGCTTAATATATTATTTTTTTTATTTATAAAATTTTTGCTTAATATTTAATTTTTCTTTATCTTGTTTCTCCTAATATTAAAGAATATATGACCTTTACCATGACATCGATTTATAAAAAAGGTGGTGGAACTTGTGGCCAAAAGCTGGAAAAAGCTTTTAAAGGTTTAATAGAGGTGCTACAAAGGGATGAAGCTTATAGTATGAGTATATTTAAACGTTTGAAAATCTGCGAATCATTTGACAGCACAAATCCCCTTAATATCCAAGCATTTTTCAATGGCATAGGAAACCATTTTGCCAGCTTAGTGCAAAGCTACAGGTAAAATTTTAAAATAAGCTTTTTAGCTCAGTAATTAATAAGTTTTACTTTTAATAGTTCTCTTCTACCACAGTTTTGTCTAAAATTTACTAACTTAGACTTAAATCCTACCGAAGCATTAATCAAGTATTTAACTGAACTATTTGTATCATCAACGATAGATAGAATAAGAGGGGAGGAAGATTATTGTCTAGATTTTTCTTACGAAGGCATGAAGTCAATATTTACAAATGTAAATGAACTAAAAACAGGCAGTAAGTAGATTCTTTTCGTTGCTTTGTTTTTAAACACAATAAGTTTAAGAACAATTTTTAATAAATATCAATGATGGTTTTAGCTCGTCCTTGGTTTTATCAAACATGCCATGAGTTTGGTTGGTTCTCCACCACCACTACCAGCACTACCTCAGCAACCAACCAACTGCCAACTACATTAACATCTCCTATGACTAAGCTGGCATTTGGCGGACAAGTTCCTTTGTCTTATTTTCAACAATTGTGTCAGGATGTTTTTGAAAATAACAACATTTCAGCCGAAAATTTGGGTCATGGCATAAAACCATCTCTAACATTACAACAACTGCATAACAGAGCATTAGCGATAAATAAACTTTTTGGTGGCTTCTCTAATGTTTCCAAACGTGTAATTTTTACACATGGTTCGTTGGATCCCTGGCGTGCTGCTGGCTTACAATATGGCCAAAATGTTTTACTTATTAAAGGTAAATTTGTATGAATGTTTAATAAGCAGATACCACCTAGTGGTGCATGCTTTTGGCAGCCTAAAAGTATGCTTTAAATTTTTAAAATTTAGTTTTACTCCCCTAATTTGTTTTCCCAAAGTTAATTTACACAAATTTGTTTTATAATTTTATATATTTTTTTTTATATTCTTTTTGCAGACTATAGCCATGTGGAGGACATGGCTTCAATTAACTTTAGCGATTCGGTGGAAATGAATGTGGTGAAATTAAAGGTGGCTGCTTTTATAAATAGAAATTTAAGAACAACATTAGTGTAAATTATTAAATATTATTTAAAGTGTTTTATTTAAAGTAAAATTATATTTTCTTTCGTGTTTTTTTTTGGAGGGTTGTAGGTGATATCTTTATGTTGTCAAAAGCAAAATTAGTTTTGTACAGAAGACTATGAAATGATATTAGTTTGTTTCATTTTTTGCTTTTTGTTTAAAATAGGAAATTGATTCAAAATTTTGCTTTTGTTCTCCTTTGATTTAGCGTAAAATCCATTATGGCGTGACTTGATTTTGCTCTAGTAAAATCTCAACAGGGAATATATTAAACTCCATGACTTTTTGAACTACAATCTCTTAACAACAAAGAACTCGATACAATTTACACTAAAGAAAGAAAAACAGCGGCTACAAATGCACCATCGACAGCCTACTTCGACAATAACTCTTCAATAACAACAGAAATGGAATGTTAAGCAGAAGTCAATGAAAAACAGCTATGTCGCCAAATCAAAAATTAAATCGCTAAATTAGTTTTGAAAACACCATATTTTGATAGAAATCGTCATATCTTGCAACCGTAGTTATCTATCGTTTGATAAAGCAATCTATTTAAGAGCAAACGCATTAAAATAAGGACTGTTCTTCAATTATTTCCACTTGAAATGTCTAACCATGTACAAATTTTTTGTAAAATTCTATAGGAAATTTCTTGTAAAAAAAATTTTACAAAAAAATTTTAAATAAAATTTTTTTTTTAATTTTTTGTGTAACTTTAAAAAAAATTTGTAAAAATTTTATTGAAATTTTTTTTTCATTTTTTTAAGTTAATGTAAAAATTTTTTTGAAAATTTTTTCTAAAACTTTTTTTCGAAAATAATATAAAAATTTTATGGAATTTTTTTTTAATTTTTTGGAAATTTTTTTCGTAAAAATTTAATTTTTTTTTTAATTTTAAAGAAAATTTTTTCGAAAATTTTTAGTAAAAATTTATTTTTTGTTTTAATTTTTGTAAAATTTTTTTTAGAAAAATTTTTTGTAAAAAAAGGACTTTCCTGCAATCTATATTGCGGTTGAATGGTCAGACTAAAGCAAAACAATCCTTAATAAAGAATTTCATCATATTACCCTCATGGTTCCCAGTGGGCTACTTGTGGTTCTATCAGCTACGTCTATGTGTATTGCTTTCTATAAGACCTTTAAAACCAATTAAAGCAGAAAAACCCTACCAATCTATAATCAATCAAAAATCGACCCTCGCGGTATACTGGTCGCGCTCTAATATTTATTTAAAAAAATGCAAAAGAGACGCATTGCAACCGTAAAAAATAAAAATAACAGGAAAAATTTAGGTGAGCGTGGTTTTTAGCCCACAGCGTCTAATGGAATGGACAAATGTTGCTGATTTCCATTAGCGAAATTTTCGAAACTATGCCTGTCAGATTGGTGGGCTTAAATTTTTTGTATCTCTTCTGGTGTCTTGATAAAGTTGATTTCATCCCAAACACAGACGGAAATGAATATTGTAGAAATTACACACGGGATTACAAACTTATATATACCCTTTCCCACCTGTGGTGAAGGGTATAATAAAAAATTACTCCATAACATATTTGTTTATTTTAATTTTAATTATTGACTGAAAATATGATTTTTGCCCATCATCGTTCTTTTGAATTATACGAAATATAGCTTTGGGGTTTTTTTTTTGTGAATTTACGGTTCTTATTGAAATTGAAATTTATTTTTTGTACTAGAAGAATTGATTTCAACTCGATAACAGACAGACGGACATCTCTAAATCGACCTCCTTATGCAGAAAGTTACATCATTTAAATACGTTATATCAATATTGAATATATTACAAATGGATGGATGTTAATCTTGTATATAACATAAAAAACAATCTACATATTACCTTCCTCGGAGAGAGTCCCTTGTCCTTCCCTCTGGGGTCTATAAGCATGCCTTATATTAATAAAACATAAAGCGATCACACAATCGAGGAATTCAACTGCCTACCAGAATGATCTTTTATGTAGATCGAAGCAAAATAGTCCCCCTCAACAATCGTGAGTTCAAATACCCGCCCAGAATTCTTTGTTCTAAAATGGCCCGACCAAGGCAAAACGTAGAAATCGTAAAATATATTGACATCCCCTAAAAATGTCCGTTGCCTTCGCCCTCTGCGATCATAGGCATTATTCTGTCGTAAAATGGTCCGATCACAGAAAAATGATGAAAACCTCTGAAAGGCGAACCTCTCCAATAGTCGCTTTTGAGTTTGTCAGCCATTCAAAATTATCTTTTAATTATGAACATGATAAAACGAATCCAATTATGTCATACTACTGAAGGTGGTTCCTTTTCTCCGACATCCGGGCTTCATTGGTGCTAAAATGTTCAGATCAAAGTTAAAAAAAAATACAGCAAAACCTTTTGGTGTATTTTTAATTTTTTTGTTAAATCACAAAATTTTTGTGAAATTTTCATTTCTGGCAAATTTTTGGCTTTTTTAGTGAAATCTGAATTTTTTGGTAAAATTTGGAAAGTATTGGAACTGGCCGTTTTATATCCATATCTCCGTCAATAACGTACAGATTTAGCAGATTTGTATTAGCACAATGTTCGAAACTACAACTCACAGATCGGTATATGAAAATCTTTAGAAGTTGTCCAGGGTTCTCAAAAATCCACCTCAACTGATCTCTTAACTATAAGTATCCAGAATATTTATTCTTTATAGAGTTGCATATGAATATTTTAGAAATTACAAACGAAATGACAAACTTATGTATATTCTTTTTCGTACAGTGAAAAGCACAAAAATAGTTTCAAACAAGTTTTTTGCCTTTTCACCTGAATACCCTAACTATCGTCATATAATCATTCTATTCTTTTTAAAAATATTTTTATTCTCTAACGTTGCTGCAATAAATTGTGACAATATTTTTTAGATGATTTATGTTGTTGCTGTCATCAAATCATCGTTGTTGCCGTAAAACTATTCTATCGTTACGATTTTTCCTTTATTACGACCATAAGAGTACATGGATAAATAGAAAATATTTTCAATAAAATTTATTGTTGTCAATATTTGGTGCGGAAGAATTTTCCTGATTTTTATTTTATTTTATTTTATTTTATTTTATTTTATTTTATTTTATTTTATTTTATTCTTTTATAGAAGAAGTTAACCTGGTTTCTTTGTAGGTGTTTTAAATTATTTTGTGTAAGAAAAAGATTTTGCATAATTTTTCTTTACAAAAAAGGTGAAAAGATGCGTTTGAACCAAAAGTAAAAAGAAAAGTATTTTTTTTTTATTTAGATAGGGTGTGCCTGAGAGCAGCAGAAAAAGAACGTGATACCACACGTTGTTTGTGAGTGTCAAGCTCTGGCTGATGTTAGACTAAGGATCACAGACAGACCTCATCCTAGGTATTGCTAGGATGACTGCCATAACTTGAACTAGGTAGGACTTTCCTGCTTTTAAATGCCTTTATAGAAAGCATTACACATAGAGGTAGCCGACAGACCCACAGGGCGCTCACTGGAAAACAGGAACAGTCAATAGGCCATTCTTATGCAATATAGATTGCAGAAAGGTCCTCATTTAAAAAAAAAAAAATTTTAAATATTTACAAAAAATGTTCGATAAAAGTTATACATAAAAGAATGAATTATTTATTTAGGCTTAAGTTCTTAACTATAAAGAGATAAAGAAAAATTAGACACCACGAAAATTTTTCGATAAAATTTTTACAAAAAATTTTCGATAAAATTTTTACAAAAAATTTTCGATAAAATTTTTACAAAAAATTTTCGATAAAATTTTTGATAAATTAAAAACAAATTTTCAACAAAATTTTTATAAAAAATTTTTCAATAGAATTAAAAAAAAAATTTCATTAAAATTGAAACAAAAAATTTTTCGATAAAATTTTTATAAAAAACTTTCGATAAAATTCTTGATAAATTAAACAGAAATTTTCGACAATATTTTTATAAAAAATTTTCCGATAGAATTAAAAAAAAACGATAAAATTTTTACAAAAAATTTAAAAAAAATTTCGCTAATAATTTTTGATAAAATTTTTATTAAAAATTTTCGATAAATTAAAAAAAAATTTCGATAAAATTTTTATAAAAAATTTATAAAAAATAAAATTTTTGCAAAATATTTTTGATAAAATTTCTGCAAAAAATGTTGAATAAAATTTTTAAACAAAATTTTCGGTATAAGTTATACAAGAAATTTTCGATACAATTTCTACAAAAAAATTTTACAAATATCTTCGATAAAATTTTTACAAAAAATGTTCGATAAAATTAAAACAAAAACATTTTTGAATAAATTTTTACCAAAAAATTTCGATAAAACTTTTACGAAAAATTTAAGATGAAATGTTAACAAAAATTATTACAAAAGATTTTCGATAATCTTTTACAAAACATTTTCGATAAAATATTAAAAAAGTTTTCGATAAAACGTTTATAAAAAAAATTCAATAAATTTTTACAAACAAAAAATCCTAATTTTTGAATATTTTGCTAATTACCTACCCATAACGTTTTATAATAAAAAATTTTCGATAAATTTTTAACAAGTAAATTTGGTAAAATTTTTACAGCAAAAATAAAATTTTTAAGTAAATTTACGAAAAATTTTTTAGGAAAATTTTCGATAAAATTGTTAAGAAAATTTTCAATAAAATTGAAAAAAAATTTACGATAAAATTTTTACAAAAAAGTTTTGATAAATTTTTAACAAAAAATTGGATAAAATGTTTACAACAAATTTTCGATAAAATTTTAACAAAAAATTTCGATAAAATTATTACAACAAATTTTCGATAAAATTTTTACAAAAAGTTTTTGATAAAATTTTTATAAAAAATTTTCGATAAATTTTTATAAAATATTTTCGATGAATTTTTAACAAAAAATTTGAATAAAATTTTTACAACAAATTTTGGAAACAAATTTTTACAACAAATTTTCGATAAAATTTTTACAGGAAATTTTAAATAAAATTTTTCCAAAAAAAAAAAAATTCTATATCTTTTATTATTTTATTTGTAATAATGAAGTTGGAAATCATAAAAGTAAAATCCGAATGTATATTATTGTGAAATTGGGAAACATAACAGATTAAGGGAATATCTAATATTACTCTGGTGAAGGGTATATAAGATTCGTCATGACCGAATATAGCACTCCTACTTGTTAGTTTCATAATTGATATAATATGGTAATAAAGTTATATTTTAAACATAATATGATTAGCGTAATCGAAGTTTTAACAAAACGAAATATGTATAATTGTTCTAGAGCAACAGTTTATAATTAAAAAGAACTAACGAAGGATTCACTGATATCGCCATAATTCATCTGCATATATTTAATAAAATATTAATATTAAATATTTCATCACAAATTAAATATATAAAATTCAGATGGCAATTTTTGCTTAATAAAATGAAAACCTAATATTATACATACATATATATGAGCAACTTACACGTTATAAAGACTGTAAAAGTAAAGTACTGTAATTCTTAAACGAAAAACACCCCTTATTTGGAATATACTGGGGTAAAAAATAAACGTCCTTGATTGTATTTTTGCTTTTCTATTTGTTTGTTGTTCTTCCAAGAGATTTTCGTTTCATTTCCTTATAAATTGATGTTGAAGGTAAAAATTGCAAAACACATTTTTCATATTTTAGCAGACGTGTAACTGGAATTATTTAATTTAAACAAAAAATTGGCAACGTAAGAACAACGCATGTAGTCCCTCCAATATACATACACCTGATGACAGCAAACAACAATAACCAAGAAGAGCCAATGTTTCAGGTTGAAATAAAAAAAAAAATGCTTTTAAGAGATTTTTTTGTTAATAAATATATAAAAATAATGCAGGCTAAGCCGAATCTTTTACATACTTCAGTAAAATATACAGTGGGTGACAATTTGATAGTATCTTTTTTAGGGTTCCGTACACAAAGTGTAAAAACGTAAGCCTATTGTTTTCGCTACAATGTCTGTCCGTATGCCCGTCTGTCCGTCTGTCAGCGCCTTTTATCTCTGGAACCGTAATAGGTAGACTCTTTAAATTTTCACAGATGATGTATAGCTGTTGCCGCTATAGCAACAAATACTAAAACTTATAGGGTGTTCCAATAGAGAGGTGTTATTCACGAATATGTGCATATTTCGTGAACTGTAGGTGGGATACACTTGAAATTTACAAAGAGTTATTAAAACTTAGTTCACTATATAAACAACTATAAAAAAATAAAACTAAAAATTAAAGGGTGTTCCGATAGTGGTGTGAATTGCATGCATAAGGCCTAAGTTTTTATCCATAATAGGTAGACTCTTGAAATTTTCACAGAAGGTGTATAGCTGTGGTCGCTATAGAAACAAAAATTAAAACTTATAGGGTGTTCTGATATAGAGGTGTTATTCACGAATATGTGTTTATATCTTGAACTGTAGGAGGCATACACTAAAAATTTACAAACAATTAAAACCTAGTTCGCATTATAAAGAAGTCTAAAAAAATAGTGGTGTGATTTTCATGTATAAGGCCTAAGTAAAATTAAAGGGTTTGCCGGCAGTGATGTAATTTACATGCACCTTGACTAATTTTGACCTCTAAAAAAACAATAAAAATTTAAAGGGTTTTGTCGACAGTGACGTGTTTTGCATGTGTAACGACATATTTTTTGAACCGTGATAAGTAGACTCTTTCAGTTTGTATAGAAGATGTGTTGCCATGGCCGGTATGACAATTACTAAAAATTAAAAGGTATGTTTTTCACGTATAGTATTTTATTTTTTTTAATAGTAATAGGTAGACTCTTGATATATTCATAGAAAGAGAATTGCCATGGCCGACATAGCAAATAACAAAATTAAAGGGTGTTCCGACAGAAACATGATTTGTGCGTAAATAGTTTTATTTTTTGAACCGTAATAGGTAGACTCTTTAAATGTTTACAGTAGATGTTGTACTGCGGCCGCTGTAACAATTACTAATATCTAAAGGGTGTTCAATAAGTTACATGTTTTTCACGTATATTACCTTATTTATTATTAAAATATTATTATTGAACCGCAATAGGCAGGCTGATATATATTTCTATAGATAGTGTATGCCGCTATAACAAAAATTTCTAAAATTTAAAGGGTGTTCCAACAGTGATGCAATTGTGACTTTAATTTTAAAAATAAAGGGTCACTCATAAGACTTGAAAAAATTAACAACTTGAATTTTTAAAGTTGTACTAAACATAGTACGGAACCCTAAGTGTGTGAGTCTAACTCGCACTTGCCTAATTTATTTAAACTTAATTTCGTATTTTTTGTATTTAAAAAGTATTAAAATATTAAAATTATTTTTTTTTAGTTCTGTTGAGTAGTTAGAGGGAATAAACGCCTACCTAAGAATTTATTTATTTTTTTTAATTTTAATTATTTATTTTATTTCCATTTTTTGAAAGATGAAAAATTCTGGGTAGAATTGGTACAAGGAGCCATGAGTCGATAGTTGTGAGTAGAGGACACTTCACGTTTGTAAGTGATTTAAAAGTGTTAACAATTTTTTTTAGCTAAAGCTATACTAGCATTATAGTAACAATACAGGTTAGAAGTATCAAAACCGTGTCAATTGATCCCCTCAATATCATGTTAAATTGACAGGTCATTAACATGTTAAAGTGGCCGAGCTCTTATGATGATAAATAAGAAATTTAATTTGAACTATTAAAGGGAGTATAGTTTGAAAGTAATTATTGTAAAACAATTGCATACTTTTGGGATGTTTTTTTATGACTAAAGAAAAGTTTATTCTTTTTTGCTTTAATAATGATTGTGTTAATATAATGACTTTTTTTTTATCAATATTAAATCAATTCTATGTGGTAATTTACAAGTCATCTAAGGTCTAGCTAGCAACCATCAACATTAAATCGAATTCCTACACGGTAAAGATCCGGATAAAAAATACTTTATGCGGTAGCCACAGAGTAAATTTTGTAGAAATAAAGAAAGAAGTGACAAACTCAGTTTGCCACCTGTAGTGTCTGCGTATTAAATGAAATTGTTGTTATGATGGTAAACATGCAATTTTGAATGACTATAAAAGCGAATCTCTTTTGACATTTATTTTTTGTGAAAAAATTGCATATTTTTAGGATGTTTCTTTATTATTAAAAAAAAGACTATTCTGTATTGTTTTTTGTTTTTAAAAACTTTTTAACAACAAATTGTTTCAATAATGAATTTTTCTAACAATAACAAGGTTCCTTTATAACTTAAAAATTTATAAGATACATGATACATATTCGAAATACAGAAATATGAGAAGAATTTATAAAAAAGAAGATAGAACTAGCTTTTACACAAACTGAATAATTTGTTTCATAAAGTAGTGCTTTATAAAGTAGACATCGCATAACAAACATAATTAATGATAAATCTAAAGATTAACTCTAGAAATTTAAATCCAGCAGCAGTAATGAAATATTTCAAAATTATTTTCTATTTCCCCACGTTTTAGTTTTAGTTTCAACAAAAAAGGACAAAGTCTGTAATTAAAAAAAAATTTTTTCGTTATTTTCTTAATTGTTTATATTTCCGAAATTACTTTAAAATTTTTTTCCAGCTGATTGTAACCTTTTAATAATTAATGCTATTCGACGTGGGCGCCAAACGATAAAATAGAGGTGGTGCTAAATAAGAGAAATATTGCCGTTTTTTTGTGTGGGCAGTAAAAGGGAGGACCCTTTGCAAATTTCTCGTGAAACTGTTACAACAATGTTGCTTAATAAACAGAATAATTTTTCTCTATAAATTTATACTAATTTCCCTATGCCATAAACAACTTGTTGTTTTGTTTAAAATAAGTTTGGGCCGTTTAAAGATGCAACAAGAAAACAGAATATAAATAAAAAATGAGCGAATAACTTAATTTTTTAGTTTAAAAAATGGGATAAATTGAGAATGCGTGGAAGTTGAGCATACTTTTAGGAGAGCAAAAAAGTTAAAGCATTTTTTTTTTGTTCAATATTGTTGTGCATGGATGCCATATTATAGGGTTATAATCATAAAGTGGGAGGCATTTTCTTGATGAAATTTAGGAATAATTTAAATTTTGCGAAGAGGTTTTGACAGGAGTTTTTGTCCTAAAGATATATTCTATAAATATCTATTTGAGAATAATTGCTCTCAAGGAGTAAACTTTATAATAATTTGCACTCTTTAGGCCATTGAATTCAATATAAAATAAATTGTTCCGGATAAATGCAAGTTTACAAAATTTTTAACTGCAGACATATGTTGTCTATCAACCGATGTTCTTTAGCTGGATTTTGTTTATAAATGAAAAACTTCGGTTGTGCTTTTCTATACTTAATGACATTTAGTCACATCGGCCAAGTGGCCGACTAAAATTGTTCGATGAAGTTAATATCCATTTGAAGCCCGATTTGTGGTGTTTACCTAGACTTTATCATTCTTGCGACTTTATCATTCTTGAGAAAGTCTATCAATCTTGTTGATGGTTTAAAGGGGCTGAAGTTTGCCAGTGCCTGGCGTGCTGTGTTAATCCGACGGTGGTCTTACTGCGGGTTGAAAACGATATGTCTACCAACGCTATTGTGCCACACAGCGATACAAGTAATAATTTTAGAATATGGATGACTGGACTATACTCATACTTCTACTGATACCTAATTGTCATTCTTTTATTTTTTTATTCATTTATTTAGATTCAAACCAGAGCCAAGGGCCTCAAATGTTCTTATCTCTCAGTTTGCAATCCTCGGGGGCTGGTGCCTCAATATACCCCATATACTTTCAAAATATTGACGTAAAGGTGCTAGAAGTTGATAATATGCTCCTGGAGAGAGAGTCTGAGGTTTGTTGAATATAAAAGCCCTATAACAGAAATCTGAGTCGGTTAAATCAGATCAGACAGATCTTGTTGGCTAGTCCAAATCGCCTAAACGAGAAAGGGTTGAGTAATTTTAGTCCTTTAAAACTTTGGTTGTAGCCTGGCTGATCGTGGCTCTATACAGTTGGAATCACTTGTTTACCAGTGGCAATTCGTGCATTGAGATAGTCATTCACTATGGCTCTATAACGCACGCCTTCTATAGTAGGCGCTTGGACTGCGGAGTTTTCATTTAGATGAAGAAAAGCTATGTCTCTCATGATTATTTTTGATGAAATGCTACCTTGCTTGCGGTCGAAATACGAGATTTCTAAAACACAAATAAAACGCCTTTGGCTTTGAACAGGTCACACTTTGGAAGGTATCATCTTCAAGTCTTTGAATAAAATTCTATGTAAAGACTAGTTAGTTAATTGTCACAACAGAAGAGATACTCAGGGCCCTGACAGGTCTCCACTATACCGGCTTACTTCAGACATGTCGAAGCAAAACTGATAATTGTCGCCATGTATAGCTTTATATACAAGATCACATAATCTTTTCTGAGATTTTAAGATTCTTTTTATTTCTAACAAAAATATATTATTAGATTTCCAGTGAAACACATTGTAGAAATCTATGAAACTTAAATTTGCATTCTTTTGATGATTTTTTATGGAGTTTAGGAAGAACGAAAACAAGTAGCTGGCATCTCTGTTGTTAGTATTGTTTTGCTATTAGTATGAAAACAGGTGTGCCCCTCGAGGAATTTCATTACGAAAAGGTCGTGGTTAAACAACAGAAGAAAGAATAAACATAACGAAAAAAATCAACAATATTTACTCTTGCGATGTTTAAAAAAAAACCGAAAACATAGAATTTCTATTGTAGCGAAGAATTACTTTAAAAAGGATATATTAAGTTGCTGTAAAGCTTAAAATACTTTAGTCGAGTTTTGAACTTATACAAATGTAGTGGCTTTCCTTTATAATACACTGGAAGAATTAAAAATAAAATATTTGTTAACAGAAAAAGAAACTAAATATAACTTGTGCTCAAGAACTAGCAATTATTACAGTGAAAGTGTGTATTATTTTTTGTTTTGGAAAAAAAGTAGCTCGTACTCAAAAGTAAATTAAAAATTAAACAAAAAAAAAAAAATTATTATTAAATAGAAAAGTGTATATTTTCTTAAATATAAATTATTCATAAAATAAAAATATGTGTCTGTCTACCTTTGATCAAATAATTTTTATAAATTATTCAAGAGAAAAACAGAAGTAATTTTGCCATCATATTAGTGTGTTTGAAAATTGTTCCTTAAAAATAGGCTTTACAATTTTGTTTATGCTACCGCCTTTAAATATGCAACATTTTTTCTAATTTTTGTTGTGGGTTGTTAAAGTTTGAGTTTGTGATTTAATAAACATGAAAAAATCAATGTTAATTTAAGTTGAAAAAAGAAAAAAATACTGAAAAGGACTCTGCTGAATATAACAGAGAACTATAGATTTGGTTTAAGAAGTCTTAGTACGAGTAATATGCCCAAATATATTTAATATTATTTTTTTAATTTAATTTGAATATTAACTTAGTTCATGGATTTTGGTTTTAGAAACTTTAACTCCTTAGATGTGTATAGTTTTAAGTCTAGTAAAATAATGAGTTTCCAAGTGTTTGGGCAACGATCTAATTTCTCCTGATTTGATTTGAATAAGAAGGACCTTCCGATGTCTTATTAAGGGCAGGGTTTAAAAAGTTAAAATATATCAAGCTAAAAGCAGACTGTGTTGGCATTAAAGTAATAAATCTAAAAATTGTGCTTTCTTTAAAGACTTTATTGGGTCTCCCTTGTGCTTTCTTTAAAGACTTTATTGGGTCTCCCTTATAGCTGCTATAAGCCTTGCAGTCTCTTTTAATAGCCCATCAAAAAATATAGCTTTGTTACAATAGAATTAGAAATTTAATTTAGTTAAGTCCTTCGAGGACAATAACGCATAACTTCAGCCGTTGTAATAAAGTGAAAAAGAATTTGTGTCAGGAATCGGCCCCACAACCGCCAGAATATGGCCCTAAAGCATTTATATCGTTGTGAAGCCGCAATTTTTTTGAGCTTTTTTCAAAGCTTGTCGTTTTAAATAGTAGAGTAATTTTTAGGATCCTGTTACCAAAGCAAGTCAACGTGACCACATGAATATTATTCTTATGTCCGTCCATCTGTCAGGCGTAAGAAGAACACCGCTATAGCAAATGAAAAAGAAATACAATAAAATTAAAAAGTAAAATATTAGAAATTATTTTTTTATGGAAATTATAATTCATTCTAAAAGTATGCTTCCAAGAATATGCTTTGAGTATTTAAACTTAGTATTAACAGTTTCCGGAAACAATTAGCACAAACTCGGCTACGCTGAATCTTATATACCCTTCATCATAGTAATGTTAAATATTCCCTTAGTCTTTTATGATTCCTAATTCCACAATAATATGTATTCGGTTTTTAATTGTATGATTTTTAACTTCATTATTATAAATATAATATAAAGATCTAGAAATATTTTTTTGTTAAAATGTTAACAAACATTTTTAGTAAAAATTTTATTAAATGTTTTTTGTAAAAATTTTATCGAATAGTTTTTGTAAAAATTTTATCGAAAAACTTTTGTAAAAATTTTATTGAAAATTTTTTATAATAATTTTATTTTGTAAAATTTTATCAAAATTTTTTTGGTAAATTTTATCGAAATTTTTTATAAAAATTTTATCGAAAATTTTTTGTAAACATTTTGTCGAAAATTTTTTGTAAAAATTTTCTCGAAAATTTTTTGTAAAAATTTTATCGAAAATTTTTTGTAAAAATTTTATCGAAAATTTTTTGTAAAAATTTTATCGAAAATTTTTTGTAAAAATTTTATCGAAAATTTTTTGTAAAAATTTTATCGAAAATTTTTTGTAAAAATTTTATCGAATAGTTTTTGTTAAAATTTTTTCGAAAAACTTGTAAAAATTTTATCAAAAATTTGTTGTAATAATTTTATTGAAAATTTTTTGTAAAATTTTATAATTAAGTTTTAACGCTCTAGGTCTTTTTTTATAAAAATTTTTTAATTTATTTTTATATTCAATATTTCGCTACACCATTGGATAGCATCGTCAGGAATTAAAAAAGTTTTATAATATTTAATTGAACGAAAATATTAAAATGATTGAAAAAACTTTTTGTCAATCAAATTTAAAAAATTTAAAAAACTAACATTTCCAAACATTCAAAAACAAAATTTTCAAAAGCAAATAAAATGTTACTACGAATGATAAAAACATTTTTAAACCTATTCATATTTACATAAAATTTCTGATATTAAAAAATGTTTAAACAGTTTTGAGAAAAACCAAAATAATTTCACATTTATACATATATGTACATAAATTGCACCGGAAAAGTTACAAAGAATTAAAAATTATATTATACTATCATTTTTATGTACTAAATGTCTTGTCATTTTTTGTATCAGCTTTAAAATTTATTCTTTTTTCAATCGGAAATTTAATTATTTGTAACATTTCTAACATATAACGACGTTTATAATTATTTTCCAAATTTAGAATTGATACATTTTCAAAGTTGGGATAGTGATTACTTTTTGAACAGTGGGAAGACAATGCTGTTTTTTGTAAACTGATATTATCCCTGTATCTCTGGTCTGATTTATGTCCAGCTATTCTCGTTGTTAGTTTATTCTTCGTTGTACCTACATATACTTTATTACAGTTCTCTTTGTGATTTCCCTTACAAGGTATTTTATACACTAAATTTGACATATCTAATTTTTCTATTTTATCTTTTGGCTTGCTAAATAATCTATTTAATGTATTATACGTTCTATATGCCATCTTGTATTTAACTGTATCAAATATTTTTGATTTTTCCAATCGTTCAGATAAAACCGGTACATAAGTTATGGATTTATATATCTTTGGTTCTGTCTCATTTATTGTATTTGGTTTTCTATTACTTTTGTATTGCCTTATTAATCTATTAATTAGCTGAATTGGGAAATTGTTTTCGCTTAATATCTTTTTAATTTCATCTATATTCTTTCTGTGGAATTCTCTGTCACTAATGGTTAACACTCTTTCTATGAAATTTTTTGCTGTATTTATAATTATTCGTTTATTTTGTTTAGAATAATAATTAATAATTCTACCCGAAGCTGTGGGTTTTTGATACCAATCCATAATCAATTTGTTGTTCTTTCTAATTATTAAGGTATCTAAATATGGAAGTTTTGAATCGCATTCCTTCTCTATTGTAAATTTAATGCAATTATCAAATTCATTAAATGTTTGCAGCATATTGTTAACAGCTGGTTCAGAAATTACACAAAACAAATCATCCACATATTTGGTTATTATACTTGGTTTTATACTTAATTTTTCATCACAAGAATCTAGCAATTTCTCTATAACTATATCCGCTACAATTGGAGAAGCAGGAGATCCCATTGGAAGTCCTTTCTGTTGTTTATTAATTTTCTGATTATATTGGAAATATCTATTATCCTCTATACAAAACTTGAGAATACGTAAAAATAAGGATTTCTCTATTTTTGTAAACTTTTCTATAATATCCCATTTTTCTTCTATTGAATTGCTAAGTCAACAGGTATACTTGGAAATAATGATATTACATCTAATGAAATTAATTTTTCATCATTTTTTATATTTAAATTTGTAAAATTTTATCCAATTATTTTTGTAAAATTTTATCGAAATTATTTGTAAAAATTTTATAGAAAATTTTTTATAAAAATTTTATCGAAATTCTTATAAAAATTTAATGAACATTTTTTTGTAAAAATTTTATAGCAAATTTTTTTGTAAAAATTTTATCGAATAGTTTTTGTAAAAAGTTTATCGAAAAACTTTTGTAAAAATTTTATCGAAAATTATTTGTAATAATTTTATTGAAAATATTTTGTAAAATTTTATAGAAATTTTTTTTGATAATTTTATCGAAATTTTTCGTAAAAATTTTATCGAAAATATTTTTTAAAAATTTTCGTGAATAATTTTCAATAAAAGAAAATTTTTTGTAAAAAAATTATCGAAAATTTTTTAAAACTTTTATCGAAATTATTTTTTGTAAAATGTTTTGTAAAAATTATGACCTTCCTGCAATCTATATTGCGTTAAAATGGTCAGACTAAAGGACATTGGGGGCTAGCTCTATGTGTATTGCTTTCTATAAAGGTTGTAATACAAATCAAAGCAGAAAAACCCTACCAACCTAAAAACAAAATCGCCCGTCGCAAGAGTTTATCGATCTGTATGCTCTTCATGCGATCTACTGGTCGTGTTGAAATATTTATTTAACAAAAAAAACAAAGCAAAATGTGTCTAATGTTGCTGAATTGCATTAACGAAATTTTCGAAACTATGTCTGGCAGAATGGTGGGCACGTTTAAGGATGCAGAATATATATACTTCATGGGATCGGAAAAAAATATTGTAAAAATTACACCTGCGGTGAAGGGTATTATAAAAAGCACAAAAAATTGTATTAGAAGTTTTTTGATTTTTTCTTATTTTAAGATTTAAATTTATTAATTCTTTTTTTAATTAATAAAACATTTCAAGATGATTTTATATTGAGTCAGATCGGTGTGAAATTTTTACGTTAAGCAAAGAAATTCATTGATATATATGTGCAGAATAATAAAGTTAGTCCATGTTTAAAGGATTTCCTCTACCAAAGACGAAATAACGTAAAACAGTAAATTAAAACCTTTCGATAACTTTGAGAATTTGGCCTGTAAATTAATATTAATATTTTAATCGAGAAATAATAATGATGTTGACCTAACTTAAAGGGCTTTTCACACTATAATCGATGATTGAAGTTTAAAAAAAAAAAAAAAAAAATACAATAACAACTCATCTTTACAGGGTTTCATTCTCCTCAAATGTATTAATACTTGTATTATAGTGTGAAAGCACCTTAAAGGATTACATTGACTAATGCCAGAGGTTATGGCATGATATCTAAGATCTGCCTATTTTGAATACAACTAAAGGCATCTATAACCCAAGCTGTAGTATGAAACCAATATTTCTCATATAATAATTTTAGAAGTTTAATAAAACATTAAAGAATCTTAAAGATTTTCTTTCGTTTATTTTCATTTTATTTAAAATTTATGTCATGATATATTGAATAATTTATTAAACAGAAATAATCTTCTATTCAATTTATTTGAAGATGTTTAAATTTATGTCAAAGTTATTTAATAATAATTTTTCTCCAAGTCTTTCTATGGCAACGAATAAATCTACTTTTATTTTAAACATATTTAAACACTTCCTACTCCCTTGCTATTTTTATTTCTTAACAACTGCCTAAAAGTATGTTTTTTAATTTACTGAATATATTGAGCCCCCAGAAAAAAATGTCTTCTTGAATAAATAAATATTAATGAAACTTTTGTTTCGGGTTTATGCCGTAGTCGTCTGAATTACTACAGTAATAAAATTCATGTACAGAAAAATTTTATATGAATATTTGTTTTAACACTTAAAATATTCTTTTCACTTGCTGCCTTTGTTGCGCACCTAAAAGTATACCTTAAATTATTTTTTTTACATTTAAATTTTAACCGTTTCATTTCTTTGAATATTAAAATTTTAAACTGTTGCTTTAAATTGTAATCAATTGTAAAGAAAAAAAAAAAAAAATAAATTACCAGAGGAAATAATTTTCATTATATTTGATTTTTAATGCTCCCCCAATATATTTATATTTTTTTGTTGCTTTTTTGTATTAAAAGAATTGTATTTTTAAATCAAAGCTGTTTTTCAGAGTTTCTGCGATGGTTTTTATTAATTGTTGTTGTTATTGTTGGGGTTGTTGAGAACTTGTTAAATGTAATTTTAACACACATTTTCTTTTGAGATTTATTCATTCCCCCTTTTTAGTCCTTTTTGTAAATATAAATGTTTTTATGTCTATTTTCCTTTTATAGCAACTCTTACATTTAAGCAACGTAAAAGGATTTCTTTTTGAAATACAAACGGAAGTAAAAATAATATCGCTAAAAAATTGAGAAGATTGAGTTGTTTGTAAAGGCGATAAAAAAGTAATGGAAGTTAGGGATTAAGTTGTAAAAACATCAACACAAATAGTCCTTTTGAAATGAGATATCTGCTTTAACACTTTTTCGTTTTCAGCAAAAGATACTGTTGTCTTTACCTTTTAATATGAATACAAATTAAAGCCTTTTATTATTTATTTTGCACAAAGGTCTTCCTATTTAAATGGTATTTTGAAAAAGTGAATCCTTTACGATTTATTAGCATAAGAAAATGGCTACATCATGGAACCTTTAAGAAGTTTTTTTAATTTTTTTAAGAAGCCCTTATTTAATTCTTATTCCTTTTCAAAATTATGATTTTATTTCAAACCCACTTCAATTAAGTTCTTCAGGAAAAAACTTTTTTTTTTAAATAGTTTACAAAAATTATTTTTTTAAGTACCTTAATGAGAAGACTGCTATGTTTTGAAGAGTGCTTTTATAAATAGAAACCTTTTTTAAGTACTTTTTTTTAAAAAAGGCAAATTATAAAAATAATTTGTTGTAACTATTATTTAAAAAGCGGAGGTTTTAAAAAGTACCTTTTTATTAAAAGAATCTTTTTATTAAAAGTACCTTTTTAATCATAAAGAACATTTTTATTAAAAGTATGTTTTTTATTAAAAGTACCTGCTTATTAAAAGTAACGTGTTAATAAAAGTTCATTTTTTAAAATTATATTTTTATTAAACATATCTTTTTATTAAAAATACTTTTTTTTATTAAGTGTAACTTTTGATTAAAAATATCTTTTTATTAAAAGTACAATTTCATTAAAAGTACCTTTTTAATAAAAGAACCTTTTTATTAAAAGAATTTTTTTATAAAAAGTATATTTTTTTAATAAAAAGAACATTTTTATTAATAGTATGTTTTTATTATTAAATAAAAGTACTTTTAGTTAAAAGTACCGTGTTAAAAAGTATCTTTTTTTAAAACTACATTTATATTAAACATACCTTTTAATTAAAAATATTTTTATATTAAAAGTACGATTTTATTAAAAGTACCTTTTTATTAAAAATAAGTTTTTTTTATTAAAAGTGCCTTTTTATTAAAAGAATCTCTTTATTAAAAGTACATTTTTCTTAAAAGTTCAATTTTATTAAAAGTGCTTTTTTATTAAAAAAAACACGTTGATTAAAAGTACCTTTTTGTTGAAAGTACCATGTTATTAAAAGTATCCTTTCTAGTATTAGATTTTTATTAAACGTACCTTGTTATTAAAAATATGTTTTTATTAAGTGTACCTTTTGGTTATTAAAATTACGATTTTATTAAAAGTACCTTTTTAAAAGTACCTTTTTATAAAGTGTACCTTTTGGTTATTAAAATTACGATTTTATTAAAATTATATTTTTATTAAAAGTACCTTTTTTATTAAAAGCACCCTTTTATTAAAAGTACCTTTAAAGAACCTTGTTATTAAAGGGGCCGTTTTATTAAAAAGAACCTAAAAGTGCCGTTTTATTAAAAAGTGCCTTTTTATTAAAATAATCTCTTTATTAAAAGTACATTTTTCTTAAAAGTACATTTTTATTAAAAGTGCCTTTTTATTAAAAATAACGTTGATTAAAAGTACCTTTTTGTTGAAAGTATCCTTTTTAGTATTACATTTTTATTAAACGTACCTTGTTATTAAAAATATGTTTTTATTAAGTGTACCTTTTGGTTATTAAAATTACGATTTTATTAAAAGTACCTTTTTATTAAAAGTACTTTTTTATTTAAAGCACCTTTTTATTAAAAGTACCTTTATAGAACCTTGTTATTAAAAGTACGTTTTTAGCATAAGCACGTTTTTATTATTAAAAGAGTAACATTGATTAAAAGTACCGTTTTATTTATTAGAAATGCCTCTTTAATAGTACATTTTTGTTATTAGAAGTAGCTTAATTGTTCGTGTTTATTGAAAGTATCTTTTCGTTGGGGTGCGTTTTTAAGAAAATTGTGTTCTTAGTACATTTGGTATTTAAAATTGCTAAAAAACACCTTCTTGTATATTATTAAAATTATTTTCTATAAAAAAAAGTACCTTTAAAAAATATAATTTTGTGAGACCTTATTGAAAAAAGTATATTTTTATCTCTTGACTTTTCGGAAAAGTACATTTTAGGTTTTGGATGAATCTGTGGTAACCAATGAACTTTTTAAAAAACTTCTATTAAAAAGGTATTTTTTATGAATAAGTACCATTTTTAAGTAATTAAAAATCATATTTTTATTTAATAAGTAATGATAAATAATATTTAAGCAGAATCATTTTTTAAAACGAGGATTTCTGGAGAAAACGTATGCAAATCTAAAAAATAACTTTTTTATGTGTTTTTTTTAAAGCATATTATCTTAAAATAGTACTTTTTGGAAGTACCTTTAATAAGTAATGATAAATAATATTTAAGCAGAGTAATTTTTGAAAACGAGGATTTCTGGAGAAAACGTATGCAAATCTAAAAACTAACTTTTTTTATTAATTTATATTAAAATAGTACTTTTTGAAAGTACCTTTACCTGAAAAAGTACCACTATTTAAAAACTAATTTTTTGGGTCAAGTATCATTTTGACCAAAACTAATATTTTTTAAATACTATTTTTCTAAGAAAGTCCCTTTTTAAAATAGTACCGTATCCTGTTTTTAAAGACCTTAAACAAAACTAAGTAGTTAGAATGTCTGCGGAAGACTGCGTTGTTAAGCGCTATGGAAAAATTTAGGTCTACACACTATAAGTCTTATCAATGAGCCCATATTTTAACAAAATACCTTAAACAGTCAATTCACAATAATGACCATGGAAAATGAATACATTGTTGTTAAAAGAGTTACTAGATTTAATAATAAAATTTTATTCTTTGCAAGTATTTCTAATTTGCCATGTCTGTAAAGGGCAGCATAATTATCTATTTATAAAGCAACATTATTACCAGGACCCCTTTCTATTGACCAACCATACCTAATATGTCAAATTAATTTTGATTTAAACATTTTTATAGAATAATAGGATCCCATTTGTTATGGCCTTTAGTTATAAATAAACTAAAAGGTATTGTTAAAGTTACGAGTATCTTTATCAAAAACTAATTTTTTTCCAGTTGCCATTTTATTCAGTTAAGTTTAAGTTTTTGTTACAGTTGCTTGTTGCCTGTGGGTTCATAAAATTTTGTTATACATGATCCTTAAAGCTGGCCTAACTCAACACAATGTGGTAAATAAACTTAAACCACATAAACAAGAGATAGTAGACAGACAGACAGCAAAGGACAAACTAGTATAATGACTAAAATGGGAGTTGAAATCAACAAGAATATCTCAACTGGCTTGTTTTTTAGTAATTAAATAATGTTTTTGGTTTACAAAAGTGTAATGTAAGGGATGGGAGCTCTATAGCCAAAAATTAAATTAATTCTAAAGTTTTTATTTTCTACACTGAAAATTTTTTTTTTCACCAATTAAAGATTTTAATCGGTATTAAATTAAAGTTCAATTAATTTTTTAATTGATACAAATATATATTTGTTTAAAACAGAAAAAAAATATGTGAATCAATTTATTATTTAATTAAATTTTAATCTAAAACCTTAAATTGGTGAAATTATTTTTTTCTGTGTATATTTTTGTAGAATTTATAAAAAATTCCAGCATTTTTCTATGACCATTTTCTACTATTTTTTTCTGCCCTAGAAAAAATGCGATGAATAGTTTAAATGAAAAGTTGACATTTAGCTATAGGAGGTGTGAGCCATAGGGAATTATTATTTTCCAAAGGACTTAAACATATTTTACGAATAGCAGTCTCTAAATTATATTGTTATAAAGAATATTAACAACATGAAAATGGAAGTGGAGTAGAAAAATAAACTATGGATACAGAAATAACAGCAAACTGGTAGTTATTCACTTTTATTTTATTATTCAGTTAAGTTGTGAGGTCTGCTTAATACAACATTTTTCTGCTTTAGGGAATAAATTAAATTGAAAGTTCAAAAGGTTTTTCTTTGCAAACAGAATTTTAGGACGCATGTTTGGGTCATAATAGTAGCAATTGCTGGTATTTTGGTGTTTTCTTTTTTGCTGGCTAAACCTTTTAGGAAAAATAATAATTTTTTTTGTAGATAAACTAGCTGCAACATAGAGTTCTACGCTAACCTACCCCTAATGCAATGAAATTATATAAAAACCTAATGGATTTAATCACTAACTTAACTATTTTTAATATTTTTAACAGGACCATGTCTGTACATGAAATATTTTTTGCTTCTGCATATAGTTATGGATTTAAAATTTTTGTCTGTGTGTAAGTCTGCCGCACGTGAAAACTACTGGATAAAATTTAATAAAATTTTGTGAGGATGTTACTAAGAACCTCGATTCGAATATAGAATAACATTTTTTTTCTTAGAAATAAATCATTTCCCAGAGAAAATACCGATAAAACTAAGAATATACACAATTTTACCAATTTAAATAACTTGGCAGCACTTTTCATTTGTGTAAGTCTGCTTGTGAGGGACTTACCTTAGTACCTCTGGTCAAATATACAATCATTTTTCCCTTAAAAATATCTCATTTCCCACAAATAATACAGATAAAAACCCCAATATACATAATTCTAGCGATTTAAGTGACTTGGCAGCACTTTTTATTTTTTAATGGGAAATTTTAGAAAAACAGTATTAACAGAACTTAACACTATTAGAATTTTATATAAGACCATGGCTTTAAAATCCTGTGTAATTACCCAGAGATGGGTACCTCTATATATACATATAATAAAACTGTAACAGGACCATCTTTGTACATTCAATTTTTTTGCAGGTGCATATAGTTATCTATGAATATTTTTGTATGAAATTTTTGTTTATTTGCCTGTCTGTCTGCATTACATGAAAACTACTTTATCAATTTTAGTCAAAAATTGTAAGGAATAATTTTTTCCTTTAAAAATATGAGAAAATACCGACAAAACCCCGAATATACGTAAATTTACCTATCTAAATGGCTTGGCAGCACTTTTTATGTTTTTAAATGAGAAATTTTAGACAGACACTATAAACAGAACTTGAAAATAATAGGATTTTATATAAATCCATTGTTGCAACATCCTGAGTAATTACCCAGAGATTGGTACCCCAATCTATACATATATAAAAACTGTAACAGGACCATTTATGTACATTAAATATCTTTTGAAAATTTTGTTGCTAGTGCAGTTAGTCTGTACAATAAATATTTTAAGAATATATAGATAAAACCCCGAATATATATAATTCTAGCGATTTAAATGGCTTGGCAGCACTTTTTACTTTAGTAAAGTGGAAATTACCTAGCTGTGAGAACTTTAAAAATATCTCGTTTCCAAGAAACAATACATAAAACCCCGAATATATACAATTTTATCAGTTTAAATGACTTGGCAGCACTTTTTATTTTAAAGTGAAATTTTAGGCATACACACTCAACAGAACTCGAAAATAATAGAATTTTATATAAAACCATTGCTTCAAAATCCTGAGCAATTACCCAGAGATGGGTGCCCCTATCTATACATTTAATAAAAATGTAACAGGACCATTTATGTACATTAAATATCTTTTGAAAATTTTGTTGCTGGTGCAGTTAGTAATCGAAATGGAAAACCAAACAGCAATTTTTGGAATTTTTGTCTCTTTGTATATCTGTCCATCTGCCTGCCTGTCTGTCTGTCTGTGTTCGCATCACGTAAAATCTACTTAATTAATTTTAATAAAATTTTGTGTGAGGAGGTACCTCAGTGTCTTGGTTCAAATATAGGATACTTTTTTCTGCAAATATATCACATTTCCATGAGAAAATAGAGAAAAAGTAGTAAATAAACACAATTTTCCGATTTAAAGGTACTGCAAACTTGGCAGCACCTCTTAGTTTTGAAAGAGGGATATTGTAAACACTATTTACAGAACTCTATAAATATTTTAGAATTTTATAAAAATTTTTGAATTTTATTCAGGGATGGATACCTCTACAAAAAATAAATACATAAACCATAACTAAAGCAATATAAAAATAAGAGTCCTAAAATTTGGTGTGTATTACTTTCAAACCAAAATCGAATAAAATATTGTGACATAGACACCTACAACATGGCGGGCACAGCTTTTATAAAATAAATATATAAATCATATCAGCCTGCCTTTATTTTCTTCAATTATGCGATTCATTAAAAAAGCTACAAAATTATATAATAAATATTTACAGGATCAAACACGCTCACGAACGAATATATATATCCTGCTATTCCTTTAGGATAGTCAAGGCAATTTCATAAAAACAAACATACATTAATTTCTTATTATTTTAAAGACAATTAAGTTAAAAGATTATTTTTTAAAGATGATAAAAATGCTCTTGTAATGTTATTTAAAAAGATTTTAAAGCGCCTAAAAGCATACTTTAGATTTTGATTATACAAATGTAATCAATAATTTTCTATATTTTCTGTTAGGCCATAATATAACGTATATATTATTGAAATGTCTATTGTTTAAATATTTAATAAGGCGTTCTTTGTGGCACATCATATTTTTAATATAATGCGGTAATATTTCGCTATTTATATTAGAATATCTAGCCTAGAGCTATGAAATAAATGTTTATGTTTATCTTTTACAATGCCACCCCTTAAATATATAAAAATCATTATAATAAATTTATAGACATAAAATGGTAACATATTTTAAGGAGAATGGCTATATTTGCTGCAATATTAAAGCTGCATAGCTGCAGGCAAATACACACTGTTAATTTATTAAAAATCTTATTAAAGCACACTTTTGTATTAAGTGCCAAAATCAAATTTATTTATTATTAAAAAAATAATACTTTAACACAATATAAAACAATTTTTTAAACAAATTAAATTATTGAATTTATTTTAAACAAATGTTGTTTGTTCAATATGATATGGAATACGGAGTTTTATGCAGTATGTTTTTAGGCACAGAAAAATCTTGTTAAATCAAAATGAAATCTTATTAACTGATGGATTATTTTTTTTTTTTTTTTTTGAAGAAGAAAGGATATTTTGGTTTAAAAATAATTTCATTTATATGCAGAAATATATTTTCAGATTTTTATTTTAAACTTTCTAATGGATTTTTAATATAGAAGTGTTAAAATTCTTTAGGTTTTAAAGAGGTTCTGTAAGAATTTATTAAACATTTTTACAATCTGAAGAGGTTCTATAAGAAATAGAAATAATTTTTTTTGTGATAATGCCTTTGAATACACTCGTAAAATTAATTATACCTCCATTTGGTGGAAATTTTTGGCTTGTTTTAAAGATATTTTATTTTTTTTAGTTCTTATCTTATAAAGCCTTTTCAAAGTAAATTTTATTTCTTGTATTTTTGGAACGTTTTAAAATAACGTGAAGATAATCTTGCAGGAACAAAAAATATGGAAAATTTTAAAGCATACTTTCAGGTAAAAAAATAAATAAATAAATAAAATACCCAAAAAAGCGTCTTGGGTAGGTTTTATGCATAGATAACACATAGATGGCCAATTCTCCAAATGTCAAAAACGTGGCTACAAATGTCTTCACACACACGGGTACGGTGTGAATTCAACACACTTAGGGGAGAAAATTTTTTATTCACCTGTAGACACTATTAAGCGATATTCGATTGCACTTTTCAAATATTTAAACAATTTTTAATTTTTGCACAAACAATTATTTAACAATTTATTGTTTTCTAAATTTTTTAATACATAATAAATTTAATTTTGTTGAAATTTGTTTGGTGAAATTTATTTCTACGCAGTATTGTATTTTTTTGTCTTTTAGGGGATAAAAATTTACAAATCAAAATAATAAATATTTAAAATTAGCATTCAAATTAACTTTTTTCGCACATAAATATATTGGAAAAATACAAAATTCATAAATTTATTAAAAAGCAAAAGAATAATTTAATTTTAACATCAAAAATTGAATGTAAAAAAATATTCTGTTTTTACAAAATATTTTATACAACTATGTGCAGTTTAGGTGCTGTAGGGAATTTTTTTTTTAAACCAACACTTATACAATTTTGCCTACCAATACATTCTTAGACTTAGGTTTTTTGACAAGAGACTTAGGTTTTTGACGTGTCAGTTGACTATCTATATGTTATCTATGGTTTTATGGTTTAATAAATTTATATAATTTTATTTGAAGTATTTTATAAATGAATTAATAATTTTTATTAAAATTTTAAACTTTTTTTTTATTACACTATAAAAAAAATTTTATTAAACATTTTTGAACTGCTTTAAAATTTAACCACTGCCTTAATAAACATAAAAATTAAGATAAAACTTTATTATATGTATTAAACATAAGGAAAGAAGAAAGGCATGTCTTAAAATAAAATTTTATTTCTTATTATTTTTGGCCGAAAAAATACTAAAAATTTTAAGGCATATACTCAAGGTGTTTTGGTATAATAGATAATAGAATAACCCTAACCCTAAATATTTGCACAATAAACAGTTTTATAAAATTAAAACTTCTATCAAAAATTACCATATTTAGCTGTATAAAGAATTTTTAATTTATAGCATACTTTTAGGTGGCAATTAAAATGCAAGTCATAAGAAGAATTACACAATAGAGTAAAGGAATTACTGTAGAAATGCAACATTATTAAAAATAGCTTTTTTTTTTGCTTTCGCACATAAAATGCTTCAATGCTCTAAATATAAGATTTATGTTGAACATATTTGCATAAAAACTGGATATTTTAGCATCATTTCTCGTTTGCATTTTGTTTTAAAAATTATTATATTTAACTTTTTTTTTAATAAGTTTTTTATATTTCATTTAATGCTAAAAAGCTAAAAGTTAAAAGCAGTACCACATATTTCTACATTTATTTCCCATACGATCTTATACATATTTGCATAAGACATCGATATAAAGCATACATTTAGGCTGAAAACAAAATTAATGTACCCTTTTGAGGGCAATATTTATAACTTAGAAATAATTTATATGAATTGTACAATTTAGAAGTTATTTATATAAAATTATACAAAACATTTTGTTGGCCTCTTAGGATCTTTTATTTTTTATATTAAAATATAAAATATTTATTTTTGCACAAACAACAAAAGTAATAAGAAATTGTCTGGGGTGCTTTGTTTAAAGGTTTTCTTTTGCGAAAGAAATTACACTGACAAATCTGGCAGCTAGGGATGTGCAAGAGAAAACAACATATCGATATATGTATATTGAATTGTCTTTCTTGTTGTATCACAACTTTTTCAAGCAAAATTATTTACACATAATCCCAAACATTCGTAAAATAACAGATGGAATAAGTACCTTTTTGTGAAAATAAAAGTACTTCTTATCACAGGACAAATGATAAATATTTACAGGCATTTATTATTTTATTTTGTAGCCTATTTCTAGGCATATTCTGCAAGTATCTTACCTAGATTTTTAGGTTAACCAGATAATATTCAACAGGCCGTGACCTGTCAATAATGCAGTTTAAATTTGTAGGCACCCAGATTATATTTAAGCTCCTTTTTGGTTTTCCTATTAACTTGTAAAGAAAAATTCCAAGAGTCTTTGGAGGAAATTGAACCCACAACTCCGTACTGATAGACTAGCACACTACCTACTAGCAAACCGAGGCACCCAGATACATACATATTAACACAAAACTAAGTTTGTGATCGATTCTAATTTTGTGATCGATAAGTTCTTTCGTGGTTTTTTGCTCACTTGACAGTAAAAAATACTGCTGTGCCCGCCACTTCGTCAGCGCAATCCATAGCAAAGATCCTTACGTTTTTAGTTCCGCCTTAAACTATGCTGCATATAAATTTATGTATTTTTTTACTTTCTAAAAAATAAAGTATGCATATCCGGTTAGTTCAACTGCGTACTTTCACTGCTTTTTCTCCACTTTCTCTTGGAAGTAAGATATTTTTGTGGAACAAAAGTATCCTATATTGGGATTAGGATACATAGGTATCTTCTTAGAAAATTTTTTTAAAATGCATGCAGTAGTTTTTACGTGATGCGAACCCAAAAGAAAAGCAGCACACAGACAGACAGACAGATATTGAATGTGTTTAAGATGAACACAGCGACAATGTCCTTATCAGTAGCTTTGATTGCGGTACGATTTTAATAAAACATGTAACTCAAAAAACGAAACTAGATAATATCGATTTATATCGCCATTACAACTTTTGGCGATATTACCCTACTGGCAACTCCTTTAACAATTTTACTCACTTTCGCTTTATATTTTATCACGAATAGACTTACGTCTGAACAATTCTTGCAATTTTAGTTCGGCAATATTTCATCTAAATATTCTATTCAGTGATAAGCCTCAAAATTTTTGGCTCAATAAACAAAACTGCTGCGTTTGGTGAGAGGAAAATATAAGAAAGATTTTTAATGCATTACTAATTTTCAAAATTTCGAAGAGCTTATTGGTCCTTAGTTCCTAAAAATTAAAACCGAAAAGAATGCTTCTGTAACCAGTTAGCGGTATAGAGCCACGTTTACCAATTATTTAAGATCCCAATTGGGTATTTTCTCTACACTATGCTGGAGCATGCTTTGCAGCGCATCATTTTGCGAAATCGTTCAGGCTATTGGTCATCAAGAAGCGCAGTATAATGCCTTTGAATTATTCGGAGATGGGGCTACGTAAAGTCATTGATCATTGCTGCGAACAAGTTTGAACGAATTGGAAGACAATTTTGTGCGGACCATTGTCATCAAACGAGTTCAAGATTAATTCAGGGGTACCACAAGGCTCTGTTCTTTCTCCTACCCTGTTTCTTATTTTTCTAAATGACCTTCTCTGTCAAACTTCCAACCCTTTCTAGTCTTTTGCAGATGATAGCAGCATTTGCCATTCGTATTCATTCTGCAGACGGCCGAGCCTTTTAGAGATTTAGAGCGGCAAAACATGATACGCTCAATCACGATCTCGTAACAATATCTAATTGGGGCCGGGCTAATAGAGTCGACTTTAACGCTCGTAAGACTCAATGTTGTATGCTAACGCACCGGCGTTCGGCCGAAAATGGTGCTACATCTGTAATTATGGGTGATATAAGTATTAAGGAATCAGAAGCTCTTGATGTTCTTGGCATGAAAATCCAGTGTGACGTTCGATGGACTAAGCACATTTTTCAAGTCTCAAAAGAAGCTTTCAAGTGTCTCGGTTTTCTCAAACGGTGTAAAACATATTTCACCTCATCTGATCTCCTTACTATTTATACCACTTACATCCGGCCAAAAATGGAATACAACTCTCATGTATGGGCCGGTGCTCCAAAGTCTGTTTTGGAACTTCTCGACCGCGTGCAGGAGAGGGCGAAGAAGCTCATAGGTGACAGTAGGGTATCCAACTCTATTGACTTTCTTGAACATCGACGCAATGTGGGTTGTGTTTCGCTGTTTTATCGCTACTACAATGGAATGTGGTCTGATGAGATTAGGGAACTAGTTCCCGATATCCGCACGTTTTCGCGCACAACACGCTTTTCATTAAGAGCTCATCCATTTGTGGTCGATTGGCCAGTGAATCGCACAATGCATTACAGAGAAAATTCGTTTTTTAGCCGTACAGTTCGCTTGTGGAATCATTTTCCTACAGAGGTCTTTCCTGTCAGCTACAATGTTGGAAAATTCAAATCGAATGTCCACAAACATTACTCCCTCTATCCACCTTCCCATAACCTAATTTCCTAGTTCTGGCACAATGCTTTGCATGAGTAGGGGTGATCCCCTGAGTGCTGGTCCGAAATAAAAAATAGATGCAGCCGTAAAGGTTGAAAAAGTGGAGAAATATTGATTTTTTTTATACAAGCCTGTCACATAAACAATATTCAAGGTAGACTACCTATGGAGGGGAAATATTTAGGCGAAAATTATCATTTTTTTTTATATAGATTTTGACAGTTAAACTTACAATTTTTCGCCTTAAATTAAAGTCGAACTATCAAACTCTATATAAAAAAATGTAAAAAATTTCGCCTTAATATTTTCCCTTCGTAGTGAGGTTACCTCATAAATGTGCCTTGACAATATTCTTGTTTGGATATTTAATCCAAGGTACATTTATCAGGTAACCTCACTATGAAGAGGAAATATTAAGGCGAAAATTTTGAATTTTTTTTATTTAAGGGGAAAAATTGTACGTTTAACTGTAAAAATCCATATAAAAAAAATTGATTATTTTCGCCTTAATATTTCCCCTCCGTAGTGAGGCTACCTGATTAGTATGCCTTGTTCTAATCATATCAAATAAAATATATACAGAAAAAAAAAAACAAATTCATTAAAAAAACATTAAAAACAAAACAAAAACAAGTTTATTAAAAAAACATTTATTAACTTCGTAAAACAAAGAGTTGATTCCCATCATTGATAATCGTCCTTTATGCCAACAAAAGCAATATAAAAACAAGCAAAATAACCTATGACAAACCAATATTTATATATACAAAAAAAAAACAGAGGCAGCAGTGAAAAAGAAAGTAAAGCGAAAAAAATGTTGCCTATTTTTAGACATACTCGCTCTACCTTAATTCTTAAACTCCTTGGCATGCATGGCAACAAATAATGGTTTCTAAAAACAGAAAAAATATAATCAATAACATCATACCCAAATCATTTTGTTGTACTTTAAGCGACACAATGGTTAAAGATAAAGAATAGAAAATGAAGCATACAATTGGCAAAAATTTTATTTAGTTGATTACGCATTTTACTTACAACACAGCGTCGTGGAATATTAAACTCTTTAGAATTTTTTTTTTTTGGGTAATGCTTAGTAAGCATAAATTTTATTGTTATAATTTTCTACAAAAAAAAAAAAAAGAAATTATGAAAAAAACACAAATTGAATAATTTATGAGTTCTGGGCCTTTTTAATAGCAAATCCAATAATAAAGGATTTAAGGCTTGGTTGATTTGCTTACTTTAATGGGAAACATTTTTAATATATGTATGTATGTGTAAATGTATAAGAAAGTTGTTTACCTTTTCATTAATATCCTGCCGCAAAAATAGGAAATATTTCGAGGTTTATTTAGAGCCTTTATTTTGAGTTTGTATACAAACATTAGCATACTTTAAGGTGTTGTTTAAGCAGAAATTAAGTTAATTGAAAAGAAAATGTTTAATAAGTTGTTTTCTATTAACTTTTATGTGAAAAGTTTTAACACAATTGGGGTTTTATACATTTCTGAAATACTACAAAAGCAAAAACAATATTTGTTTTAAGAAGTTTCGAACAAAAACCAGCAAATTGATTTTTGTTTGTAGTGTTGCACAGTGAACGGTCCCCATAGTAAAACTGGAAAAAAATCGAAGAAGTTATGGTAGCTTAATGAAATTTTTGGCACATATCTCTCTTGGCCTACTATTTTAAAAAATTTATTAACATTTGTAGAAATCCTTTTATTTTT
Organism: Phasia obesa; assembly: GCA_949628195.1. Lineage (NCBI taxonomy): Eukaryota > Metazoa > Arthropoda > Insecta > Diptera > Tachinidae > Phasia > Phasia obesa. Next base: position 207,177,302 of record OX451215.1, on the reverse strand, counting down.
CCGGTGCGGGGACATTTAAATACCCAAAATTTCCCCATTTCAGTAATTATTATTTTGTTTTTATTTTAATTTTAATTTATCATTTCACATACAAAATGATAGGTTAGGTTAGGTTAAACGGGCCGCCCGCAAAAGCGCGAGTTCACTCGGAGGCCAATAAGGCCCATTGTGATGTCCCAACGATCACTCTAATACCGTTGGTTCTTGTGAACCAACCGGAGCTTTTCACAAAGCCAAATAGGCAGCTCAGTGTCACATCTCTGAGACAGCCCAGATCCTGAAAGAATCTTTGGCCTACGTTCTTGAAGAGCCGGGCAGTCACAGAGAAGGTGTTGAACTGATTCCTCCTCTTACTCATCCACACAACTTCTGCAGCACCCTCCACGAGAGATTCCCATACGCTCCGACATAAGTTCAATCATACAGTGTCCCGTTATAATACCTACCAGAAGTGCTAACGAGCTTTTCTCGAGGGTCAGAAGTGCCTTTGTCCTTTTTTTTGTCAATTGACGGCCAAAGAACTCTAGACAATCTGCAAGTGGTTAATGTAGACCACCTGCGAGTCGTTTCCTTTAGCGACCATTCTCATAGTATGTTAGATATTTCTGCCAAGGGGATATTGATTTCCCCTTGGGCAACCGTCACATCCATATTCAAACCGTTAATCGCACATTGATTGGCCATCTCGTTTCCACGAATGCCCTAATGCCCTGGGACCCACACTATCCTTATACAAAATGATAAGCGTGATAGTTTTTCTATAAAATATAACCAATCTCTAATTGTTTAGGGTTGTCGTATACCTTTGTTGAATGTAACATTATTTTAAACCTTTTAGTATTTTTATTTTTTAAAGTTGTGAAAATACTCATAACCATTGGTATTCAAAAAACATTATCTGAATAGGGTTACCAAATTGACAACACTAAATATTTTTGAGATTTATTTTTCCAAACCCATTTCTTGTTACTTAAAAATTATTATTAGAAATTGTCAAAATAATTCCAATTTAAAGACGTATAACTTTTTATAGGCGTAACGCATATGAAAAGACACACCACCTCTGGAATCGTGGGAGTCTCAGCTTTTATCTCATATGTATTTTATTGATAAAGTTTTTTTTTTGATTTTTTTCCACCAGACAGCTTACTGTGTGTTGTCGTAATTAAAGAAAAATAAATTTTTAATTTATGAATACTTCCTGTGTGGCTTTAAAAGAATAAGTACGCATTTATTTGCTTTTATGCCAAAAGGGTCTCCTCTGAATCCTATAGCTCTCTAGTATCTGTCCTTCTATCTCACTGCCGTATCTCTTGAGCCGTAATAGATAGACACATGCAATTTTGTTTAGAATCATTTATATTTTTTATTATTACCTCTAGAATAACAAAAGTAATGGGGATCCCATATACAAAATGGGACACACTGTGCTATCTATTGAACCGTATTATTGTTATTATTATTAATAATTACTAGTAAATCTAAAAGTATAGGGGAGCCCCTTACAAGAAGAGGATGTTTTTTAATTTAAATTCTAATAAACCCTAAAACTATGCCTTTAGTTAATTGCTTTAGGGGTAAAAGTACAAAATCGTCAACAACCGGCGGGTTTGTAATATTTATTATACCCTTCACCACAGGTGGAAAAAGTATATTTAAATTTGGCTTTCCCTGTGCAATTTCTACAATATTCATATATATATATATATATATATATATATATATATATATATATATATTATATATATATATATATATATATATTCATATATTTATATATATTCATTCATATATATATATATATATATATATATATATATATATATATATCTATATATATATATATATATATATATATATATATATATATATATATTCTGGATCCTAATACATAGAAAATAGTTGATTAAGCGATTTCCATCTGTCTGTGTTCGGGTAGTAATGTCATTTGCCAAGGCATCAGACGAATGTTTAGGGCCACTAATCTGCCAGGCATAGTTTAAAAAATTTTGAGATTGCAATTTAGCAACATCAGATTACTCCTTTGAATGCTGCGGGCAATAACCCACGCCCACCTATATTTTTTCACATTTTTTGCAACTTTAATGATTCAATTTTGTATTTTTTTTTGTCAAATAAATATAAGACCGCGAATGGTGAATCACAAGGAGTGCATCCAGATATCGGGCTATCGTGAGGGCCGATTTTGTGTTTATTTTTAGTTTGGTAAGGGTTTTATGTTTGGGTTTTATATTTGTATTAAAGCAGTACATATACTGTTAATCAGGAGCACTAAGCGGGGGTTAATATGAGGAAATTTTTTTTAAAAGGATTTTTTCCTTTAGTCTGATCATTCTAACGCAATACAGATTGGAGGAAGGTCCTAATTTTTTTAAAAATTTTACAAAAAAATTTTTACCAAAAATTTTCAACAAAATTTTTACAGAAAATTTTCAACAAAATTTTTACAAAAAATTTTCAATAAAATTTGTACAAAAACTTTACAAAAAACTAAAGCAAAAAAAAAATAAAAAAAAACCTTTTACAAAAAATTTTCAAAAAAAAAAATTTTATAAAATATTTATACAAAAAATTTTCGATATAAATTTACAAAAATTTTCAAAGAAACGTAAGAGGGTAACACAATATCTATCATTACTATGGTGAAGGGTTTATAAGATTCAGCAACGCAGATGTTTAAAGATTAATCTATAATAAAAAAAAAAATTATTTTCTTTTCTTACAAATTATGTTTATTCGGAATTAATTTAGCTGGGCAAATTTGTAGTTAACCATAGTTCGAACCTTAACTATGCCTACTAGGCTGAATTTGAAATTTTTTCTTAAAGAAATGTTGCCTATCTTTAGGCGAAAACAACTAATATAAACAAAAAATAAATTTGTGCTTTTTTAAACCTTGGTATTGGTTAAAAAGTAGTAAAATATACACTTTTTAAAAAAAATTTATTAATTCAAATATAATTTAAAAAAAATTTAATGTTACTCTTTTTTTATTTTTTTTTTCAGAATTAAAAGTAAAGATGTAATAACCAAATAACTTGGACCTCTTTGAACAATTGTAACGAAAACATATCATTTACAAAAAAAAAAAACAAAAATACTAATACTAATAAATTTGTTATATGCTGATTATTTATTTATAATAATAATATATATAAAAAATCTTTAAATAAATCTGTAACGAAAAAATTTCTTTTGAAGGGATATGAACTAAAAAATAAATCCTCTTTTCTTTAAAAAACCAAAAAAGAAAATAAAATAATTTTATATTTCACAAAATTAAAAATCAAGTGAAAACACATAAAACGAACAGTAAAAATAATCTTCTTATTTGGAAATAAAATAAATAAGACTGTGTATGTGGATGTGTGTTAGTAAAAGTGCAGTGTTAATGACATGTACAAGTGTGTCTGTGCATTTAAGAGGGTGTTAGAGTAAAACACAACCAAAAAATTGTTTAATTGAGTAAACAGAAAAAGAAGTATTATTTTTTTCATCTTTTAATATATTGTTTCTCTATTCCTTAATAAGTCCTTAATTAAGTGTTGAAATAACACAGAAAAATTATTTACTTTTGGTAGATTTTTCGTTTTAAATTTACAATTGATTTTGCTTTAAGAGTGTTGAAGTGCAAAAAGAAAACAGAAAAGACATACACACACATTTACTTTTTATCTTCTTTTTTAAGTTTCTTTCTTTTTTGTAAGCACAATTAATTGTCGTGTTAAAAGGTTTTAATTCAACATGTCGTTGCTGATGTGGCGTTTAACCTGGCCACTTTCTATAGCCATCATGCTGTTTGTGGTCAATGTCAAAGCCATCGATTTAAGCCGTCTTTACGGTCACAATATGGTGCAGAAACGTAGCGGTAAGTTTTTTTTTTTGTTACTTAAATTTAGTAAATTTAGTTTAGGAGTGAAAGTGATTGAAAAACGTTAAAAGTGAAAAAGATTAACACACTTTTTACATCAAAATGTGATTGTTTCAAGGCAACAAAAGGCAATAAAAAGTTTCAAAAAATGTTTATATTAAAATAAAATTTGTATGCTGTTTTTAGCGGGCTTATTTATTAAAATAACATACCGCTTTATAAAAACACTAAGTGCTGCTCTTATTACTTATTACTTCGTTTCTTATTCATACACATACATATATCCGACATAGTAATAAATTCACTTTCATTTTCTATCAACCCTCATCAAACACAGCCAAAAAGACATAATAACAACAAAGTCGTGTTGATTTAACACTCCCCTAGCGAGGCCTGTAATTGGCCAGCAAAGTACAAGTGTATTTTTTTGTACAAACTAAAAAATTATATTTTTTATTAGTAAATACTGTCAGACGTGTTAGGATATGGATCATTCCTTTCTAAATCGATCGGTTTAAAAATTATTTTTTAATTCCATCTATTTTATGTTATTTTTTTGGCACCAAATAAAAAAATTACTTTTTTTCATTCCATGTTCAAACCAAAAAAAAACAATTAAGAGTGCAATATTCGGCCATGCCGAATCTTATATACCCTTCACTATATGTGAAAATGTGAAAATTTTTTGTAAAAATTTTATCTAAAATTTTTTGTAAAAATTTTATCTAAAATTTTATGTAAAATTTTATCGAATTTTTTGTAAACATTTTATCGAAAATTTTTTGTAAAAATTTTATAAATTTTTTTTTATAAAAATTACATTGAAATCTTTTTTAAAACTGTTATCGAATTTTTTTTAGATTATGTATCGAAAATTTTTTGTAAAAAATTTTTTAAAAATTTTAACGAAATTTTTTTTTTAAATTTTTTTGAAATATTTTGTAAAATTTTTATCAAAAATTTTATGTAAAAATTTTCTCAAAAATTTTATGTAAAAATTTTATTGACAGTTTTATGTAAAAATTGAATGGAAAACTTTTAGTCGACTTCTTTTTGTAAAAGTATTATCGAATTTTTTTTAAGAATATTTTCGAAAATTTTTTGTAAAAATTTTATCGAAATTTTTTGTAAAAATTGTATCGAAATTTTTTTGTAAAAATTTTATCAAAAATTTTTTGTAAAAATTTTATCAAAAATTTTTTGTAAAAATTTTATCAAAAATTTTTTGTAAAAATGTTATCGAAAATTTTTTGTAAAAATTTTATCGCTATTTTTTTGTAAAAGTTTATCGAAATTTTTTTGTAATAGTTTTATCGAAATTTTTTTTTGTTAGAATGGTTAGACTATAGCACATTAGGGGTCAGACTATAGGTCATTAGGGGCCAATTTTGGCCCCCCCATGGACACCCTGTGGGGCTATCAAATACTGGTAGTATTTGTATTGCTTTCTAAAAAAAACAAAAAAATATAGAGATGGGCGTATCCGTAGCCTCGATTGGAATGGTCTGATGTTGCTGAATTACAATAGCGAAATTTTCGAATCTATGCTTTATTTTCCATATCTCTTCTGGTGCCTTGGCAACGTTGATTTCAACTCAAACACAGATGGATATCGCTGAATCAACCGTATATAAGGATCCAGAATATATATACTTTATGGGGTCGTAAATGAATATTGCAGAAATTACACGTGAAATGGCAAACTTATACATATATACCCTTTCGTCCTGTTTGATGAAAAAATAGGAAATACTGTTACGCACAGTTTGAACTGGCGTTTTTTCCATCTTGCTTATTTAAGCTACTCAGAGTTTGTAATTCCTCTCGCCAGTCAAGTATCCATACTAACTAAGTCAAGTATACCATACAAAGAATCTCGAGACAGATTGTCGTCTTGTCAGTCCTCCAAACCATGTTGCAACAATGATGATCTAAATTTAATTTTTTTTTTACTTTACCATACTTAGTAGAAGGTGAAGTATAACAATCGTAAAAAAAATCGAGGTCGAGATTTCGACGGATTTATACGTTTTGAGGTCTCCTGAAGATATTTTAGCTATTTTCGCAATGATGTCTGTGTGTTGGGTGGGTATGTATGCCACTATTTTTGTGGAGTTTGTAGAGGTCATACCGTTTGACATATCAAAATGAAATTTATTATGTACCTTTTTTGTATAGAGATGAAGAGCTGTATTAATTTTGGACATAATAGGGAAGGAGCAAGGGGTAGTTTACTTTTCACCCCAAATCGAAAGTAACTAATTTTTCGATTCGAATATACTTTGAACTTATATTCTTTGTAATATATCCATTCAAATATCTGTTTCCATTGGGTTGGGTAAAGTTGAGTGTAGGCCACTCTAGATTTTTTTCATTTTTATATACAAAATGTGAAAAACAATAAAAGTGTTATCTTATATTTATGAATTTTATGTGCTGAAATTTAAATATTATATTTAAAATAGATATCAATATTTGATTTCTTCAAAATTTTTAGTTCCATTGAAGAAGAAATTCAAAAACAAAAAATTCAAATGGTTTGATTTGGCGCAGAATGCCCCATATGTAGTCTTTTTATAAATGTTTTTTAGTTTTTTTTTTGTAGAAATACAAATAATGTTGTTGAAATGGAAATGGGATGAATAGTATGAGTAGGTAGGTGTGGAAAGAAGGTGGAGGGGACAAAAGAAAAAGTAATTTATGATACACAACTTGTATAAAACTGATGTTTTTAAAAGCTTGATGTAAAGGATAACATAGGTACCAACGTCCAAATTCAAAATAAGGATAAAGAAAAAAATGAAAATTATTATGCAAATTAGAAAAAGGCCTTCTATAGTTAGTGATATAACTTTTTTGTAAAAAAGAGAAAAAAGTTGTAACACAAATTAAAATTACAACTTGCAAAAAATGTATTTTCAAATATCTCCAGCATGAAATGAAAGGAATTATTTTCTTTAATTTTTGTAACACAAATTAAAATTAGAACTTGAAAAAAATGTATAACCAAGTCAAGTATACCATACAAAGAATCTCGAGACAAATGGTCGTCTTGTTTGTCCTCCAAACCATGTTGCAACAATCATGATCTAAATTTAATTTTCTTACTTTTTTCGACGGATTTATACGTCTTGAGGTCTCCTGAATACAATTTGGCTATTTTCGCGATGATGTCTGTGGGTTGGGTGGGTGTGTATGCCAATATTTTTGTGGAGTTTGATAACATAAAGATAAGGATATTTTTGAATTTATTTTTTTATTATAGCATTTTGGCTTTTTAGTTATAAGTTGTGTTTATTTGGGAAAAAAAATGTATTTATTTTTATTTAAGCGTTTTTAATTTAAGCGATATTTTTGTAATATGGAATTTCTAGTTTAAGCATTTTGCTTACACAAAATTCACCCTTTAGTTTAAGGATCAAATTGTTGACTTTTCTATATTTAAAAGAATTATTTGTATCAAATAGACTTTGTAGTAGTTCTCAAATAGACTTTGGAGCGGCGGCCCCCGGTTTTTTACATTCATATCAAAATGATGATATTTAAAACTCCATAGATGAAGTTGAAATGTTTTGATATGACTGACTGACTCACTCAGCAATATTATGAAATTTGTTATACAAGTAGGACTCGGAGATACCAGATAAATCTGTAGCGCGAAAAATGTTAATCTTTGGTGGCGCACCAAGACGTAGTTTTAGCTCTGGCTCTATCGGTCAAGATAGAAAACTGGTATTAGGTCTCCATAAGTAAGAAATCAGAAAATCGTGAAAACAAATAGTTTTATTAAAGGGTAGCGAATAAGGCTATAGTTTTAGCGGTGGTACTTTTGACTTGATAAAAAATATTTAGAAAAAAGTTCACAAATATGAAAATAAGGCAAAGTTCCTGTACAAAAATTTCGTCGGCAAAAGACACTAAGATCAATATCGGAACCAAGAACTTGGTGTACCCTAGTATATTTGTATTGTTAGTTGAGAAAACTTCTCCCAATTTAAAGAGAGAGAAATACAAACAAAAGTTTTGCTGAGTTTAGTGGCGAGCAGAAAGAAACACAACCGAATATTTTTTACGAGATAGAGAAACAGTTTAAGACTAATCTATACATATAATGAAACAGTAACTCATTTCCTGTCTGTCTGTTTGTGTTCGCATCACGTTAAAACTACTAGATGAGTTTTCACAAAATTTTGTGCGGTATCCTGTATTCCAATATAGAATATCCTGATTCCAATATAGAATAATTATCTTTTTGCAAAATTATGTTATTACCAAGAGAGAGAGGAGAAGAAACAGTGAAAGTATGCAGATTTTTTTAAACCGATTTTAAGGTATTGCATACTTTTAGGCACTTTTTATTTTTAAGCAGTATATTTTAAGCGACAGATGGCGCTGATTTAATATAATGAATAGCCTATTTCCTATGTTTTTTGCAGATCTTTACAATAATTTTTAGAATCTTAGAATTTTATTTAAATTTTAGAATTTTATTCAGGGATGGGTACCTTTATAAAAATTAAATACGTAAGAGTCTTAAGAACTATTGTGGATTACTTTTTAAAGCTAAATCAAAAAAATATTTTCAAGACGCAAACATTTTCTGTGGGCACAGCTGGTACGTAAATAAACACGCTTTTATTTTTTATATTAAGCAATATTTTAACTTTTTAATTTAAAGTTATCACTGGTTTAATGAGTCCTGATTTTAAACGAAAAGTTCTTTAATAGAAAAAATACTTATTAAAATATCTCCCCTGTTGGGGACGGTAAAAGCACCAAAGTAAAAAACAAGATAATTTGATTTAATCACTGTGCTTATCTCACTTTTAATATGCGCATAATTTCTCACAATATTTGTAAAAATTTTATATAGAAAACTCACAATGACCTTTGCTTGTGTTTCCAACTTTTATATATATAAAGTCTTGTCATGTTTTATTGTTAAATAGAAAAAAATATTTAAATAACAGTTTACTTCTCATTATAAATTATTTTGTTAGAAAAAAATTTAAGTTTTAAAAAAGTTTTCTCTAATTTACATCACGTTTTTTTAACTTTAGAAAAAGTTATCATTAAAATACACTTGAGATTTAATTTCCACACACACATATACATTCGAATCAGCCAAACAGTTTTAATTACAAAGTAAAACAGATAGTTAAAAGCAGCCACTCAAAGTCGTTTAATCGAAAAACGTGCAAGAATTGAATTCGTAAAATAGTAAGCAGATAACTAAGTTATATTTGTGAAGTAAACGTTTTTTATTTTCGTGGAAGCTTTTTGAATAATATAGGAAATTTATTACGAATACTTAGCATACACATTGGGCAGATAAAGAAACCTTAGCATAGCTTTAGGCATTGAGAATAAAGCAAAACAATAATTCTCTGTTTTAAATTTGCAGGCAGTCTCTAGTATATTAAAGTTTAAATTTGGTGGAGCTAATAAAAACTTGTATAAAAAAAGGTTAAATTATAAGGAATGAACTTCCACGTAAACTGCTCAAATATAAATGTGTCAGGGGTGAGGCAAAGTACATGGTTGTTTGGGATATTTATTTTTAAATTTTTTTTATTTTGGTTTTAAAATTCAGAGGGGGCAACACAGTTTAAGGATAATAAAGAGATAAGAAGCTGGTGAATGTAATTGAAGTTGTGGATACAGCAAGTTATTATATAACACTAAGAAGAAGTGTTTAGAGATTTGTTTTATTGATTTAGTTTTTTTTTAGAAAGGGAAACCTTTTAGCTTTATAAAGTATATTTTTAGTTTTATTAGCAATTTTTTTGTGGTAATTAAAAATTATTAAAGACTTTAATCAAAATTACGTTTTGTAATGTAATACATTATTTTTTGAAACTGTTCCCAAGTTCAGTTAATGAAATTATTTATTTATTACCAGCTTAAATATTTCAATTAACAAACCTAAGGTAATAATTGAAATTATTTAAATTTTTTATTATGTTTTTTTAATATCTGGAAAAATATATAATACGAGAAATTCTAGTAATTCCACTTTTAAATTTTTTTTGCAATATTAAATATAAAAATTATGATTTTTTAACAATCCTGACATTTTTTAACTGTTCCTACTCCACATACCGACCTTTTTTAAAGATTTTTTAAATTATTTTTTAAGAAATTGTTATTTTCTAACACTCCTAAATTTTTTTTACTGTTCCTACTCCAAATACCTACCTTTTTTAAAGATTTTTTTTGTTACTCTTTAACAACCCTCCTCATTCCCACTTTTATAAATTATATTTTTTTTTACGAAATCTTGTTAATATTAAATAATAGAAACTAAATTTTGTGTCTTGTCATTACTAAAACTCTTGCTGTGCTCCTTAAACTGTTCCTAATGTTTTTTTTGTTGTTCTTAAGGAAAATTTTATTATTATTTTTTAATTTTATAAAGAAGTTTAGGAATCCTCAACCCTTCCTATTTAGTTGAACTGTTTCCAGTTTTAAAAAAATTTTTACTGTAAATAAATATAGAGAATTCCACTTGTAGAAACTAAGGAAAGTATTTTGCAAATTTTTTATATATATTCTTTTCATTGATTAGAAGGCACACATATTAAGGTACTGCATAAGCACGAAAAAGGAAGCTCATAAGACGCTCATTATAATATTTAATTGAATTCATATCTGTTTATTGGACATGAGTAACGATGAAGACCAGCGAGCTAAATCCCATGAGTTTGCCTAGATTCCATAAGCCAGTTGAAATAAGTATGAGTAAATGTTGAACTTAATAAGAATGAACTTGGGCGGGTTCAAGCTGTTTTATACTCTGAGTGAAAAACAATGAGCTTGCCGAGTAAATATGGTGCTCACTAGTATAGAAAGTTTTTTTTTACTCAGTCAGCTTATTACGTTTACGATACGAACGCAGGTTTGCTCTTTAATTGCATGGTATGAGTTAGCATGTGTTCAGTAAACTAGTTTGCGTTCAAGTATGACCACTTGCTCATGAGCGAGTTCATTAGATGAGCTTTCTCATGCAGCTGCTAATATTGTATATTGCATCTTTATTTAAATTGAGGAACGTTTTTTTTTTAATCTGAAATATTTACAGATAGGGATTAAATGGACTAAAATAGGTAAATTGAGTTATTTTTTTTAAATTTTAACAAGAACTTATTCTTACAAAATATTTAAACTTTTTAAGACTCTTCCCACTTAAGTAAACTTACTATTTTCATCAAAGTTTAACATTTTACTAATGAAAACTTGTGGTGCTTTGTTTTTATTGATACGTCCTTTAAAATCTATTTTCCCCTAAAACAGATCATAGAGTAACCGTATTCATAAAAAATGCAAATTTGTGTCTTCACATTTTCAAAATTTGTGCTTACTTCATGTTATAATTTTTTTTTATATATTTTTATATTATCTTCAAGTTAGAAAATTGTAAAAAGAGTGTAAAATTCTTCAAAATATTTTCCCAATTAAGTTTAGGTTAAAATATTTTTTAAAGGCCAAATTCATAAAAAAATATTTTTATTTTATAAAACAAATTTTCATACAAAATTTGTTCAATAAACCTTTTATAAATCAAAAATTTGATATTTTTTTTATCAATATGACCCTAAAAACTTATAGGAATTTAAATATTAATGTATTTTAAAATAAATTTTAAAAATTATTAAACAAAAAAAGATTGTTCCCACTTAAATTTTTTTAAAATTAAAATATTGTTAATCAATTGATGCAAGATATTAAACAAATTAAAAATTTCAGCTGTTTTTTCATGCTTTTAAAAACTCTTCCCAATTTTAAAACTGTTCTCACTCCCATACAAACATTGCAAATGAATTTAAGCCCCCATATTTATAAAAAATAAAACTGATTTGAAATGTATTTTAGAACAAATTTTGTATGAAAAATTTGTTCTAAACTGTTCTCACGCACATTTTCTATAAATTTTCTTTGAACAGTTACAAACATTGCAAATTAATTTAAACCCCCATATTTATAAAAAATAAACTGATTTGAAATGTATTTTAGAACAAATTTTATATGAAAAATTTGTTCTAAAATAGATTTTAAATATATTTAATTTTTTTATGAATATGGGGGAAAATATATAAAAAAAACTGTTATGTGAAATTCTATTCTGGCAATATTAATTAACCATTTTAAACTGTTCCCATACAAATTTATATTTTTTCATTAAATAAAACTATTATTTATCTTGAATTTAATAGTGTGCTTTTGAATCAAAGAAAAATATTGAATTAAATTAAATGATAAGGGTAACCCATGAAGGAGGGTTTCTATTGCCATTTTGTTAATGGCTTAAACCAGCTCGGTAGATATCCCTTCCCAAGATTAAGGTAACTAAAAATATGCTGGCTTTTTTTTCATAAAATTTCGAATAAAACTGAACAGCCATAATGAGAAGAATTTTTAAGTTTTATTTAAGGGTTTTTAAAAATTTATTCAGTTTTACTTTAATTACAATTTTAATATTATAATCTATTGAATTAAAACCTCTTTTACATTAAAAAAACAAGTGGCCCTTATAAACTTAAAACAAGTAGTGCTGGCATTCTTATGGTAATTACATACTACTGTTCTCAATGAGTTATCTATGTGTCAATATTATATTTTTCTTTATATTTTTGTTTTAAGCGTTCTTTTCGGCTCCCCTTTTTTCATGTCAATAAGTATAAGTAATTAAAAAAATATCTACGTATAAGTTAGTCGTAAGGCTAATGTCAGAAGTAAGCATGACTTGCTTCTCTAACGAACAGAAGTGAAAAATTTAACAGGAGATTGTTCGTTTTGTGTTTTTTACTTTAGTTTAATGGAAAAGGCAACAGTTTAAAAAATTCTCACAGCACCATAGCGGAAAAATTTAGAGGAAAAAAATTTTTTTACCAGTACACTTGAAAAAAAGGTTCAGTATTTAGGTTTGGGTTTTCACAAAAAGAATAAATAAGTTTTCAATAATAAAAATCGGAATAATAATTAACCGGTAATTTTTTTTGAGTCTTATTCGTCGAATTTGGCAAACTGAAACCTTAAAGTCTTCCTTGCCACCACGGCCACGTAACCACATTAATAGCCAAGTTCACAACCATTCCATGACCACTCTTCAAAAACTAAAAACCCTACGTTTACCATGATGAACTTATTCTGCTCCAGCCATTTAAATACCTCAATCAATAACATTTGATTTAAAATTCTTTAAAAAGTTCTCCAATATTTTTAACTAAACGAAATATAAGACGATTCATTTTTTTTAATGCGATTGGTTAGTCGATGGTGTTAGAGGGGCAACAATAATTATTCAGATGAAAATGAAATGAAAATTTATTGCAAGACATACGATGTTTGTATCTTTTTTTTTAAGAGAAGTAACACTCAGGCAACCTTGTTACTTCTCTTGGAAAGGGATAGGAGGATGGTAAGTGATAGTAAAAAGCTGCACCTATGGCAACACTGCAATCGCACGTTATGATTATTTGTAAAACAGCGTTGCAGCGCCTCTGGCGTTATGTAGGCGTATTAGTTTGAAGCTAGCATAGCCAATTTATAACTATTTTACTTCGTCGGCGATTTAATGCTCTGTAGTAATACCGGCGATATTCCTTATTATAAAGAAAATTAATACATATCAGAAAATTGATGTTGGCCACGGCTGAGTATTGCACTTGTGATCATGCCTTAGTAGTCAACATGCACCTTTGTGTACGTGTAATCACCAAAAGTACTTTCTTGGTACTTTTTGCTGGGTTCCCCTGGAAAAGTTGAGTTAGAAGGCAATGAAAAGTCAGGCTGGCTGCCTAGAGGAAGGGAGTAAGTACCCCATGATAGGAACGGTAAAAATTAATCCAGTTGGATCAAATAGAATGATAGAACAAATCATTGGACGGAGTTTAAGTAAATTAGGAATTGCCACGGATCAATGTCTCCGGATTAAGACATTCAAAGCAGCATTTAGGACATGAGCATTAAAGCTCTCATGACTCTAAGTAAAAAAAAAAAACAAAAACCAAAATGCTCAGTGGCTTTTTCAAAGGACATTGCATGTTAAGGAAAAAACTAAACAGGCATTTAGAGCAACAGCCGGAATACTCTGAAAGCCGGCATATTATTAATATCACAACAGATACAATCAGATGGGCAAGTAGCTACTGGAAGATGGTAATCTGCCAATACAATAACCAACTGCAATCCTGATCCAGGTCTAGTTAGAAATAAAACCAGAAGCGATAATTTACCAAAAATTTCATTATTTTATGTACTCAATTGAGTACAGCGGCGCCAAATGGGTTAAAAAGAATATTTTTTGTAGAAAATAACAACCGGAATTTGCTGAAATCTAAATTTTTTGGTGAAATTTGAAAATTTTGGTGAAATTTCGATTTTTTTTTTTGCGAAGTTTTAATTTTTTTTTTATAGCAATTATTTTTTTTTAGATTTTAGATTTTTTTGATAAAATTTCAATCTTTGCTATTTTTCTAATTTATTTTTTTTGTTAAATTTCGAAGTCGAAATTTATAAAAAAATATCAACTTCGAAAATTGTATACGAAATTTTTATTTTTATTTTTTAAGTGAAATCTAATTTTGTTTTGATAAAATGTTGGATTTTAATAAAATTCCAAATTTTTGGTGAACATTAATCATATTTTAGGTGAATTTTCTATTTTTCTATTTAGGATATATCTAGATCAAATATAATTTTTTTTTTAGAATTTCTGTTGTTTTCGGTAAAATTTTGGTGAATTTATTTTTTGGCATAACTGCTATTGTTTGGTGATCTTATGGGAGATAACGGTACATCTGATAATATATTTTCAAAGGTTCTTGTCGAATACAAAGCAAAAAGTCCAATTAAAAAAAAAAGTGAACTAAAGTTACTGCTAAACCAAAAGTTTATTAAAGGTAGCGCCATGTTTAGCTTTAAAGAACAAACAACTTGAAAGCTAGATGGTTGAAAGTTTCGTATTTGTACTAGCGACATTTCAGCGGTCTTATTAAAATTGCCCGCCACATTGTGAGCGTCCTGACAATATTTTACTCGATTTTGCTTTCAAAGTATGCCACAGCAATTGTAAGACTCTTACTTTTATAGTGTTTCAGTTATGGTTTATATAAAGGTAACCATCCCTGGATAAAATTCAAAAATTTATAAAAAATTCTAAAATTCTAGAAATTATTGTAAAGCTCTGTAAAAGGTTTTTAAAATATTTTAATAACAATGTAATTCCACAAACTAAAAATACCAATCAAATAAAAATTTTAATCAATTGGCGCCATCTGCTGCGCAATAGTGTTTTAAATATTCCAGTTTTAAACCGAAAATTTCAGTACTTTTTAACCGAAAATTGGGTCTTTTACTGCTTTTTCTCCACTTTCTCTTGGAAATGAGATATTTGTGCAAAAAAAAGTATCCGATATTGGAATCAGGATGCTAAGGTAACTCCTCACAAAATTTTGTTTAAATCGATCCAGTAGTTTTTATGTGATGCGAACACAAATGAAAAGCAGACAGACGGAAATGAGTTACTATTTTATTATATGTATTGATTAAACTCATTGAAAATTGTATTGAGAAAAGTAAATAAGTTCTTTTGCTTACGCTGATTTGTCTATAATTTAAAATTCCTCCATTTTGCCTTTTCCTTAAATCTTTTTCTCTCAGTGTGACTTGTAAAATTTCTATTTCCTCACTCATGAAACTATTAACTCCCAAAACTGTACTCACGTAAATATTTAAATTTACTTCCCTTACTAAAGCAACAACTATAAAAGTGAGTTAAAAGCAAAAACAAAAAAAAGGCAGCAAAAACTACATACGGAAACGGAAATCTGGCAATTTTTTGTTAGCACTTTAATGTTGCAGTAAAATTTGAAATACAAAACAATCAAAAGAACCCCGAAATTGCTGAAAACATAAACTATAAACAAAATGCACAAATGCATTTTAATAGAATTACGTGGTTGTGTGCTGATTTAATACTTTTGGCATAAACTTTTTTATATGAAATTAAATTTATAAAAGTTGTGCAAAAAGCCTAAAAAGGGTTAAATAAGCAAACACAAAAAAAAACAGAATTTCTTGTTTCGTTTTCTCTGTGTAAACTTTGAAAACCACTTGATTATGTATACACATACATATGTAAATATGTAATCGATTTAAAAATTTATATAAATTACTTATTTCGCTTTCGCTGTTTAAACAAATGCTAATGTTTATTATTTTCAATGTTTTCTATTACGTGTGATCTCCTTAAAGTATGCCACAAAATGTATTCAAATGTTTTTTTTTGAATTTTGCTCAAATGCAAAAAGTTCAAATATTTATAACAACCAACTTTTTTTTTTCGATAATAAATAAATATTAGATTACACTCTTACACAGCTGGTCGTTGTAACGAAAAAATGTTAAACTTATCTGGGGTGTTGTGTTACACGGTGCAAGTGTTTCGTAGGGAAAAATAAGCAAAACGCACCAAAAATAATGTGTTAGCGTAACCGCAATTGGTATTCTAACACGTAAAATGATTGCAATTTATTTTAGTTATTACAGTTTAAAGTATGTAAGTAGGTCAGGTTGCGTGTGTATAAAAGTTATATTTGCTTTTGGTAAATATAAGAATTTTTAGTAAAATATAACAAAACTAGTTCTTATTTAATTTTTAAATGAATTTAATTTTATTGCTAAAACGCAGGCATTTCATTAAATTTTTAATTTTTTAAATTCTAAAATATATGAGTATGAATTGCACATTATGTTTCGAAATCTATACATATAATAAAATAGTAACTTATTTCCTGTCTGTATTTACGTTCGAATCACGTAAAAACTACTGAGTGGATTTTAACAGAATTTTTGTGAGGAGAGATAACTTAGTATCCAGATTCAAATATAGGATACTTTTTTTCCGCAAAAATATCCTAATTTCAAGAGAAAGCTGAGAAAAATTAGTGAAAGTACGTAATTTTACCGATATGCATACTTTAAGGCGGAATATATGAGTAGGAATGAGACCCTCCTTTATATAAAGTAAATACATAAACCATAACTGAAGCACTAAAAAAGTATGGGTCCTTGGTGTGAATTGCTTTTAGAGCAAACTTGCAAAAAAAAAAAATATTGTAAGGATGCTGACGAAGTAGCGGGCACATGCGTTTACTGAAAGGAGACTGTGACTAGTCTATCCCTTTCCGTCCCTACCTACACATGGGTTGAGAGCATTTTATATGTTATTATAAAGATCAAGTGAAATCTTAAGGAACAACCACGTATATCCTGTTTCTAAGGACATGAACTTTGTATGGACATAAAAAATATATTTTTTTAGTTTTTAATTTTACCTATTTTATAATAAAAATTTTTAAATTGCTTGGGACGGAAAGGGCTATAATTAGATTAAAACTATGTCTACTAAAACTAGAATATGAGTAAACAATAAAGAGACTGTCAAGAAAATATGTGTAGTTTATAATAATATGGCTGTGATTTAACTGTATCTAGATTATGACCAAACTATAAAATGTCAAATCTAAGACTTCTAAGACTAGACAATAGTTACAATATGACTAGAATGTAACTACACTATGCCAGGAACTGGAAACTCCGATCTAATGATATAGTTTTACGTGCGTAAACAGGAAAAAAGATTGTAGGACCGCTGTTGATAGCTAGCGCGTTGTTAGTACGTCCAATAAAGAAGAGGAAACTAGACTATTAATATACTTTGACCACTGGTTATTGATAAGGATATTGATAGACTGTGACTATACTATGACTAGAATGCGACTATACTATGAATAGACTACTAATAAACTATGACTAGACTATGACTAGACTATGACTAGACTATGACTAGACTATGACTAGACTATGACTAGACTATGACTAGACTATGACTAGACTATGACTAGACTATGACTAGACTATGACTAGACTATGACTAGACTATGACTAGACTATGACTAGACTATGACTAGACTATGACTAGACTATGACTAGACTATGACTAGACTATGACTAGACTATGACTAGACTATGACTAGACTATGACTAGACTATGACTAGACTATGACTAGACTATGACTAGACTATGACTAGACTATGACTAGACTATGACTAGACTATGACTAGACTATGACTAGACTATGACTAGACTATGACTAGGCTATGACTAGACTATGACTAGACTATGACTAGACTATGACTAGACTATGACTAGACTATGACTAGGCTATGACTAGACTATGACTAGACTATGACTAGACTATGACTAGACTATGACTAGACTATGACTAGACTATGACTAGACTATGACTAGACTATGACTAGACTATGACTAGGCTATGACTAGACTATGACTAGACTATGACTAGACTATGACTAGACTATGACTAGACTATGACTAGACTATGACTAGACTATGACTAGACTATGACTAGACTATGACTAGACTATGACTAGACTATGACTAGACTATGACTAGACTATGACTAGACTATGACTAGACTATGACTAGACTATGACTAGACTATGACTAGACTATGACTAGACTATGACTAGACTATGACTAGACTATGACTAGACTATGACTAGACTATGACTAGACTATGACTAGACTATGACTAGACTATGACTAGACTATGACTAGACTATGACTAGACTATGACTAGACTATGACTAGACTATGACTAGACTATGACTAGACTATGACTAGACTATGACTAGACTATGACTAGACTATGACTAGACTATGACTAGACTATGACTAGACTATGACTAGACTATGACTAGACTATGACTAGACTATGACTAGACTATGACTAGACTATGACTAGACTATGA
Source organism: Phasia obesa (assembly GCA_949628195.1). Lineage (NCBI taxonomy): Eukaryota > Metazoa > Arthropoda > Insecta > Diptera > Tachinidae > Phasia > Phasia obesa. Next base: position 207,158,572 of record OX451215.1, on the reverse strand, counting down.
CTAGACTAAGAACAGAAAATAAGAATAATATAAATATGCTATGCCAAATATGTCTAACTAAAATTTAAAAAGGCTATATGGGTAATAATAGAATAATAAAATAAATAACTAAATATTATGAGGAGACTGTAGATAGGCTATTGCTAATCTTATATTAGACTATAACTAGGCTAGAACCTGATTGTGTAACACTTAAACTTTGGTATGAAAAATTCTGGGAAGTTTTTATAATTAAAAATTTCTGCCCTACGACAAGACTATGGTTAGACTATGACTAGGCTATGTCTAGAATACGATTAAAATACAACTAGATTATGAAAATAATATGACAAGACTATAACTTGGCTTTGGTACTACTCATAGAACATGACTATAGTATGTTCATGCTATAAATATGACTAGACTATGAACAAACTCTGGCTGGAGATTTACGAAATTGTATTTTAATTCTTAGATTATAAATAAAGCCGTAAAGTTATAATTTATGTAAATTAAAATGCTTGCATACATTTAGGTAGATGCAAAATTTAATTTAATGAAAATTTAGAAAAAGAATTATTATTTTGATAACTCTCAATTTTTTCTGTAAAGTTTCATAAATACGAAAATTTTGGTAAACGTGTTAAAAGAACGGTATGCTTTTAGGCGCTTAAATAAGTTGCATATTTTACAGCTTAATTGAAATAATTTTAATTGCTTTCCTTTAGTTTTGTAATTTGAAACTGAATATTAACCAACATTTTCGTAATATACTGACTATGAGATGATTAGTTGCACTTAAATATTAAGACCATTGGAAAAAGCACTCTCTGTCTCCGGCAGTATTTTAAGCTCCCCTTTGTAGAAAAAATTTTTTTAATTTTTTTTTGTAAGTATATAACATTCAACTAATGTATTCGTATAATAAAGTTTAACTAATATTTTTTCAAAATGTTTTTGCTGGTGCAGATAGTAATTGATATGGAATACAAAACAGTAATATTTGGAATTATTGTGTGAATGTCTGTCAGTGTTCGCATCAGGTAAAACTACTGGATGAATTTTAATTAAATGTAATGAGGAGCTACCTTAGTATATCGGTTCAGTACTTTTTTTTTACTCAAAAATTATTCATTTCCAAGAGAAAATAGAGAAAAATGAATGAAAGTATGCAATTTTACCGAACTAAAGGTAACGCAAACTTGACAGCAGGAATATTTTAAACACTATTTACAGAACTTAATAATAATTTTAGAATTTTATATAAATTTTAGAATTTTGTATAAACCCTTTGTTCCTGAGCAATTACCAAGGGATGGGTACCTCTCTATAAAGAAATTACATAAATAATAACTGAATCACTATAAAAGTAAAAGTCTTAAAATTTGGTGTTTATTACTTTCAAAGCAAATATAAATAATAAAAAATACTCTTTACGAAATGCCCCAAGTAAATAAAAGTTTTCCTTATAGGAAACCCTTCCTTGTTATATATTTACTTATTTATTAAATTGATTTTAAACTCTATTTGTATCCAAGGATTGTGATAAATTATATTTGTTAAAACCACACAAAATGAAATATGTGGAATCATATGAATAACAACACATACATACAGTAGAACGTGAGTAATAATGTATTTATGTAAGGCTCTTGTCATGTCTTTGAATTTCAGAAAATTTATGCGTAAATGTAACTGAACACGCCTGCCTGCCTGCCTGGCTGACTGCCTGTATGTGTGCTTGAAAAACCTCATGTGTCGTGGTTAATAACCAACTTTATAAATTATTTATTTCATATAAATATATTGTTTTTTGCTTTGCACTTTTAAAGCACACATGTGTACAACAATTTATTTCGAATATGAGAATATAAATTACACACAATATTACAAATGGTAAATTTATTGATTTTTAATCATATACTTAAATAACTAAGTATGATTTTTATTACAATTTGTATTTTTTTTTTTTTTTGTTTCTTCTGGGTTAAAAAGATTTTTTTTTCTGTTCAACAACAGTATTAAACAGTTTATTTAATAATTTATTATTTTATCAGCAAGAAAAATCTATTCATAACAATATCATATAACAAAATGTAGCAACAAAATTAGTTTGACATTTAGACACCTTGACTGGGGTAATTATAAGAGAAACTAATTTATGGTAATCAAGAAGAACAAATGCTAAAGGTAAAATCGACACAATAAAATGATTTAAAATTTTGGAATAAAAATTTAATTTAAAATTAATCATGATCAAAATATTTTCTAAAAATATATATACATACATATACATATGTATATTAAGGCTGTTTCACACTATAATACAAGTATTAATACTTTTGAGGTATATGAGGAAATCCTGAAATGTTGACTTGTTATTTTCAAACAGCGATTAGATCAGTGTTGCATTTAATACTTGTTAATACTTGTATTATAGTGTAAAATGCCCTTTAATAATACTGTAAGTATGTGAAATTGACAAACCAAAAAGCCAAGTCACGTAAACTTCATTTTGGGTTGTAGAATCTAGTTTCAACCATTCAATAATAAATTTAATAATTTCATATTAGTTTTCGAAGTCCTTAAGATCGTTAAGATATAATCAAAAATCGCTTTTGACACAAAACAAACTTACAAATTCAATATTTTCCTTTTCTGACCTGATCCTTCAGTATCAGTATACCATGTATATGCAGTATACCACTAGATTTTAAGACCGACCCAAAATGAGATTTACGTGTGTCGGCATTTTTCCGTGTCATTCCAAAAGTTGTAATTTTACTTATACAATAATCACAGGAAGGGAAGAAACAAAATAAAATTCCATTTTCATAGCTTTATAAAATTTACAATTAATACAGTGATATTATAAAACTAGCTGTGCCCGCGGCACTTCGTGAGAGTTCTTGCAATATTTTGTTCGATTTTACTTTAAAAGCAATCCACACCAAAAACCCTTGCTTTTTTAGTGCCGCCTTAAACTGTGCTTCAGTTATGGTTATGTATTTAATTTATAAAACAGCGCCATCTGTTACGGGTTAGTGCTTCAGTTATGGTTTATGTACTTACTTTACTACTAAAATAACTTCGTACTTTCACTGCTTTTTCTTCACTTTCTCTTGGAAATAAAATATTTTTTTGAGGAAAAGGAATCCTATATTGGAATCAGGATACTAAGGTACCTTCTCCATCCAGTAGTTTTTACATGATGCGAAAGCAAAGGAAAAGCAGACAGACAGATGTACGAGTATGTATGTATAGGTTGCTAAAGATGTTTCTGAATACAAAAATTAAGTCAAACCTCTAACAGGCCGTCGGCGATCATTTTGGTTACCATTTATATATTACAACGAACTTGGACCTATTTTATGAGATGGCCTAGAGCTTTTTTATGGTTTCGCATTTTAAATTAAAAAAATTAAATTTGGAACTACAGAGCTTAAAAAGAAAAATTCTTTCTTTATTTATATTGACGAGAACCGAATGCGCTTTAATATCACACTGTGTAATTTTTTAAGTCATGGCAAAATAACCATATACGGACACCACTACGTCATAAAAGACCAATAAAAAAGACCCCTGTCTCCCAGTTTTGCCCAAAGTCCTCCAAGTTTTTTTTTATGGGCCCTCAAAGATGTGGGGCCTCGATGTCATTTTTGCAAAAAAATGATCATTTACTCAACCACGTATTTTGCAAACCGTTTGGAATTTTAATATACTTTCTGAGGCAAAGTTGTAGCTCTTATCGGGTAGTGGTGTCCGTATATGGTTATTTTTTTCCGTGTTGCACTGTGTATTGTTTAATTTAAATCAATTATTATCGATAATTTTTGGTCCCTGCATCCAAATGGTGCCAACGGGACCACATTTTATTAGCGCTTCGGTTTCTACGTGGTTGTATATCTTATGCCATTGTAAGTAGGCACTTGAAATTATCAATAGTGAAATAGTACCTACAACATCAAATAATAAAAAGTTAGAAAATTAATAATAACTACAACATGTAGACAGGCTCCCTTGGCAGGGAGGCCAGTCAGGTGCTCAGATATAATAGTAGTACCTTAAGCTGGATAAAGGCTTTAGTGAAAGATCATGACAAATTCAAGTATCATCAAGCCGAGATGAAAATTAAAGAAGATCATACTTGCAGACTACACCGGAAAGGCGATAAGACGATAGCGCACACTTTGTGTGAATGACCAGCACTAGATAGCGTACGGCAGAAACTTGTTAAATATGGATGCCTTGGAGGTTTTAAGTCTTGGAAAAATGCCCCCTAGTCAGAAAGAAGGCCGACAGTTAATAGTAGACAGTCTGAAAATTAAGAAAAAAAGCTGGTGGCACCACGTGACTCAATGGAAATAAAGTTGCCATTAATTACAAATCGATTGCCTACAATCATTGAGAACGTGGGGGATCGAAAAGATACCCATTAAGAAATTTGTACGCTTCGATATCCCCCCTATATTACCAAAAATAAAAAATAAAAAAAAATTAATAAAAAAGTGTTCATATAAACAGACGTGTTTTTACAAAAATTTTATTTAATAAACCCTAAAAGCATGCTACAAATAATATGTATAAAATATGTAATAAAATTAGTTACAACTTGGAAAAAAAAATCTGCAGAACGTTAAAACTGCTGAAAGGATTTTAACAAAATTTTGTAAGGAGGTGCCTTAGTATCCTGATTTTGATGCAGACTACTTTTTTTCCGCAAAAATATTTTTTTTTTCCGAGAGAAAGTAGAGAAAAAGCAGTGAAAGTTTGACGTTTTTTTTTTACCAATTTGAAAGCAGTATATTTTAAGCAATGTTGCGCAACAGATGGTGCTGTTTTAAAATAATAAGTAAATCATTTACTGTGTGTCTTTTAAAGAGCTTTAGAATAATTTTTAGAATTTTATATAAATTTCAGAATTTTATCTAGGGATGGGTACCTTTATATAAAGTAAATACGTTAAGAGTCTTAAAATTTAGTGTCGATTACTTTCAAAGCAAAATCGAACATAATATTGTCATAACGCACACAATGTGTGTGGGTACAGGTAGTCGTTTGTTGGTTATGATTTTAGGCCAATATACTTTGAATGAGTTAATGTCATGTGGTGATGCGCTCTAAGATTGAGAGGCGTATTAAAGCTCCGACATAACGGGAGAGGTACACACATCGTGATCTTACTGTGTTTCGAGGTAGATGAAAAGTTTCATATCATCTGGTTAGTCTTTGACATTCGAAGAGCTACATCGTCTCTGCAGCTGCACGTATGCGTTAAAATGTTTTAAATTTTAAGCAATGTTTCATAGCAGATGGCGCTGTTTTAAAATAATCAGTAACTCATTTCCTGCCTATCTTTTACAGAGCTTTACAGTCGTTTTTAAAATTTTAGAATTTTATCCAGGGATGGGTACCGTTATATAAAGTAAATACGTAAGAGCCTTAACATTTTTTCAAAGCAAAATCGAACAAAATATTGTTAGGACGCACATGACATGTGTGAGCACAGCTAGTAAATAAATATAATATAATTTTAAATAAATATAATTTTATATAAAGGATGTTCCAAAATTGACGAAAATATTTGAATTTGCCGCCATCTTTGTAGTATTTCAGGGTTATAAAAATAACCTCGTTTTGAAAGAGTATAAGCCACTACATTATAAAATTGATATTATAAGGAAGCAATTATATTAAAAGCTATTACTTAGTAGTAATACGGTATTCATTTATATTTTAAACGTACCTTGAAACAATGACCTAACTGGCTAATTACTGTATTATTAACAACTTCAATTTATTAATACCATTATTATTGCAACAACTAAAACAAGGTGCACTTAAAAAGTAATAATTTGTATAGCAGGAATAGAAGGAAACATGACAATTGTTGTTATGTATTTTGACATTAAGAGGACAACACTTAACGACAACTCAGTGTCAAGCTTCATATGCATTAACCTGTTTGTGCAATGAACTAAAATTATAAATATTTAATTTAATACACAAAAGTACATTTAAAACCGTGACCGTTAGTTGTATTGCACGGATAACGAAGTTGTTTGGATATTTACGATCTGCTTAGTTAAGACACAGCAATCTTGGATGATACTTTGTGAGTTTTTCTCTTATAATCAGATTCGCCGTAAAAACTCCGTTGTTGCTCTTATATCCCATGTGCCCTAGTTAGCAAAAGAGACAAAGCATATTCGACGTTATAATTTCATGAAATTCATGACTCTATTTAACATTTTTCGGGCTGTCCGATTTAGTTCAAATACACACTGTGTAATTTGAACATGGCAAAATAACCATATACGGACACCACTACGTGATAAAAGACCAAAAAAATAGACCCCTGTCTCCCAGTTTTGCTCAAAGTCCTCCAGGTTTTTTTTTATGGGCCCTCAAAGATGTGGGGCCTCGATGTAATTTTTGCAAAAAAATGATCATTTACTCAAGCTCATATTTTGCAAACCCTTTGGAATTTTGATATACTCTCTGAGGCAAAGTTGTAGCTCTTGTCATAAAGAATAAAAATTGTGAACATATAAAATCAAAAAAACTTAAAAATTCAATTTTTTACCTTTTTTCCCCTGTTTAGGTCCATAGGTAGCAAGGAAACAATCTACAACAAAAATGAACCTAAGATCTCAATAAGCAAAAGTGAAAAATTTTTTAGCTACCTAAGCGCTACCTACACGGTGTTAAGAATCATTCCTAGGAAGTTCATATGTTCTAGAAAGTTGTTTATTGGGATCTTAGGTTTATTTTTGTAGATGATTATTTCCTTGAATTTTGAACGGTTTGCTACCTATGGACCTGAACAGGGGAAAAAAGGTAAAAAAATATTGTATTTTTTAAAGTTTTTTGCGATTTTGGCCTTGAAGATGAAGTTTTTTTTATTTTATATGTTCACAATTTTTGTTCTTTATGACAAGAGCTACAACTTTGCCTCAGAGAGTATATCAAAATTTCAAACGGTTTGCAAAATATGAGCTTGAGTAAATAATATTTTTTTTTTCAAAAATGACATCGAGGCCCCACATCTTTGAGGGCCCATAAAAAAAACCTGGAGGACTTTGGGCAAATCTGGGAGACAGGGGTCTTTTTTTTTGGTCTTTTATCACGTAGTGGTGTCCGTATATGGTTAATTTTTTCCGTGTTGCACTGTGATATACAACGTTTTGTTGTATAATTTGTTGGACATTTAAAGGTAGGTTTCATAATGCCTCTCTCATAGAAGTGTTGGTCGTTATTGGCGAATAACTCTAGTAATCGATTGTCACAATCTTCTTTTGATCACAATTTTTTATTACTCAGGAAGTTTTGCAATACGAAAAAAGGTGATAATCACTTGCTGCCAGGTCCGGACTATATGTTGGATACATCAAAACTTCCCAACCAAGTTTACTGAGTTTCTGGCGAGTCACTACAGACTTGCGTGTCCTGGCGTTATTGGGGCCGTTGGCCAATTCGGGCCGTTTCTGGTCAATCGCTAGCTTCAGACGGCCCAGTTGTTGACAGTAGAGATCTGAATTGAGTGTTTAGAGATACGGAAGCAACTCATAATAAATGATTCCCTTCCAGTCCCACCAAATATACAGTAGAATCTTCCTGGTCGTTAGTCCTGGTTTAGCTAACGTTAAATCTACTTCACCGCGCTTTGACCACGATCGTTTTCGTACAATATTCAACATAGTCAACATTCGTTTAGGAAATGGGTCGATTTCATTCCGTTTGTCAAGGTTTCGCAGACGGAAATTCGATTCATTATGTTTTTTTTTGGTGTTAGTTGCTGTGGCACCCAAACATTGAGCTTCTTTGTATATCCAACTTTTCGCAAATGGTTTAAAACTGTCTCATGGTCGACCTGGAGCTTCCAGCGATGCTACGACTACTAATATGGCGGTTAACTTTGATTGTTTCTATCATTTTATCGACATTTTCAACGACGCGCCTGCCTGTGAAAGGAGCCTCTTTAACATGAAATATGCCTGAACGGAATCAACGAAATCTTAATTGCACATAATTAGCTGTTACAGTATCCACACCATAAAAACCATTTACCATTTCAGCCGCCTGGCTAGCATTTTTGGCTTTATCAAAGAAAAACTGTAAAATGTAACGCGTTTTCTCTTTGCGGACTTCCATTTTTAACACCCTGTAACTCACAATTGAGTGGACCAAAAAAAAAAAAACGAAAAGAACATTTTTAGTGAAAAATATCACCTTGATGGAACGAATATAAATTTGAAATTGTTTGATCGATACCTTACGAGATATTGTTCACTGCAACCATCTACCGAAGAAATAAAAGATTTATTTTTCCCCAACCTGTTATTTCAATAATAAATAAAAATATCTCTAGTTGCAAAACAACAAAAAATTACCAATTTCTAGAAAACTCTCTTTGTGCCGGATACCTATTTTAACCTTTCACTGAACAAATAACTACAAATAATAAAAAAAAAACGTAATGAATGTTTGTTCCAAATGTTCAGTCATAACAAAACAGTTTTTGTGTTTGACCAACCATCCAACAAATGTCAACTCATGTGTCAATGAATAAATAAAATAAAAATGGCGGTGAAACAATAATTATTGTTGTTTGAGTAGTTGAGTTAAAACTCAATTAAATGGAATTAAGGAAATTAATTATAACAATTTTCCATTGTAGGAAAACTTTTCCATTATTTTGCACTTTTTAATTAACAGAAAAATATGTTTCTTGTAATTAAATACTGTTATTTACATATACATACACATGTACATACACATATGTATATAAAACGTGCAGTATAGAAACAATGTTAGGTGACGATGATGCGAGTTCAATAATTTTTCTTCAACCAAACGTGCGATGATGCGAGTTCAATAATTTTTCTTCAACCAAAACGTGCAGACCAATGTTAGGTGACGATGATGCGAGTTCAATAATTTTTCTTCAACCAAAACGAGCAGACCTATGTATAGAAACCAATGTTAGGTGACGATGATGCGAATTCAATAATTTTTCTTCAACCAAAACATGCAGACCAATTTATAGATACAATGTTAGGAGACGATGGTGACGATGATGCGAGTTCAATAATTTTTCCTCAACCAAAACGTTCAGACCAATGTTAGGTGACGATGATGCGAGTTCAATAATTTTTCTTCAACCAAAACGAGCAGACCTATGTATAGAAACCAATGTTAGGTGACGATGATGCGAATTCAATAATTTTTCTTCAACCAAAACATGCAGACCATTTTATAGATACAATGTTAGGAGACGATGGTGACGATGATGCGAGTTCAATAATTTTTCTTCAACCAAAACTAACAGACCTATGTATAGAAGCCAATGTTAGGTGACGATTGTGACGATGATGCGAGTTCAATGTATAGAAACAATGTGACGATGATGCGAATCCAATTATTTTTCTTTAACCAAAACGAGCAGACCTTTGTTTAGAAACAATGTGTAATGACGATAATGACGATGGTGACGATGTTCAATCATTTTTCTTCAACGAAAACGTGCAGACAAATGTACAGAAACAATGTTAGGTGGCGATGGTGACGATGATGCGAGTTCAATAATGTATAGAAAGCAATGTTAGGTGACGCCGTTATGGTTGTGGTAATGGTAACGACGGTTACGGGTTTTTAGTTCAATAATTTTTCTTCAACTAAAAAGTGCTCAAGAAGTTTTCACTTCAAAAAAAACCAAATATTTATGATTAAGACCACCACAGCTTTAATGAAACAATTTATTTCAGCATTTTATGAAGATTTTTTTCTGGAGCAATTTTGCTGTAAATATTTTTTTTCTCTATTATTTTTTCTGTCTTCACTTATTCATGGGATGCAAACAAGGAAAAGAAAAATTTATGGTTTTATTTTTTATTTTCCGTTTTAAGAAAACAGCTTACAGTAAATCACTTTCAATGCTGAACATGCATTCCGATCCTTTACATTTCGCATTTGGTGAAAAATTTTACGTTTATTTTTTTTTGTGTAAAGTTATCAGTTGGTGTTACATTGTTACGAAAAATGAAATAATAAACGTGTTGTAAGGAAACTGATTTTGTACGAGGCATTGTAATTTCTGCTGATTTTAAAACAGCAAAACAGCAATTTTAAAACAGTAAATTGGGAAAACAAAAAAAAAAAAAAAAAAAAAAAAACAAAAGGATGAAAGGATGAAAGAAAGAAAGAAGGAGAAAAATCACATTAATTCACAAAAATCTTGTAAAAATAGTTGTTTTCGAAATTTCTTTTGTTTGAAAAAATCTTTTTTTTTTTGTGAAATAATAAATTTTTTATAAAATTATTTTCATTTTATAGGCTTTTGGTCAATAAGTAACAGATGGGTTATATTCATTGTTTGCTGGTCCAGCCTTTATTTCAGCATGTTTATTGCCGTCTAATTTCATATCTGGTCTTCTTAGTTAAATCTAGAATTCTGTCTGAAATTTTTACTATTTTCGATTTTTGGTAAAATGTTTTTTTTTCAGGGATCGACAATATTTTGTTCGATTTTACTTTAAAAGCAAACCACACTTTTAATTACTCGATACAACTCAATACTTATCAATTGGGTACTCAATACTACTCAATACTTTTGTTTACGTAATAGAAACGCACTGTTAGCCAGAATTTTAACGAAGCGATTCTATTTTCTATTTAATTGGTTTATAAAACTATAACGTTAAAAGCATCTAGTAACTACTTTTGAGTATTGAGTACTCAAAAAAATGATCAAATAATCGGTAGTCGATAACCACTACTCAATTCTTTGCCAGCTCTAAATCACACCAACGATCCTTACTTTTTAGTGCTTCAGTTATGGTTCATGCATTAACTTTATATAAAGGGTCTCATCCCTACTAAAATATGCCGCCTTAAGGTATGCAATTGTAAAATTGCGTATTTTCACTGCTTTTTTTCCATATAAAGTCCGAAACAAAGTTCGGCAAGTTATTTGGGCCACCAAGAATTAATTTCATCTTCGAAACAAACTGACGTATAAGTCTACAGAATGTAAAAAATCTATACATATAATAAAATATTCACTCATTTCCGTCTGTCTGCTTTTCATTTGTGTTCGCATCACGTAAAATCAATTGGATGGATTTTAACAAAAATTTTTGAGGAGGTACCTTGGCATCCTGGTTCCAATATAGGATACTTTTTTTCTACAAAAATATCTTATATCCAAGAGAAAGTGGAGAAAAACCAGTGAAAGTACGCTGTTGAACTAACCGGTAATGCATACTTTATTTTTTATAAAGTAAAAAATACATAAACTGATATGCAGCATAGTTTAAGGCGGCAATAAAAACGTAAGTGTCTTTGGTGTGGATTGCTCTCAAAGCAAAATTGAAAAAAATATTGCACAGCTTGTTCTGTATATGTGTAATTAATAGGGTCGCAAAGGTGCTGTAGCTCAAGTGGTTAGTACGTGGGATTACTAAAGCATGGCCACGAGTTCAAAACTCAGCCGTGGCGACATCGATTTTTCTGATATCCATTAAAACTCTTTAAGATAATTGATTTCACAGCGCCCTCCTCCGCCGGTATTACCACATATGTAGTACTTAATCGCCGGCGAAGTAAAGTAATAATTTGGCTATGGTAACTTCAAATTAATACACTCACTAAAATAACAGCAGAGGCGCTTGCAACCCTATTCTAAAAATAATAATAATAATAATAATAATAATAATAATAATAATAATAATAATAATAATAATAATAATAATAATAATAATGTGCAATTGCAGTGTTGCCGAAAGTAAAGTTTTACTATCATTCTAACCATGTGTCTTATCTCTTCCTATCAATTTTCAAAGGTAGTAACACGATTAATATAGACATTAATTGCATAAGTGTTACTTCTCATAAAAAAAAAAATTTAGAAAATTGCAATAATAATGGACCAATGGGTCTTCGAGTACAGGAGTCTAGTATTTACTAGAGCTACCTTTCCTAACCTAAGTTAATAACATCTTTCAAACCTTTTCAAAAACCCTAAAAATTTACCTTAATTACTTAAGAAAAGAGTGCCTGCAAATATGCAATACTTTTTAAAATATTTAATACTGTCTTCTTTTTATTTTGCGTATTAAGCTGATTAATAAAAGTTGTGTCATAAAGTTATTTTTATTTCTATATTTTTCTTAATTAGTGTAAGCTGGAGTTTATGTTAGAAAATCTGTAATAGATAGAAGAAAAAGGATTCACATTTGAAAAGTTTTTTTTTTATTTTAAAATTCAAGAACAGTAAATTATTTTGAATAATTTAAAACCTTTTTTTAAAAAACCTGTATGGATATTAGATTTTTTAGAAAATTTATGTTTCTTAATCACGCCTTAAAGTCTGCCTTGTTAAAATGCTTAATGTGCAGCCTAAAATTATGCTTTAATTTTTTTCAAAATCTTTCTTTATATTATTTTTAGGACACACATGTATATTTTAATTTAATTTTTAATAAGATACAACCAAATTATTAAAAAAAAACCCCACCAACATATTTCAAATTTAACTAAACCGAATAATCAATGACACAAATTTCGGTAAATACCCCTGTTATGGTTGGTAATATAAATTATTTTCAAATCAGCGAAGCCAATTGATTTATGTAAATTTTTAAAGCAACAAATACTAATTGAATGATGAGCGTAATGGTTTTAAAATTACCATTCACCTCTAATCAAATGCTAACGAGTTCGTAAACATGTGAAATTACAGATAATTTCAGTGACAATGAAAAATAAGTTCCCTAAAATATGCAAATCCAATATTAGAATAATTGTTGAATTACTACTCCTACGTTGAATATTTTGTGCTGTTTTACCAAAAAGTATGTTTGGTGAAGCACATTTTGGCTTGGAAAATATGCAAAGTGGCAGAGAATGGAAAGTTAGAAAAATAAAATTATACGTTGTCGTTTTATTAAGCTTCAATGGTTTGTATTAATTAGGTTCGATAATAAAGCGAATATAATAACTGATAGAATCTTTCAAGAGAAGTCGGTTGAAAATTCATAACACTTTTGATTGGATTTGAATTTTGACACAGGGTTTTTAATTTTTTTCTATAAAATATAAAAATCAACCGATAAGTACAAAATTAATAAAGGGACCGCGATCTAACGTTTTTTTTTTCAACTAGTGCTTATTTCGTGAAGGGAAACACTTAGGTCATGTCTGATTTGACAGATAATTAGTTTTATCCTTCCACTGAACGAATATGGTTGTGTCTACGTTTGAACAAGGCTGGGAAATATTGACTTAAGGAAGATGCCGATTTTGCCAAAAAAAATCATGATTTCAGATGAAGCTCTGATATCACACCGTTAGACATTTTTCCGTGGGGATATGTAAAGTCTAAAGTTTATGCGGACAAACCCGCTTCGATTCAATAATTGAAGGAAAACATCACGCGCGTCATTCGCCAGTTACCAGTCGAAATGCTCGAACGAGTCATCGAAATATTTGATAGACATTATCTTCAAAAAAATAAATGCCAAAGACAATAAACATTCAAATGATAATAAACATTCTCTATTAAATTTGAATTTTCTATTTTTTTTTTTTTTTTGGTTAAAAAAGTAGGGAACCTCGAAATGGTAATGAAGCCTTACTAGGTATCATGATTTTTATTTACATTAAACTAATTGGCCAATTAGTGCCTTGTAAACAAATAAGTGTGTTGTATGTGTGAAGCTAAGTTATTAATACCATCATTATTGTAATTGTAACGAAAAAAGGACACACTTTAAAGGTGTATACATTTTAACAAGAAGAACGAAACGGAAATTATAAATATTTAATGTTATGATAGAAGTACATATAATTAAACCTGTCAGTTAACATATAAAAAATCCCGTAATGAATGTTTCTTATATACAATGGTTGCTCGTAATTCAACCAATCATCAAATGGCCACATAAGTGTCACAAGTGAATACATAAATAAAAAAATTATTATTGAGCCAACTGCCGAAAACTCAATTTAAAGAATAATAAATTAAAGCCTTTTAAAAGAACAATAATTTTTGCAAAAAAAAACCGACTTCAAATCGGATAGAAGGGCACCAATTATAAACTAAAAATGTAAGAAATAATCTGTAAGAATTAGATTTAAACCAAATAATAGATGCGCCAAAATTAGCGGAAAAAAGTAAAGACTATGTGAATGTCAAGCATCTACCTATTACTGTTCAAAAGCTAAGCTAGTTTTACCAGCATCCGTCTGGGGACACCATTCAAGCCTCTGTTTATAACGGTTTCAAAGGTAGGGTCACATAGATCAAATAACATCACCTATTCGGACACCCTTTAATTTACAGTTTTTAATTAAAGACCTGTTGTTATAGAGGACTTGGCCACAAAGATTCTTTGTTGATTTCAACTATCTGTCTATAACGGTTAAAAAGTTTAACCATATATATCAAATTACATGAACTATTGGGACACCCTTTACATTATAATTCCAAATATTTATACTTATTATCATACCAGAGAAAGTAGCGGACATTCTGCCTAATTTTCAAGTGTTTGTGTTTAACGGTTCAAAAGATAGGGCCATATACATAGATCAAATTACATAATTTATGGGGACACCCATTAGTTTATAAATTCAAATTGTATACTTTCTATAGTGGACTTTGCAATACAGGATCCTTGTAAATTTCAGCTGTCTGTCTGTAAAAGTTCAAAAGTTTGGCCACATACATAGAATTACATTAACTATTGGGACACCCTTTTATTTCCAAATTCAAATTTTATACTTTTTGTTATAGCGGACTTATCAATACAGGATCTTTGTAAATTTCAGCGGTCTGTGTACAACTGTTCAAAAGTATGGCCATATACATCATATTAAATGAACTATTGGAGCACCCTTTAAAATTTTGAATATTTATACATTTTATTTTAACGGTCAGAGTAATCGACAGTAATCTGTCAAATTTTCAAGGTTTTGCCTATAACGGTTCAAAAGATAGGCTCAAATAGATCAAATTACGTCACCTATGGGGGACACCCTTTAAATTTTAATTTTTTTATTAATTTCTGATGTTGGCAGCTACAGCGACACGCAATTTTTTAAAATTTTAATTTGGTGCCCTTTACGGTTCTTAATACACGTAAAAAACATGTATGTTGTATGGGGACACCCTTTAAATTTTTAATATAATGAACTGATTTTAAAATGGGGCATAACCTTTCAAATAAAGAAAAAAATTTTAAAATCGGTTCAGAAATGGCTAAATTCTGCGGTTACATACATAAAAAAAGGCAACATTCAGACGAATAGATAACCTCCTTCTTTTTTGAAGTCGGTTAATAAAAGGAAATAATGCTAGAAATATTTGCTTTACCATTTCAGTTTTTAAATAAGAAAAAAAACTATTTTCATGGATCACAACTAAACGTCCCTAACTTAATCTTCTAATCTGACTACAGACTCCCTCCTGAGTGAGCACTCATAAATAATATTGCACAAGAATTTAACTAAAATTTAGAGTTATTTAAAAATATCCTGAACATCCTGGTTATTTCTGTTGCAATATTTTTTTTGGGCGAACTTAATGAAAGATTTTTCTCGTTTTTTTCTTTAATAAAAAAAATATTTTTTTTTTATAATAATTCAGTGTCTGGGTGTGACAATTTTTTGTTTGTTTTTAAACTTCAACCGTACTTGCTTTTGTTTTACATTTCAGGATAAACTCTACAAAAATTTGGATTCCCTTTTGTATAAGCAAAATTCAAATGTCATAAGTTACTGCTCATAAAAATGCAGTTAAATATATTAAGCATAAAAACAGGGGCAAAAATAAAAACAGAACATTTCACTTTGCTTTGTGAACACAACAAATACCTGGAACACATTTCATGCATAATAATACGTAAAGTGATGGGAGAACTAACACCAAACCGAAACTAGTAAAAATACTTAACGCTCACCTAGGATATGACTCATAAACATACAATCTGATTAGTATGAGAGTATGCATGTGTGTGTATGTTAATAGAAAAATAAAGTTAATTTAGTAAAAAAAAAGCTTACAACTACATTAATTTACAGTAGATTATAAATGAGTACTAAACAAATAGTATGTAATTTAATTGTAAGCACTATTGTATTTTTTTTAATACAAAGTCACCTTAGTTTAACTAATACACTCAAAGAAATAATTATTACATTATAGATAAAAAAATTCAAAAGAAAATATTAAACAGCGAGCAACTCATAGAATTTTTTTTTAAATTAACTCGTGTTACTTTCAAAATTGATATTTGAGAACTTTAAATTTCAACTTTTTATTTTTTCAGTGTATCTCAACGAGCACCATAAAAATTCTACAGCTTGTGTGTTAAAAGAAAAAAGCAAACTGAACAAATGGGCATGCATTAGAGTAGAGTTAGTTAAAATAATTATTCATATGTGTATTTCTCAAACAAATGCTCAAAAGTAGATTAAAAAAAAAATATTAAACTTAAAATAGCATAAATTAATTTAAAGCATAAAAATAGCTTTGAATGTGTTAATTGCTAGAAATATATAAAAAAAAAGTTTATTAGTTTGCAAGGAATTACAAATTAAACAATTTATTATATAAACCTTGGAAATTATTTTTAATAAAATGAAATCTTTATTTCGTTTTGTTTTTCAGTTATTTATATTCCAGCTTTTTTATTCTCCATTATAAATTGAACATTTGTTGTTTAATTATTACAACGATCAAAACAGGGAATTATTGTTAAAAACTTAAATAAGGAAAAACTTTCGAACAAGCTATTTTGGGGAAAGAAAATATTGAGCAGAACATTATTTTATGGAAAACGATTTTGCACAAAATTCTTTCTTAAAAAAAAACTGTTATACCTTATTAAAATTTTGACTTTTTTATACTTTTTTAGTAACGAAACATTTTTTAATAAAGTGTTTTTTATTTTACAACCCAGTCTTAATAAATAATATTCCATAGGAAACTCATATAAACACAACGGGCTGATATAAAATCTGTTTATTACAAATTTGTTATACAAATTAAAAAAAAAAAAATTATTTTTAAAACTTTTTGCTGCAACAAAAAAATATTACTAAAAATATGTTATAAGAAATATTGCATAAATAAATAGACAAAAATTTGTTATAAAACAAAAAAACTGTTATACAACGTCTTGTTCTACTATATGTTAAATTAAATTTTTTATAGAAAACTGTTGGAGATAAACTTTTAGGCAAAACTTAGTAAATAAACAAGTAAGAATACTATAATCTGCCGTGCCGAATCTTCTATACCCTACACAACGGTGATTTTATTTTTACAAAATTGATTTAATTTAAGAGACAAAAGCATTAAAAAAATTAAATGGGTTTTTTTTCACATGATATGGGTAACTATGTAAAAATTTTGAAACAATTTTTTTTCTAAAAATTTTATAGAATTTTTTTAAGTTTTATAGAATATTTTTTTTGTAAAAATTAAAAAAAAATCCTTTGGTAAAAATATTATATATTTTTTTTTTTGTAATAATTTTATGGGAAGTTTTTTTGGAAAACATTTTATTAAATTTTTTTTCTATGTAAAAATGTTATGTAAAAATGTTATTGAAAAAATTTTGTATAAATTTTATTGAAAATCTTTTGGAAATAAAATATTTTGTAAATATTTTATAGAAATTTTATTTATATAATTTTTATTGAAAATATTTTGTAAATATTTTATAGAAGATTTATTAAAAAATTTTTTTAATAAATTTTTAGAAAATTTTTTTATTTTTTTTTATTTTTTCTTTAATATTTTTTGTTAAAAATTTTTTCGCAATAATTTTTTGTTAAATTTTTTCTTAAAATTTTTTGTTAACTTTTTTTTAATATTTTTTTTAAATTTTTTTTAAATTTTTTTAAATTTTTTTTAATTAGTAACTTCCTGCAAACTATATTGAATGATCAGACAAAAGCAAACAATCATATTGACCCAATGTGTCTTTTGACTGCTCCTGGTTACCGTCGGAACCCTATTTGTCTATTGTTAAACCTCTATGTGTACTATGAAGGCCTTTAATAAAAATCAAAGCCTAAAAACAAACAAAAAATCGCCCCTCGAAGGGTGTTATTGATCCCACGAGATCTGTATGCACTGCTTGCGATCTGCTTGTCGCAAACAATGCAAAAGAGAATCATTATAAACGAAAAAAAAAAAACGTAAAAAACAGAGTTGCGCTTGGTATTTTGCCCGCAGCCTTGAAAGAATCGTCCGATGTTGCTAAATTGCAATACTAAAATTTTTTAAATTATGACTGGCAGATTAGTGGGCTTAAATCTTCTTTACCTCGTCTGGTACCTTGGCAAATGACATTTCGACCCGAACACCGACATTGCTTATTACATGACAACACTACCTCTGTGAAGCTTTTTGCTTGTCTGCAGAAAACACCCAGAGTCTTTGGTGGGAATAGAACACACAACCTCCAGACTGATAGACTAGCGTTCTACCAATCGGTCTATCGAGGCATTCAGCTTTTCTATATATAAGGATCCAGAATATATATGTATTCACTTTATGGGGTCAGAAATGAATATTGTAGAAATTACACACAGAATGACTAACTTTACACCTGTGGTGAAGAGTATAAAAATATTATAGGAAAATCATATAATTTTTCCTTTAGGAATTTGTTATATTTTTATAATTTGTTATACAAATATTTTTGCTATAAAAAAAATATTTCTAGCAAATATATATATATATATATATATATATATATATATATATATATATATATATATATATATATATATATATGTATATATTTTTGCTAGAAATATTGAGGGAAGTTACAATTTGGTAGCTTAACTGTCAAACTCCATAAAAAAAATTTAAAAATGTTCGCCTTAATATTTGGCGTAATGTGTTTTGCTATTTAAAAATAAAACTGCTGTAATAAATAGCATATAAAAGAAACTGTTATACGTTTGTTTTAATGTTAAAATAAACACTACTCACAGCTAAAAACAGTATATTGTACAATATTTTCTCTATAAAAATATCTTTATTACTACACTTTACCGTCAACGTTTATATGTATAGAGCCATGGTTACTTACATTGGATGAGCTATCCCTCAAAAATTTGATTTTTGAATAGGCAGGCGCCACTTGCAATATATTGTTTAAACAAATTTACTTTAAACATAAAAATTACATAAAAATTTCAATAAAATTTTTTCATAAAAATTTCGAT
This sequence comes from Phasia obesa, assembly GCA_949628195.1. Taxonomy (NCBI): domain Eukaryota; kingdom Metazoa; phylum Arthropoda; class Insecta; order Diptera; family Tachinidae; genus Phasia; species Phasia obesa. The sequence goes on along the minus strand of OX451215.1, from coordinate 207,139,345 downwards.
AATATTTTTAAATCAAAAATTCGATAAAATTTTTACATAAAAATTTCGATAAAATTTTTACATAAAAATTTCGATAAAATTTTTACATATAAATTTCGATAAAATTTTTACATATAAATTTCGATAAAATTTTTACATATAAATTTTGATAAAACTTTTGCATAAAATTTTCGATAAAACTTCTACATAAAAATTTCGATAAAATTTTTACATAAAAATTTCGATAAAGTTTTTACATAAAAATTTCGATAAAATTTTTACATAAAAATTTCGATAAAATTTTTACATAAAAATTTCGATAAAATTTTTACATAAAAATTTCGATAAAATTTTTACATAAAAATTACGATAAAATTTTTACATAAAAATTTCGATAAAATTTTTACATAAAAATTTCGATAAAATTTTTACATAAAAATTTCGATAAAATTTTTACATAAAAATTTCGATAAAATTTTTACATAAAAATTTCGATAAAATTTTTACATAAAATTTTTACATAAAAATTTTTACATAAAAATTTCGATAAAATTTTTACATAAAAATTTCGATAAAATTTTTACATAAAAATTTCGATAAAATTTTTACATAAAAATTTCGATAAAATTTTTACATAAAAATTTCGATAAAATTTTTACATAAAAATTTCGATAAAATTTTTACATAAAAATTTCGATAAAATTTTAACATAAAAATTTCGATAAAATTTTAACATAAAAATTTCGATAAAATTTTTACATAAAAATTTCGATAAAATTTTTACATAAAAATTTCGATAAAATTTTTACATATAAATTTCGATAAAATTTTTACATATAAATTTCGATAAAATTTTTACATATAAATTTCGATAAAATTTTTACATATAAATTTCGATAAAACTTTTGCATAAAATTTTCGATAAAACTTCTACATAAAAATTTCGATAAAATTTTTACATAAAAATTTCGATAAAGTTTTTACATAAAAATTTCGATAAAGTTTTTACATAAAAATTTCGATAAAATTTTTACATAAAAATTTCGATAAAATTTTTACATAAAAATTTCGATAAAATTTTTACATAAAAATTTCGATAAAATTTTTACATAAAAATTTCGATAAAATTTTTACATAAAAATTACGATAAAATTTTTACATAAAAATTTCGATAAAATTTTTACATAAAAATTTCGATAAAATTTTTACATAAAAATTTCGATAAAATTTTTACATAAAAATTTCGATAAAATTTTTACATAAAAATTTCGATAAAATTTTTACATAAAAATTTCGATAAAATTTTTACATAAAAATTTCGATAAAATTTTTACATAAAATTTTTACATAAAAATTTTTACATAAAAATTTCGATAAAATTTTTACATAAAAATTTCGATAAAATTTTTACATAAAAATTTCGATAAAATTTTTACATAAAAATTTCGATAAAATTTTTACATAAAAATTTCGATAAAATTTTTACATAAAAATTTCGATAAAATTTTTACATAAAAATTTCGATAAAATTTTAACATAAAAATTTCGATAAAATTTTAACATAAAAATTTCGATAAAATTTTAACATAAAAATTTCGATAAAATTTTTACATAAAAATTTCGATAAAATTTTTACATAAAAATTTCGATAAAATTTTTACATAAAAATTTCGATAACATTTTTACATAAAAACATCGATAAAATTTTTACAAAAAAAAATTTTAATAAAGTTTTTTAACAATTTACGATAAAATTATTAGCAAAAAATTCTATAACATTTTTACATAAATATTTCGATAAAATTTTTACATCAAAATTTCGATAACATTTTTACATAAAATTTTTAAAAAGTAATTTTCGATTATAATTTATAACAAAAAATTTCGATAAAAATTTAAAAAAAAAAATTTTAATAAAATTTTCCGAAAAAAATTTCGATAAAATTTATACAATAAACCTTCGATTTTTTTTTTAATATTCTAGATAACATTTTTACAAAAAATTTCCGATAAAATTTTTACAAAAAAAAATTAAAATTGAAAATCATAAAATTGAAAACCGAATTGGGAAACATAACAGAGCAAGGGAATATTTAACATTACTATGGTGAAGGGTATATAAGATTTGGCATCTCCAAATATAACACTCTCTATGGTTTTTTGATAAACTTTCTTTATAGGACTTTATTATAAAATTTTAAGAGGTAATTTGTGAAATAATCTAATGACGACATTAACAAGAAATACTATTTCTTTTTATTTTTCCAATAACTAATAAAAAGTTGGTAATTTTTTTAATTATTAAATTATTTAAGTTTAAATAAAAATATATATATGTTTCAGTTTTGTTTCAGTCAATTAATCATCGTTAATATTAAACAATTTGAAAGTACTCCGGCATTTACTTAAAAACTGATTTTCAACTAAACCAAGATATTTTAAGAAAATAAACAATTTATTAATTTTAATACAAGACTACATTTGGCCTATTTAAATACAAAGATTACGTTATTCACTGAAATATAAATTCTGCTTTAGGAATTTAAATTGTTATGTACCTAAAAGTATGCAATTAATGTGGTAATCATTAAGCTGTTTAGTAATAGATTTTTTTGTAATAATTAGACACGAAATTTTTGAAATAATTATAAAAGCTAAAATATTGTACTAAAACATAATTATGTTCTGTTACTATTGTTCTTTATCTCTCTAAAACTGAACTTGCAATAACAATATTTTGTTTATAATTTAAAAGTTTTTTTTTATTTTTTATGTTCTTTATTATTCTCTAGAGTATAAAACCATAAGAGATTTTGTGTTTAGTTTATGTGAACCAAAAGCTATTTGAATTGCCACTTTTTGAAGAGCTTTGTTAAAAGCACACAAGTGGTTTTTAGTATTTTGCAATGTTCTGCATTTTGTGGCATGAATCTTGTAATAAAATTAATTATGTGCACATAAATTTTACGCTTAAATTACTGGAGCACCAACTCTTTACAAATTGCCAGGTAAAGCTGCTCTGAATTGAAATTAATGTTGTGGAAATATTTAATTTCTTTTATAATGTTTCATTATTAATTACTACCAACTGCACTTTGTTGAGTTATTGCTAAGAAAATGTATACTTCTTTCTATTGATGATTTGAATAAAAATTAATTATGTGTTAGAAAATGAAATTACTTTATAGTTTTCTGATTAAAAGTTGGGTATAAAATAAATATATATATATATATATATATATATATATATATATATATATATATATATATATATATATATATATATATATGTCTTGACTAAGCAACGTAAGACGAGTTTTGAAATTTTGCTGGCTTTTATTTTATTAAATAATATTAATAATATAATTAATATTAAATAAATATAAACGTAACTTTTAGACACCAATTTACTATTCTACAGAAAAAAAAATTTTTAGTTATGGGTAAAAAGTCCCTCCTCAACTGGGGACAATGGGCCTATATTACATATATTATTACATATATATTGCTGGAAAAATTCAAACGGACCACAATAAAATAATATTGGTTATTAAATTACTTGCTAAAATTAAATAAAACTGTTTTAGCAAAATAACAGACCATTGGCTCCCCACGGGGACACCGTATTAAATATTCTTCCCTTTCAGTCAAACATTGTTGAATACCTAATTTAATATAATAATTTGATAAAAAAAAGTCTATAAGTAAAGAAGAAATCAAAAATTATAAAAAGCACTTAGTAAATATAAAAAACCGAAGCGCAATTTTGATCTAAGGACGAGTATAAGTACAAAACAAATATTTATCATCGGGGTACCTCCCATACAAAGTGAAAAATTATTATTATATTTTTCCTGACGAACTACAAAAGATAGAGCCTTGAAACTATGCGCGAGTAATCCCTGTGCTAATGCGAATAGTCTATCAAAATACAAAATGAACTGGAGCAGTGGGCGAGGTACTTCTTATACAAAGGGAAAAAATATGATTATATTTTTCCTGACGAACTACAAAAGATAGAGCGTTGAAACTATGCACAAGTAAACCCTGTGCATTGTCTGCCAAAATGCAGAATAAATTGGGACAGTGGACGTGGTACCTCACATACAAAGTGAAAAATTATTATCGTGTACATAAAGAACTAAAATAGGTAAGATCTTGGAAGTGGGTACAAGTAACCCCCATACCCATGAGTATACTCTTAAAAAATATAGGCTGAATTGGGACAGTGAGCGTAGTACCCCCCATACAAAGTAGAAAATTATTATTCTGTATCTAGAGAACTGCAATAGGTAGGTCCTTGGAATTTTGCATCAGTAACCCACATCTTAAGATACATTGTGTAGAGAACACAGACGGAATTGAAATGGTGGGCATGGTACCACACATGCAAAGTGCAAAATTATTATCGTGTACCTAGAAAACTGCAATAGAAACGAAACGAAGTTCCTTATGGCATGTTACGCACAACATAAGAGATCAAATATAAATTTTTAAACAATAAAAAACACAGTTTTTGTATTAAATGGTAAAACAAACACACTGCACGTGTTCGACAAATATTTTGAATCGAATAATTTTTTTTAATCGAATAAATTTTTTTTATTCGAATAATTATTTTATTAGAATAAATTTTTGTATTCGAATATTTTTTAATGCACCATAGAACATATTAGTTCTATACCTTTATAATAGTCAATAGTCATTTTTAAGATTTCCGAGTTTAAACTTGGTTTCTAGAGAGCATCTTACAACACCATGCGTGCAATGTATAAGAATTTGATATTCCTGGCCAATATTTGTTATTCGACTATTTTTAAACGCCTCACACTAATTGCCAATACGAAATGGCATTAATAATTAATATATCGTACCAAGGGTAAATTATGTGTATTTATAAAGCGGGCATAAATGAATTATTGTATATTTCCGTTTTTTAGTGCTAAACGAAGTTCCTCATGGCAGATCAAATATAAATTATTAAACAATAAAAAATAAATATTTTGCATTAAATGGTAAAACAAACACACTGCATGTTTTTGACTAATATTTTGAATCGAATAATTTTTTTAATCGAATAATATTTTTTATTCGAATATTTTTTTTATTCGAATAAATTTTTGTATTCGAATATTTTTTAATGCACCATAGAATATACTAGCTCTATACCCTTATAATATTGAAGTCAATTTTAAGATTTTCGAGTTTAAATGCCTTTAGTGCAGATGGTGTGTATATAAATTAAATTTTAATCAATTTAAAAATAAATTTTGTGCATTAAATGGCAAAACAAAAACACTGCACGTTTTCAACAAATATTTTGAATCGAATAATTTTTTTAATCGAATAAAATTTTTTATTCGAATAATATTTTTATGCGGAAAAATTTTTGTATTCGAATATTTTTTAATGCACCATAGAACATACTAGTTATATACCCTTCTAATAGTGAGGTCAATTTTAAGATTTCCGAGTTTAAATGCTTTTAGTGAGATCCGAAGCGCTTAGAGGTTCGTTTATACAGGGTGTCCCACAACACCATTAGTCCTGTGTATACGAATTGGATAGTACTGAGCTATGTATATCTGTACAGCGTGTAAAGTGTAATTTTTAATTCGAGATATTTTTAAGACTTTTATTCAATAAATTCGATTTTATAGAAGTTCCCTTTTACTTTGTGCAACTTTTGTCGCTCCAATGTTACTTAGTTGGCGAGAGAGGTGAGATAAATTAGTTTTAATTTTGAAGTTTAAAATGTACATGATGTGTACGTCCATATAAATCTGCTATAAAAATTGCATGATGTAAACACAAATGCAATTTGAAGGAAGAAAAGAGAAAAAATGCAGTGACCAAAATTGCATAATGAGAAGCGAGTTGCATAAGAGAAGAAATTGTTTCCGTAGTCACACCTTTGCGTTGTGCTATCTGTTATAAATAATTATAACTTTATAATAAAATGAACAATAAATTGGTTATTTTATTATAAACTAGCACTGACTACATCTTTGTCAGCTTCCTGACAATATCTTTACCGGAACGGTCCTGTTGTAGGTTTATTATTTTTATACAAATTAAATAAATTAAACATATGTACATTTGTATAACAGTTTAACCATAGAATTTTAAAACAAATGAAAACAAATGCTTTTCAAACTTTATCTCTTTTAATCTGACAACTGCTCAAACTGAATTATTGAGTTAAAAAAAAAATTGTTCGTGCATTTTAAACAGTCGTAATAAAATTTAAAATAATTGAAGTTAAATTCCTTGTGCTAAAAAAAAATTAAAAAAGAAAAAAATTCTTGAGAAAAATTAAAAATTCTTTGTAAATATGCAGAACTTGACCCAATTAAAGTGTCGCAGTAATTGCAAACACAAAGAATGTCAACGTCATGCACATTTGGGTGTCGTCGATCGTAATGAGGTGTCGTGCACCAATGCTCAACAAGAGCTTTCGGGATCGTCTATTTTCCTGGAAAATGTCTTAGATTTGTCTCATACTCTGGCTCAAATAATGATACTGTGTGGCATACATGAGTGTAAGGCCAAAACGGCAGTCGACATTATAACCTATTCGTTTTTAAACTATGACTTGGTTTGCTATTGTCTGGATAGCAGGCCCACAAAGAGAATACGCAAAGAAGATATATATCATGAATTGGGTAGAAAATGCCTGATGAATCGAGTGGAAGCACATTTGTGTTATAACATCATTAAAAGAGCTTTTAAAGCATTTTATTATTCACCGCAGGGCGAGGAAGCAGAGTTTAGTAAGGATAATAAAGCCACATTTCCAGAAGAGTGTGTCTATGTGCATGCAGCCAAAAAGACAGCAGAGTCTTATGCCCAATTTGAGGGTTTGTCATGTGATGAAATGCGTGGCCTAGAGGCTAAAATCCAGGTGATTTATAAGAAATTCTTTGATCGTATGCAACAGCGCAAAGCTAAGCCGGCCGATGAAAATTGTAATTGTTGCTTCTGCTCAAAGGCTAGGGGACACTTGGTTTATGGCCAACCACCACCTTGTGCCGAAATGAAACCCAAAAAGTCCCATACCTGTCCGCACTGCTGTAAAAAGAAAAAATCCAGTAAACTTATACATCCTCGTACTGTCACCGCCAAGTGTCCCGTATGCCATCGTTCACGTCACTTCTGCACTTGTGCTAAATATCAATTCGATCTTAATTGGATCGGTAGCATTTGGAGTAGACCAGATATGAATAGTTATTATGTGGAAAATATTGAGAAAGAAGCTGTAGAAGCCATACCAGGCTGTTATCCGCAAAATTTCGGAGAGGGTGAAGAAACTGAAGAAACTCAAGAGGTGGTAGAAACTATTGATGTAGAAGAAAATCAAGTTAGAGAAAATGTTGAAGCAGCAGAAGAGGTTAATGAGAAATGAATTTAATTGTTTTTTTTGTAAAAAAAAAAAATTTGTATGTGTTTTTTTCTGAATTGTTTTCTTAAATTTATTTATTTTTGATAAACGTGTTAATTAAACAATTCACTGGCAAATGTATTATTAAAGTTTCAAATAAGAAACTGCAAAATAAAACTTTACATGGCATAAGTTAAAAAATTGTTAAAAAAAAAAACATCCTCAAAGTTGGCAGTCTTATTTTTAATTTAATTAAGCAGCAGACTTAATTGCCCAAATTTAAGTTCACTTGTCTCTTTAAACAAACAAAAGAACTGTGCAAAAATATTTAATCTTACAACTTTTCCTTTTTATTTAGTCCAAAAAGTATTCCCTACTAATTAGTCAAAGTGAAAAAGGTATATTATTGCAGACTAAAAATGTTCTATTAATAAGGAAAAATAAGAGAACAAACAACACCTAAAATTAGGCAATACACATCTTTTACATTGTAGTCTAAAAGTATGTTACTGTTTTTATTTACTCAACAGACTAAGAGCTTCAAGCTAAAAAAAAAACAAAATTTGGCATTTTCATTTAATATTCAAATCTTTTATATATTTTTTTGCTTCAAAATTACCCTGAACATTTTTTATTTGTCTGCACTTTGTTTATTTAGTCATGAAAAGGATATTGACATAAAAGGGGCTATTTTGTTGTTAATAAGATTTAGTTACAGCTTATTAAAATCCATCAAAGTTTAAGTATCTTTTTTTTTACTTTTCCTGAGAAGAGGTTGAGAAAAGAGATTTGCAGACTTTAAATAAAAAATCCCAATGAGTGTGGGACCCTTTTGGGATCAAGTATTAATAAGGTGCATACTTTTCGGCTGCTGTGGAATTTTTCTTAATAAAAAGGAAAGTACTATTATAAAAAATTTGGTTCGAAAAAACTACTTAGGTACGTAAAAAAAAGGATCAGTAAATGTTAAATTAGAAATCAACCAAGTGCAAGTCAGGTTCACTCATGTAGGGTTTCGTACTACTTTAAAAGTACAAGACTTTAATTTTATGGTTCATTTTAGTTTTATTATTTAAAAATCCGCTTATTTAAAGTCCGCATTATTTATTGTTGCCTTTAAATTTTTTAACTTAATATTTTTTTTTTATTATCCCGACGCACGGAGGGGCCATAGCAGAAAAAATTAGACTTTCAAAAGCACTGCTTTCGATTATGATTCTTATCTATACATAAAATAAAACAGTAGCTCATTTCCTTTCTGTCTGGCTGACTTTTTATTTGTGATCGCATCAGGTAATATCTACTGGGTGAATTTTAACAAAACTTTTTGAGGAGGTACCTTAGTATCCTTATTTCAATATTAAATAATTTTTTCCACAAAAATATCTTATTTCCAAGAGAAAGTAGTTTAAAAGCAGTGAAAGTTCGCTGATTTTTTTACCAAATAAATTTACTGCATACTTGAAGGCATCTTTTATTTTTAAAAGCAGTATATTTTAAGCAATATTGCGCAATAGATGGCGCTGTTTGAAAATAATGACTAACTCATTTCCTGTCTCTCTTTTACAATAATTTTGAGAATTTTATATAAAATTTAGAATTTTATCCAGGGATGGGTACGTTTATATAAAATAAATACGGAAGAGTCTTAAAATTTTGTGTGGATTACTTTCAAAGCAAAATCGAACAAAATATTGTCTGTACGCACACAACGTGTGTGGGCAAAGCTAGTATCAAATATAATTTAAAGGTACAACAAATTATTTTATATAGTTTATTTGACCTTTTTGTTAATATTAATTTAACTATTTTATTTTAAGCTTTAGGTCTTTATATAATTTTATTTATATTTTTTCAATATTTCGCTACTCCTGATGATGCTACACAAAGGAGTAGCGAAATATTAAAAAAATATAAATAAAATTATTTAAAGACCTAAAGCTTAAAATAAAATAGTTAAATGGTACAACAAATTAAAAAAAAAAAATTTTTCGAAAATGTTTTGCAAAAAATTTTTAGATTTTTTTAAATTTTTATGTTATATTTTTTAAAACTTTTATCGAAAATTATTTGTAAAAATTTTACAGAAAATTTTTTGTAAAATTTAGAACCTTCCTGCAATGTACGTACATATATTGCGTTAGAATAGTCTGACTAAAGCATATTGGGGGGTCATATTGACCCCGCTAATGTGCCTATTGACAGTTCTTGGTTCCCAGTGGGCACCCTGTGGCGCTTTCGGCCACATCTATGTGTATTGCTTTCTTTAAAGGCTTTTAATACAAATTAAAGCAAAAAACCCTACCTCCTCTCAGGGGGTTATTGAGCCCACAAGACATGTATGTACTCCATGCGATCTACTGGTAGCGGTCAAATATTTATTTAACCAAAAAAAAAAGCTAACGAGAATTATTGCTTTGCTTGATCCCCCAAGATCTGTATGGACTACATGCAATCTACTGGTAGCGGTCTAATATTTATTTAACAAAAAAAAAAGCTTAAAATAATTATTGCAACCGAAAAAAGTTAACACAACGTGAAATATATAGGTGAGCGTGGTTTTTTCCCACAGCCTGGAGCGCGATATTGCAGAATTGATTAGCGAAATTTTCGAAATTATGTGTGGCAGATTGGTGGGCTTAAATTTTCTGTATCTCTTCTGGTGCCTTGGCAAAGTTGATTTTAACCCGAACACAGACGGACATCGCTTAATCAACTTCTCTATGTTAAAGTATCCAGAATATATATACTTTATGGGATCGGAAATCAATATTGTAGAAATTACACACGGAATGACAATATTATATATACCTTTCCACCTATGGTGAAGGGTATAAAAAGGGAATAATTATTTTTATATAACGGCATAGATATAAATAATTAAAAGACCAATAATTTCTTCTTTAGTTTCGATATTATAAAAATCTGTTACGTCGAGTGTCAGCAGCAGCGTTAAGTGGACATGCCATAGTAACTGGCTAATTTTTTAATTGATTTCGCTGCTTTTTTGTACTCAGTTAGCCGATTTTATTGGATAAGTGTGCGAACGAGCCCAATATTGGATATAAAAATTATTAATTTATGTATTTTTAACTTTAAAACGTTAAAGTTGTACGTAAAATTTACGTATCCGCAACATTTACGTAAGAGTAATGGAGCCTTCAAAGTTGACAAACGTTTGAATTTTATATGAAAATTACTGCGAAATTTTTTAAATTTTAATTTTTTCCAAACAAAATGAGGCGCTAAATATATTTTCTCTACTATCTTTTAAATCACATTATAATCCGTACAGTTTTAAATGATTAACATCCAGCACATATTTCATCTTTATTTGCGAGGTAATAAATAAGCTTTTGTCAGACAGCACCACAGCTGAAAAAAAGTCTGTACAGTGCGTTCGTAAAAGTACTCACTCCCCAGGACTCCTCATATAAATTTATTTAACGTCATCACATGAATTTATATTAAAATGAAATGCACAAACAACAAAACATTATTATTAAATATAAGAACAAAGTAGTGAATGGTTTATTATAATAAATTTTTCATTAAGAGAAACTGTAAAAGGTTCACGTACATATTTGCAGTTATTTACTGTAAAAGCTATTGAATTACCTGGTATAAAATATAAATTTATAAAAATTATTTATATGTTTGACTAAAGAATATTTAAATGAATTATTTATTTTCTCTATTCATATTTTCATATTTTATAAAATACAACGTCAAAGGCAAACAGGATCATTATATTGAAAAAATTATTAAAGAATATAAATATGCAAAGAGAGCGCCGTAACTAGTAGTAGCAGCAGGTTTGTATTTCTGAGTGGCAAAAAAAAAAATTATTTATAAATGTAAAAAGTTTAAGTTCATCCCTAAAGTACGCACCACTTTAATTGATGGCCACAATTTGTTTTTTTACATATTTTTTTGAACTCCCGGCTTGATTGAAAAGCACTTTTTTATGACGTTCTATTCTTCTAAGTTATTGCCCATCAGTCTACGTTTTCGGTCGCTTCTCCCTGAAAGTCGAATTTTTTTTTATTTTTTTTTTTTTTAAATCTCAGGTACTGTTTAGTTAGGCCGTAGGGTAATAATCAAGTGAAAGGCACATAGAGTTTAGGATAGGAATTTTTATTTAAAAAGTTACGGGCATTTTCTGACTATACTACGAAATAGCACGCAAGTAAAACAACTCCCAATGAATTAAATCCCAACAAAACTGAAGGAACCCCAAGCCTAAAATAAAGAAATAATGCCCAAACCTTACAATAACGCTATCCTAAATTAATTAGTAAAAAAAAGATAAAACTCCGGTACCAAGTGAAATAAAATAACTCCCGATAAAATAAATAAATTCTAGCAAAAACGAAATAATTTCTAACAAATTCTAGAGGTGTGTGATTTTTATTTTTCTAATATTTAAAACTGTATTAGGTTTTGATACCTCTACCATATTATCGGCTCTTAGCCGTTCGCTAGGCATCTAGGTCAGGCAGCTTTAAATCCACAGCATACTTTAAATCTTCGAGGACTTTGTGTTACCTGCGAAAGAAAGAAATCATTAAAAAGAAGACAAAGATCATTAAGACAAGGGAGAAAGCGAGAAAGTTAGACTAGAGTTAAACTACAGAAATGAAGATGGAGAACTGCCATAAAAGGCTTATTGGCTAGGACATTTATTACTTTAATATTTAATCAACGTCAATGCGGGGTAGGTCAGAGCTTATACTATAGCTTCTTAAAAAAGAGCTAGGCCTATTTAATTTAACTGCTGAAACATGGGATAGGCTCAAAAACTAATGGACACGTCAGTATTCCAGTTAAGGGCGAAATCAGAGGAGATGTTCGATGGATTTCCCTAGCAGCTTCGCAAAAATCATTATAAGGGAAACCCATCCTTATTACATGTGTTCCAAACAGGCCATGTCGAGATACTACAGCAATTAAACTGAGTAATTGGCTTTTCGTTATCCTTAGTTCTATAAGTCATAATTATTGCTACATTCGACAAAGCAAGATGTTTGATTATGGTCCGCAAATTATAACGACAACTATGAAACTTCTAATTTTTTGTCTGGCACTGGCTGGCCTTCACAAGTATTTTAAACTGAATATATTATTATTAGTGCTGTGGTCTTATTTTATTTCACTAGGTGGGAAATAAAATGTAGACTAGCACCCCTATTGTGTAGTACAGCACACAATGCAATAACGTGCCGTGTGTAGTAGCACCCATATTGCATTAAAATGTACCGCACAGTCACAATGAGTAGCAATTTATAGAACATGGCAAGCCTGGACCCATGTACTAACCTCTTGTTTAGGGGTTGTAGACCATCCAACTTCTTTAGTTGGGGGTGCATACTTGATCAACAATGTACCATCTCTGCATACATCGATCTAAACCACAACCACTATGTGAACCCCCAAAGGGGACCTCACCAACAGCTAGATACAGAGAGCTCTGTGTGGGGCACCAGTCGTTTGGACAGTGGACGGGCCTCGAAAAGGACTTATAATACAGACCTGTTCTTCCAGATTCAGGCTTGAGGAAGCCCTGGCGTCTGGTGCCCCAATTTTCCCCGATAGTACTTCGTCAAAGCTTTTGGAATACTGCAGTGACACTATGTACCCCCGGGGGAACATTGAAGATACAATAAATATTATGAAATAAAAAATTATCTCTTATTAGATCATATCTATAGTATATTCCTCAGCCCTTATAGTCGTTCGATTCGAGCCAAACGTTCACGCCTATATTTATGGCGTTTTCTCTATATACCATGAGATAGTAGACGGTTTGTTACCAAATCGATTAATTCCATTTTAATATTAAGTTTAATATTTTATCGCATTTTGATATTTTTCATGAACTGTTACTTCAAACAAAACAAAATGTCGTATCATTTAAAAGATTCATTCCCGTATTAATTATAATAAATAATAATAATCTTGAAATTTATTTTAGAAGGAAATCTTCATACAAACTTTGTTATAAAATACATTTCAAGTAAGCTTTATTTATTACTAGCTGACCCGATCCGCGTTGCTGGCCCTAAGCAAATATTAGTGTTGTATTTAGCGATGCCAACTTAACTCTTTTCACGCTATTTTTAGCTCTATTTAACTACCTCTAATGCGAAAATTTTCCCTTCAGCACTTTTTCAGAAAAAAGAGCAATTTTCTGTGGCACCACCTGTCAAAAGCCAACCCCACCAACTTAGGAACCTCCGTCGGCTCATGCGCAACAATTTTGCTAAAGATCATACCATCATCAAATGCACAGCTTACGATTTAATTAATTTTGAGTAATTTTCAGTGGCGCCACCTGTCAGAAATTAATCGCACCAATTTGCAATCCTCTATATCCTCTTTGGCAACAACTTTGCTAAAGATCATAGCATGATCAATTGCACAGTTTACGATTTAATTCGTTTTGAGTAATTGTCTGTGGCGCCACCTGTCGGAAATTAATCCCACCAACTTAGAAACCTCCGTCAGCTCATGCGCAACAACTTTGCTAAAGATCATCAAATTATCATCAAATGCACAGCTTACGATTTAATTAATTTTGAGTAATTTTCCGTGGCGCCACATGTCGGAAGTTAATCGCACCAACTTAGAAACCTTCCCCGGCTCATGGGCAACAACATGGCTTGAGATCATAACATGATCAGATGCATAGTTTACGATTCTATAAAGGACATACAAACATACAGACATTAATTTTTATATATATAGATGAATATGGGCATTAATATGTTCTAGATATTATCGGTGCGCTTCTCTGCCCCCGTCCTCAAAAAATAAAATAAACACTTGGAAGCATAAGTATGGCCTTGCTTAAACACGAAAACGCACGTATTTCTCTTGGAATTATCTTGTGGTTTTGACTTGCAGCTAAGAGAAAGACATGTATTTGTTTATTGGTGTTAGAAGAAAGAATTTGATAGTCATATAACGCCGCAAGTACTGAACCGACTTAAAAAAAAACAAACATCTCCTGAAAATAGGCAATATACATGTTTTATATTGCGGTCTAAAAGTATGCTTCTGTTTCTATTTATTTAACTGAATTTTTTTTATCAGATTTAAATAAAATTAAGATTGTGCACATCTGTGTAGAAAAAGCTTTAAAAGCATTTAAATCTTTCCAAAATCGGTGCAGTATTACACACGTTAAGGGGGTGTTTGCCTATTAATTGTAAAGATTCATACCCATATTCATAAAAAATCAAATATTTTTGAAATTTGAACACGCAAATCCTAGACTAATAGAATTAGTCTATGGAGGCATTCTTTGATAGATCCAGGACACTCTTTGTACCCTCTGTGGAATCAAGTAGGTATCACGGCACAATAAATCCATGCGATAGTATTACAAAAATTAAATATTACAACAAATGTGGTCTAGATCCGATTGAAAATTTGTGAAGTCAATTTGTTTTCTTGTAGTAACCGTCATCCAGGAGTGTAGCACAATAATGACTTTATTCAATGATACTTTCCAGTGTTTTCTGAAGAGAAGATTAAAAACTAAAAACCTTTAGTATGGTATGAAAGCTCCTGTCTGCTTTCTCTTTTCAAGTTATCACACAATACAAAAACTATCTGCATAAATTGTACTCTAATATTTATGACAATCTGCTTGAAATTTTATTTATACCTGATCAAATTTTCTTTTACTTGATTATATAAGATAAATAATAAATATAAATAGTATTTTACATTCACGCATAAAACTCATATAAAAGTACAATTTATAATAGACTTGTTTAAAAAAGATGTCATTTTGTGATAATAAAAATAATAATAAATAAAAGTAATGCAACAATTTTTTTTTATGTCCTTCATATGCGCTAAACTGTTAGTCTTATAACAGCTTAAAAGCACTAAAAATATCGTAAAATAAATTATTCATGCCTTTTCATACTCACACACCAGCACAAAAAAATACTTATGTTCGAAAGTTTTTCTCATGCATTTGTCTGAGTATTATGATTGACAGCTTTAATTTGTCAGAAAACATGTACATTTTCAACTACTTGTTAATGGGTACTTACAATGAAAAGAAAAGTTTAAAAAAATAATGAGAATAACAGAATTAAAAAAAATTTAGGAAATCAGAATTTATTAAACACAGAAAAAAATATTTTCACCAATTAAAAGTTTTAATTGGTTGCAGATTAATTAAATTTAATTAAATAACAAATTTATTGATTCAATTAATTATTTAATTATGAATTTCTTTTGTTCTGTTTTAAACAAATATATATTTCAATCCATTAAAAAATTAATTGAACTTTAATTTAAAATTGATTAAAACCTTTAATTTTTGAAAAAAATTTTCTGTGAATATTAATCACCTGATTTTTTTAATTCTTAACGTTTACAAACGCTTTAGTTTAAACAAGCAAAAGTGCTATATTCGGCCGTGCCGAATCTTCTATACCCTTCACCACGGTGATTCTATTTATACATACATGTACAGCATTATCCATATTGTTGACTCTTTACTTAAATAAAGTCGTATGAGAAATTAAATAACTTTTTCAAAAACATAAATATTTCCTCCAAAACTTTTTGTTTGTATGTATATGAATTTGTAATTTACAATTTTGTGACATTTTCTTTTGTTGAATAAAATAGAAATTAGCCTAAGTTGACGACAGCCACAACGGTGGTCGTGTAGCCATGTAGCTTTGCTGGCTTCAAAAGAATCGTTTACCTATAAACGTGTGTATTTTATTTTTGACAGATTGTAGTCGGTATCCTGATGATGTCTATGTGATTAATGTACCTAGGTTTTAAAACAGAGATCTCATCTATTTAAAAATCAAAATCATTTAAAAAAATATGTTACTCTATATACACACATACATACATATGTATATTCTTAATATTAATTATATGTTATGTAACAGTCATGATTTTCATTATCAAAGAAATATTGAAATTTTTATTTAATTTTTCGAAAATTTTGTGTAAAAATAATTTTTTAAAAAGTTTTTGTAAAATTTTATTCAAAAATTTTTTGGAAAATTTTTAAAAAAATTTTTTTTCGAATATTTTTCTGTAAAATATCTTTTTGAAAATGTTTTGTAAATTTTTTTGAAAAAATTTTTTTTGTAAATTGTTTTGTAAAAATATTTTATTTTAAATTATTTAAAAAAATTTTTTTTTAAATTTTATTGAAATTTTTTCTGCAGTCTATATTGAGTTAGAATGGTCAGACTAAAGCAAAAAGAAATCCTTAAAAAAAAATTTCCTCATATTGAAACATGGGGGGTCCTTTTAACTGCTCCTATCAGTGGGTACCCTGTGGGTCCATTGGCTACCTCTATGTGTATTGCTTTCTATTAAGGTCTCTAATACAAATCAAAGCAGAAAAACCCTACCAATCTAAAAACAAACAAAAATCGCCCCTCGCAGGGGGTTATTGATCCCCCGAGATGTGTATGCACTCCTTGCAATCTACCTGTCGCAGTCTAATATTTATTTGACAAAAAAAGGCAATACAGAATCATTATAGCCGAAAAAAATTAAAAAAAAAAACGTAAAAAAAATATAGGTGGGCGTGGTTTTTGGCCCGCAGCCTCCAAAGGAATGATCCGATGTTGCCAAATTGCAATACCAAAATTTTCGAAACTATGCCTGACAGATTGGTGTGCTTAAATGTTTTGTATTTATTCTGGTGTCTTGGCAAATGACATTACAACACTAACACGGACAGACGGACTTCGCTTAATCAACTTCTCTATGTATAGGGATCCAGAATATATATACTTTATGGGGTCGGAAATGAATGTTATAGAAATTACACACGGAATGACAAACTTATATATACCCTTTCCACCTGTGGTGAAGGGTATAAAAACCCGGATTTTTTTTTGTAATATTTAAAAGTGATTTTTAATACTTTTTATCGAATAAAAAATTTTCGAGTACCCGATTAATCGGCTAAAAATAATCGAATAATTTGTATTCCTAATTTAATAGCTAATTTTATTAGTAATGTTCAAGGCAAATTTATCAGGTGGCCTCACTACGAATGGGAAATATTAAGGCAAACATTTGTAAATTCTTTTTGATATGGAGTTTGATAGTTCAACTTCCATTTAAGGGGTAAAAATTGAAATTTTAACTGCCAAAATACATATAAAAAAGTTAATATTTCCTCTTCGTAGAGGGGCCAGCTAATAAATATGCCTTGGTTATATTGAATTTTTGGTTATTTCTCTTTACACACACAACTGAAAAGAAAAAAATTGAAAATGTAAACGTAATTTAAATATTCGATTATTTGGCTAATGTTCAAAAAAGAATTTTGTATGCCGATTTAAAAACTTTTATTTTTAATATTGTTACGTTTCTACTTTACAAATCAAATACCAATTTTGAAAATTTAAGTTTTATTAGTCGAACTGTTTATATTATATACATATGAAAATTGTAGTAAGCTTAAGTTCGTTTTATTCTCTGTAAGAAAGAATAATTTACCTATTTTATTCGATTGGCTATTTTGCCGTAAGTAATTCATATTTTGTGATTATTTTAAAACAGCGTCATCTGTTGCGCAACCGTGTTTAAAATATCCCGCTTTCAATTCAAATTTTATCATTATTTTAAACAGCGCCATCTGTTGCACAGCCCTGCTTAAAATATCCCGCTTTCAAAAATAAAAGTTGCCTGAAAGTATGTATTACATTTAAATCTTCAAAAAATCGGCGTACTTTAACTGCTTTTTCTCCACTTTCTCTTCGAAATAAAATATTTTTGCTGAAAAAAGTACTCTATATTAGTATCATGATACTCTATATTAGTATCATGATACAAAATCTTGTTAGAATCCATCCAGTGGTTTTTACGTGATGCGAACACAGACAGAAAGACAGACAGACTTACTGTTTTATTATATGTATAGATTCCTTTTTTTTAAGAAATTCAGTAAAGTCTAACACTCTTTTTTAAAACTAATAAACAACAAAATTGCGATTCTATATATTTGGAGCGTTTTTTTTTAACCAATCCCCTTAAATATGCAACAATTTTTGTCGATTTCTTAATATTTTCTTCAATATCATTCACTCACAACACTAAAGAAATCCTTGTTATAACAGACATTTAGATAATGAACTGCCAGTAACAAAAGTTACATTCACAAAATAAACTCAAAACAGCATGAAATATCAACAGCAGTGTCAGTAGGTAACAAAACAAAATGCAAACAAAAGATACCCTTGTCTATCCTCGAACACCTAACGAGTTGCAAACATGAATGAACACACACATACACACTTAAGTTTACAGTTTTTAATTTTACTTTCTCCCTGTTTGAAGGTAAAGCTGAATGAAAAATATATAGAAAATTGTAAAACAAAAATACAGTTGGTCAAGTCGTAATGAAATGCTACAAACATCTGGACCAAAAACAACAATGTTAAAAAAATAATGACACAATAAATATATAAATAAATGAAAAATTACCAACAAAATTTTACCTTTATTTCATATTCTTTACAAAACTAATGAACTTTTGAGTTTGAATTTTTTTCCTTTTTCATTGTAGTCACAAGTCATGTTGTAAAAGAAGCAACAAAAATAAAAAAAATAATTATTCTTAAACAAGTAAGAGTGCTATATTTGGCACGTAAAATATTCTCTCGTTAAATATTCAGTTATGTTTCGTAATTTCACAATAATTTTTTGTAAAAATTTTTAATTTTTTTGTTAAAATTTTTAAATTTTTTTAATTTTTTTGTAAAAATTTTTAATTTTTTTGTAAAAATTTTTGTATGTTTCCCAATTTTAAAATAACTTTTTTTTTTAAATTTTATCAAAAATTGTATGTAAAAAAATTTTTTAAAATTTTATTGATATTTTGTTGAAAAAATTTTATTGAAAATTTGTTGAAAAAAATTTTATAAAAGTTATTAGTCGAACTATTTATTTTACATACAGATGAAATGTGAATTGCGCTGCCATAGGCAACTGAAAAAAAATTCATATTATGTATGGCAACTTTTTTCAGTTGCCAAGAAGCTATCGAAATCGTTATTTTGATAGATCGGCAACTGAAAATGAATGTAAACAAGCATACAATAAATAGCAAAGTAGTAGAAAGTCAGTTCTAAATTTAAAATACAAAAAAGTGTTCAAATATAAAATAAATACAAACAAAAAGCAATTAAGAAAAGAGAAATAAGTGAAATAAAATTAGCATACAAAGTGATGAAAAATAAAATAAAAATCAATCATGGAATTTTTTTTCTTTAAAATGGATTCCCACCGTCTGTCATTATTCTGCTTTTGTGTCACCAAATCCTCGGACACCACGAGCAATATGTGGACTATTTTCCATTTCTTGTATTAATATCTAAAAATGTTATCTGGTGGTGAATTTTACCATTTTGTAATCTACAGGTAAAAACTATACATAATTAGGGCCTGTTTCACAATGTCCACAGAGTTCGTTCTTTCTTACAATTATATTTAAAACAAAAAAAAAAAAAAAAATTCAAAAATTTTGTTTTTGTTTTGACATATACGAAAGATTGAATTTTTTCGACATTGAGAAACCGGCGGTTAAATTTTCATTAAAAAATAAATTAATAAAAAACATTCTTGATTTTCTGCTTTACAGTCTTTTTCAATTGAAAAATCTTCAAAGTAACCAGAAAAACACGGTTGCCGATATCATTACTCTTTGGCAACTAATGTTGCCAGCTGTCAGTTGCCAGTTGCCATCCGTAATGTAGTTTTGGCAACTGGCAATGCAAATGAAGTTCGGTTGCCATCAGTAATCGACTTATAATATTAAAGAAAAATTGGGTAAATTTTAATTTTTTAGACAACAGCAGAATAGAATGCATTTTCTAGACAGCTACGTTCGTCATCAGCACTCTTCGTATCTGATCGCTCATGTGACTTTAACACATCTGATCCCATGACTTAAGGAATCTTTTATCTAGCCCTTACGTTCACCGAATAAGTTCTAGGCTACGGATAAAGCCAATAAACGCATACGGTGAGAGATCATTCTCGTTCCATGCAGACAATAGAGAGCCTTCTAGCAATTTTATTGTACGAGTCGTAATGTACTTTATGAGTCATAAAGTACAGTACACTCGAGCAGTTCTCAGTACCTGCAAACTTTGATCTCAGTAGTTCCTAAATTGAACTGATGCCAACGAACACAACAATAACCGGTAAACCATCCCATAAGTAGGTTTAAGTTACTCTTAATGTGTGATAGTAGCCTAGGGGATGTACGTCGAGATAACGCAATAAAATGTTTTGCTTGTCTGAGCCCTACCACAATCTTGCAAGGGCGAGACCAAGGAATCAATTTTTGTCCTTAACATAACCATTTGATATGCTAAAGAAGGATTTTGTTTCTATAAATCTACATCGGGCTCGTAGCTGGTATTAAAGTCTTTTAGGAACCGTATACACTTATAGATGTCACACAATCCATGATTATCCCAAAGCTTTTTTCTTTATCGCAGCTTGGCTATCTGACATCAGATATATTTTTATACCCTTTAACTTTCTCCTTAAATATTCTATGGCCTGGATATCTGTTTGGTAGATTTTTGGGTATTTATCCATAGAAATCGCCCTTTGAAAGTTTAAGCCTTGAGTAGCGGCTCCCGTGCCACTATATTCCTATTTGGAGCTATTTGGATTGGGTAAACTAAATCTGGTCTGCTACGTTATGCCACGTAGTGTGGTTATGCCAACGTAGCCTATGGGGAATAATTTTCCTTATTGATTTCTAGGGTTTCTTAAGTTAAGACGTTAAAACAATATCAATTTAAGAAATTAATTTTAAAATAAGAAAATGATTACGAAGTCACCTGCCTACTCGTTTGGAAACTGCAGCATTGTTTCCTGTTTTTTTTAAGGAAGTCCTTTGTTCTACCTCTCACTTAAAAGTCAATTGTTGCTTTCTTTTTGTTGCACAATTTTTTTTATAAATTTTTCTTTAAAAACACAAATTTTTTTTTTTAATATTGGCGAGATTATTCGATTATTCTTCAAATTGTAAATAAATATATTTTTTAATCTAATTGATAAATATAATTTATCCGTAAATATTTTCTTTTTTTCTCTTTGATATATAAGAGGATTTATTGTGCTACTAGATAATGTAAGATTTATAATAATAAAAATTATTCGATTAATCGTAAAATTTAATAAATTATATTTTTTTTAATCTAAATTGAAAAATAGGATATGTCTGAAAACAAATAAATAAGATCTTGTATTAATTAAAATTATTTATTGTATTAAATAATCAACAAATTTAAAATATTTATTATAACTAACATTATTCGATTATTCGAATAATCGATTAATATTTTTTTCGATTAATCGAATCAATTTTATTCGCTTAATGAAATCAAAAACTGACAAGAATTTAACGAAAAAAATTTAACACCTTAATAATAACTGAAAGTGAAATAAAAACAAAAATACGTAACTACATTATCTTACACACATTTCGATTACTTCTCCTTAACGTATACTACGATTTTTTTTTATCAAACTCTTTGTGGCATTTAAATGGCGATTCTGTCGTACATAATTTTATCTAAATGAGCTGACAAAAAATTTCTATTTATATTCCTAAAAGAAAAGTCCATTAGGATTAAACTTTTGTTTTAAGAAAATCTTTTTCTTTCAAACTTTTTGTATATAATATCATACAAAGTGATACATATTGTGTAACTTTTAATAACTTAAATACAAAGCCAAGTACAATGTCATACAAATTGGGGCTTAATCATAAGCACTGATGTAAGAACCTCATTAACATACACATACATGCTTAAAAACATCATTAAAAATGTTAATGTAAAAAAAAAATTATAAAGAAAGAAAAAAATAAAAATAAAAGAAAAGTTTTAACATCAACTTAAAGTTTGATTGCAGACACTAATACTGTTATAAGATTTTCTTTTTTGCTGTGAAATATCTTTAAAGTTAATTATCAAGTAATTTTGTGAATTTAATTATTATTATTATTTAATAATATGCTAATTATCTATAACATTTTGTAATAAAAATCAAATTTATTTGTTAAAGTAAAACTTTTAAGAGAAACAAATATTTTTTCTATTTTACAGTCATTATTAAGTAAATTTATTTATATAGAATGTAGATATTCTCTTAATGGTTTTCAATTCAGGAAATTATTATGTGATTTGTATCAATTTTGACTGATTCTGTCCCTTAGGTCCGGCCAAATTTAAGTTGTTACAATATAACGAAATAAACTTTATTTAATTTGTTTATTTATTCGTTTTCAGATGTGTTCAAAAAATATTCTCACCACGTCACTTGAAAAAACGATTTATGCGTAAATGTATAAGATCAAAAAATAAATAAAAAAATAATATTCGAATAATGATTCGAATAATGATTCGAATAAATTAATTATTCGAATAAAAAAAAAATTTTATTTAACAAAATTTTTATTCGAATGCTTTACTATAAGCATAATATTTTATTCTCTAGTAAAATTTTATTTTGTATTAAAATTCTCTAGTAAAATTATATTTTATTCTCTAGAAGTTTAATGCGATTCAATATGTATGTGTATGCATAATGACTTAATTTATTGTACTTCTGTTTTAATTTTATTTTCATTTCACGTTTCAGCTTAAAGGCATTATTTGTATCTCAAATATTTTTGATAAGAATCAACGATTACGATGTTAAGTTTTCTGCTGGCAAAAATAAAAATTCAATACAATGTCACAAATATCAAAAATTTATTTGTGTTCGCTTTTTTTGTTAGGCGAATAAGTAAAGTTTTAGTTAAAAGAAATACGTGTTCTGAGCGTTAAATACGTTTTTGTATACAAAAATATATAATAAATGTAATACAAAGTTTTATCATTGGTCAGTTGAAACTAACCAGTTTAATGAACATTGGAAACTTTGTAAGAAAATTCTGGCAGAAATTTTTAATTCTTGAAACACAAAGTTTTAAAATTTGCAGGATTTCAAAGAAATCATGCAAACGGATTAAATGTTAGAAGCTGGTTCTTATTTACTTTAATTAATATTTAATTAATATTTAAATAATTTTTGGTTTACTTTCTACTACTTCTTGTTTAAAAACTCTTTATGAAATTAAATTTTTCTGATTATCTTTTATTCATTTTATTTATTTATTCGTCTTTCAGATATGTTAAAAAAAACATACTTTTACCGCGTAACTTAAAAAAAAAAAAAAAATGATTTATGCGTAAATTTAAAAGAACAAAAAATAAATAAAAAATAATATTCGAATAATGATTCGAATCAGTATTCGAATAAATTATTTATTATAATCAATTTTTTTTTATTTTTAACAAAATTTTTGTTCGGCCGCTTCTAAAATTTTATTGAATTTACTAACGAGTAAAATTATATTTTCTTCTTTAAAACTTTAGTTTGATTCAATATGCATATGTAGTTATATATGTATGTACATATGTATAATATACATTGTATATGTATATATATTGACTGAAAATATTGTACTTATATTTAATTTAATTTCGATAAAATTTTATTTTTTTCATATATTAAAAGATCTTCTTTTTATGTTAAAAATTGCTTACAATTAAAAGAACAAAAATTTTTTCGACTTAAAAGCCTTCTATTTATTTATTTTATATTCTATACATTATACCTAACAATAATTATTCATATTTTAAGTATAAAATAAATAAAAAAAATAAAAAAATTAAATATACTTGTTAACTCCAGCCAGCGCTAAATAAAACATTGTATGTTTCACGGTTGTTGTTATATTTTTGGGTCATCCTTTTAATGTTCGGCAAAAGAAAGCACAAAACAAGCTACATTGAGCAATGTGAGCTGAAAGAGAGGGAGAGAGGAAATTATTGTATTCCACAGAAAATAATATTACAACATTTTAAAGTAATAAATTCAGAGGTTTTGAGCAATAAAATAAAAAAAAAAAAATATTCGTCTTTACGTTATAAAAGTGTTTTTTAAAAAGAAATTATATTTTTTGAAATGTTAAGTATATAATTCTACAACAATATCATACTTTACGATGAAGATGTACTCTTAATCTTAATTAAGTAGATTTTAATTTGTAGCCGTGTAGCTATGTCGCTACTGTCGTCTATGTGTTTAAATTATTATATTTTCATTTTATTTTCACGGAAATTGAATAAACAAATTTTCTAGTATAATTTAAATTTATATTTAAAACCTTTTGAATAATACGATTCACAAATTTTATAAAAAATGAAATGTATTCTTTACTTACTTTGGAATTTATTTTTTAATTATCCGATCAGAATGTTAATATATGTTTTACATGAACAAATTTAATAATCACAAAAATCCATTTAAATAATATTCCGCTTTTAATTAATAAAATGTTATTATAGTTTTTATTCGAATAAAACTGTTTCAATTTTTTATACAATTTTTTTTAAACAATTTTTCTTTAATAATTCTCTTAAAAATTTTATATTAATATCAGGAAAAAAAAATAAAAACAATTACAAATCAGAATTATTTTAATAATTTTAATAATCAGGCCTTAATTTGTTTTATTTCATTTACAATTATAGTTAATAAATTATTGAGGAACATTAAGATATTTTTTTGTAAAAATTTTACCGAAAATTTTTTGTTTAAATTTTATCGGAAATTCTTTGTAAAATTTTATAGAAATTTTTTTGTAAAATTTTATAGAAAATTTTTTGTAAAAATATTGTAGACTTTTTTTAATTTTGTATAAAATTTTTTGTAAATATTTTAGCGATATTTTTTTGTAAAAATCTTATAGATTTTTTTTTTCAATTTTATATAAAATTTTTGTAAATATATTATCGAAAATTTTTTGTAAAATAATATCGAAAATTTTTTTTTGTAAAAATTTTATCGATTTTTGTTAAAATTTTTCTGAAAATATTTTATGAAATTTTTTTTTTAATTTTATAATCAATTTTTTGTAAATATTTTATCGAAATTTTTTTTTTGCAAAAATTTTATCGAATTCCTCTTTTTTGATCGAAAATTTTTTGTTAAAAGTTTTACGAAATTTTTTGTAAGGTTTTAATAAAATTTTTTATAAATAAATTTTGTAGAAATTTTTTGTAAATATTTTATCGAATTTTTTTCGTAAAAATAGCATCGAAAATTTTTTTGTAAAAATTTTATCACAATTTTTTTTTCGTTATATTTTTTCGAAAATTTTTCGTAAAAAATTTATCGACATTTTTTTGTAAAAATTATTTGTTAACATTTAATTTTTAAGTTTATAGAAAATTTTTAGTAAAATTGT
Source organism: Phasia obesa (assembly GCA_949628195.1). Classification (NCBI taxonomy): domain Eukaryota; kingdom Metazoa; phylum Arthropoda; class Insecta; order Diptera; family Tachinidae; genus Phasia; species Phasia obesa. The sequence goes on along the minus strand of OX451215.1, from coordinate 207,113,657 downwards.
ATAAATTTTTTTTTGTAAAATTTTATAAAATTTTTTTTGTAAAATTTTATAGAAAATGTTTTCTTAAAATATTTATATTGTTTTTTTAATTAAAAAAAAATTTTGTAAACCGACAATTTTTTGTAAAAATTTTTTTGCTTAAAATTTTATCGAAAGTTTGCAAAAATTTTTCAAAAAATTTTTTGTAAGAGTTAGGACCTTGCTGCAATCTATATTACGTTAGAATGGTCAGACTAAAGGGGGTTATATTGATCGTCCTGGTGATTGCTCCTAGTTCCCAGTTGGTACCCTGTGGGTCTATCGGCTACCTCTATGTGCATTGCTTTCTATTAAGGTCTTTAATAAAAATCAAAGCATAAAAATCCTACCAACTAAAAACAAACATCGCCCCTCTCAGGGAGTTATTGATCCCCCGATATCTGTTTGCACTCCATGAGATCTACTGGCTGCAGTTTAATATTTAACATTTAATATTTAATATTTAATATTTATTTTACCAAAAATAACAAATTAAAATCATTACAACCGAAAAAATAAAAACAACGTGAAAAGATATAGGTGGGCGTGGTTCTATGCTCACAACCTCGAATGGAATGGTGTGATGTTGAATTGAAATCCATTAGCGAAATTTTCGAAACTACGCCTAGCAGATTGTTGGGCTTAAATTTTCTATAACTCTTCTGGTGCTTTGTCAAAATTAATTTCAACTCGAATACTGACGGACGGACTTCGCTTAATCTAATTCTCTATGTCCAGAACCCACAATAATACTAGGGGTAGTAAATGAATATTGTAGAAATTTCACACGGAATGACAAACTTGTGTATACCCTCTGCACCTGCGGTGAAGGATATAATAAGTTGATTATCTATTTAAATTAAGTTTTATATACAGCATCTTTTCTTAAGTTAGTTATTTATTATTAAGATATTTTTACTTAGAAACTCATTCCTTGTATTTGCTTACAAGGTATGATAAATTAGCTTTTCAATTAACATAAATAAACTTAAGATAAGATATGTTTTTATTTATTTATTCACAAATTCTAACACTCGTTTACGTGAAAGCTTTTATTTATTTTAAAACACATTTTTCATGATTAGCAGTGTTTTTGTTTCATTTACAAACTCCTTAAAGTATACTATTATTTGTTTGCATAATAAAGCCTAAGTGTATCATTCAGGTTTATAATCGTAACTGCTGTAAAATAGATCTACTTCTAAAGGGCAAAGAACGCAATAAATAATTATGTGTACGAGTAGAGAATAAGATTCTAGTCATGCAAACACTTGTATAGAAAAGTGTTTGGAAATGTTAAATATGCAAATGAACTGTATGTGTTCCATTATTAATCATTCTAGAGATGTAAATATAATTTTCACATAAACAGGTATAAAGCTAACATTGCTATGATATTTCTTATTTAATAAATAATTCATGCACTTCAACGTGTTAGTGAGTAGTATTTGTAACGCTTGACAGGCATGCAATAAATATCTGCACAAAAAAACATCTAAAAGTATGCAAACTTTTTTATAAAATACTTCCTCACATAGATAACAGTTAGTAATTAGAAAAATATATTTGAATTTAAGATAAAATAAATTTCAAAGGTACGTTATAGACAATATCAAATCTATACATATCAAATCTATACACAGTAAACAAATTTCCTATCTGGCTGTCTTTCTGTTTGTGTTCCCATCACATAAAAACTACTACATGGATTTTAACAAAATTTTGTGAGGAGGTACCTTAGTATCCTGATTCCCATATAGGATATTTTTTTTCCTCAAAAATTTCTTACTTCCAAGAGAAAGTGGAGAAACAGCAGTAAAAGTATTACAATTTTTTACCGATTAAAAGGTACGGCATACTTAAGGGCAATTTTTATTTTGGTAAGCGGTATCTTCTAAACAATATTGCTCAACAGATGGCGCTGTTTTAAAATAATGAATAGCTCACTTCCTGTGTCTTTTGCCAAGCTTTATAATAATTTTTAAAATTTTTAAATTTTATATAACTTAGAATTTCATACAGGGATGGATACCTTTATATAAAGTAAATACGTAAGATTCTTAAAGTCTGGTATGGTTTACAACTTGTATGGGCACAGCTAGTTATAACTATTTTAGTCCTCAATAGAATAAACGTTAATATTAAATCATTTTTAACGTTCAATTCCCAGAGCCATAAGGATAACATCATTGTTAGTTTAGTCACTTCTTATTATGCTTTTGTCTTTCAAAGATTTTAAAATATTCATTGTTGGAAAAATGTGTACATTTTGTGTGACTTTCATTAACGTTTAGGATTTTTTAAACATTAAATAAAATAAATTTCAATAATTCATGCGACAAATAAATCATTCTAACAACCGCTGGATGAGAGTGGAGCAATTCAAAGTTTCCTCTACAAGTATTATCCATTCAATAAATCTCTAGGTGCTCTTAAATCGCTCTCAAGTTATTTTTGCATAGTTAAGTCAATCCAAATTTTAAGCTTTAAATATCACACAACTACAAAAAGAACAATAAAAAATTATTAGAAATAATAAACATCTTGATTTTTTTTGTTTAACTTTATAATGGAGGTCTCTTGACATTGAAATAATAAATGATTCAATATCGCTGTTAGAAAAAGAAAATAGCACCACAATGGCTGGCAATTTATCATACACTTGTGTACTAGTCTTAGAGGTAGAAGAGTCAGCTTTAAAAGCAAAACAAAAAGCTGACATGTTGAACAAAATCAAAACGATTTAAAAGAACAAACGATTTACAAATGCGAACAATGCAAATATCAACATCAAACATGAGAAATGTGAACACAAGTGTTTCTTTGTGTGGCAAAAACAATGTTGCAGAAATAAACCACAAAAGCCATTAAAAACTTCTAAAAGCAAAAAGTTACCAGAGTGAAACAAAATCTATGAAGTTTGAAATGTACGCTGATGTGCATAAAAAGTGCATAAAATATAAATTGAGCTAAGTTTATTTTGAAATTTAAAAGGTTGCTTTTTAAAGCAAAAAAAAAAAAAAAATGAAAAGGAACTTTGTTTGCAACTCTTTAAATTTTAATTTGTTATTGTTTTCGTATAATTAAAAGTATTTTTTTAATGGAAAACCGAGAAATATATTATTTTAAATATTTATTTTATATCTATGCCGGGCTTCCATTCCAGTGGATATAGTAAAAGTATAAAATCTTTTATGAGTACAAGAATTTGATTGGCAATCATTTTTATTCGAATACAATTCAGATTATTCGGATTTGAAATAAGTTTAATATGCACGTAAGCAAAAAGTTTCGTTTTTAAATTTTATTCGATTAAAATTATTCGATTAAAATTATTCGATTAAAATTATTCGAATAATTTTTTTTTTATTTTTTTTATGAAACAATAATAAATGATACATGTTTTTATGACTTTATGTCTCAATTTCAAAAATTTGGCTAAATTAAAAATACTAACTAAAAGCAAAATTGGAGAAAAAATATTTAAAAGAATTTCGAATAAGGCTTGAAACCGTATCATAAGAACTAGATTTTTTCTTTCATATTGTTTTTTATTTACCAAATCACAGTTAAATAACATGGTATTTTGTAATTAAAATAAAAAACATTATAATAAATTTATTTTAATATAGTTTTAAATTCGAATAATTGGTGCGAATAAATTTTATTAAATTTAAACATCTAGGATTTTTATTTCTTTGGAATTTTTTACTATTTAACTGTTTTGTAAAAACTTTAGTTAAGATATTTGCGATTATATTCGGAATATCAACTTGATTTTATTCGCCTAAAAAATTCATATAATTCCAAAAATATATTTTTGTTTGTTTTTTTACAACTGATTATTTAATTGTTTAATCAATTCCTTGTAAATATTAAGCTTAAGCTGTATGAATAATTTGTGATGTGTTATAATATCACTATGATTGCCGGACATCCTTAAATGAGATGGCGGATAATTCGACAGTCACCCTTAAATGGGTGAGGGGACATGGGACTAATCAAGGCAACTGTGCTGCCGATGAACTAGCCAAGAAGGGAACACTATTGCACGATGATGCCATAGACATCTATTGTGGCATTCCCCTCTCGACCTGTTTACACCGCATCAACTTTGCTCTTCACAACACAGCTCAGGCCAGATGGTCCAATGAGTCGACTTGCTCGATCGCAAGGACAATCTGGCCATCGATGGACCAAAAGAAAACGGTCTCGCTATTTCGGCTGCAGAAAATGCAGATAAGCGACTTAACAGCAATAGTCACTGGTCATTGCTTATTTGGAACCCATGCAAGCAGGATGGGTATCCCTTATAATGACTTCTGCAGAAGTTGCCAGGATGAAGAAGAGGGGGAAACGGTTGAACACCTTCTCTGTCATTGCCCTGCATTAGAACACTGTCGCCTACAATACTTGGGACGAAGATGTTTTGAAAGCCTTTCGTGTGTTTCATCTCTGGAACCAATCAGGATTAACTCCTTTTTAAGGAACTGTGGTTGGTTTTCTAACCCTCTTCCAACTGCAGCGACATAGCTGCTAGTCAAGATATGTCACGTCCAATAGAGCCTTCACGGCTAACACCTTCCCCGTCTATGACCTTCTACCCACTTCTTTCTCTAATTTCTTAGTCTATAATGATCTTTGTTTTCCATCTTCTCTGTCTATCTCTCCTCTTATCTGCAGGTATCACAAAGGGACCAACATAATGGACCCAAGTAAGCTAATTTTATTCCACTTCTCTTTCTCGTCCTCTATACAAGCTGCCTGCTTAACCTAACCTAACCTAATATCACTAGACAGGAAGTTAGGGTGGCAAGTAAGGTCTTGTAATTATAAAAAATTATAAAAAATTAAAAATTATAAAAAACGACAAATAAAAAAATATTCGCTTTTATATGAAAAAAAATATTTAAAAAAAATTTTAATTCAATTTTATGTTCTTTTAACGTCAAAACGGTCAAAACTTTTACTTCAATAGTATTTGATACGATTAAACTCAATTAACTAAATTGTGAATATTAATTAATTAAAGGAAATTCAGAAATTTAATATATGTGACCCGGTCTATGAAAAGGTGGCTTATGACTCAAAAACAAAATTTCGAAAAATTTGCTGTTAAAGATAAACAATGCATTTCGTCAGTTTCTTAGTAGTTTTTCTTTTGCATTAAGAACAGTCATGCCCAAAAGCCACTAAAAAAATGCAAAAGAGCATAAATGAGATAAATTCGTGTGTGTATATAAAGAGCGATGTGTTTTTCCTCCAAAAAATCCCCAAATCGACTTTGACTTACCATAACTTCTAAGCAAGTTAGGACTTTCTAGTTTTCACCACGTGAAAGATCGTCTCAAAAACTATCAAAACCAAAAAAAAGTGGAAAAATTTTTTTTGAGTCATAAGCCACCTTTTCATAGGCCGCGTCACATATAATATATATTAAACGAATAAGTAAAATATATATAATTTGTATATTCGTCAATCGAATAAAAAATTATTCGAATAATATTTTATTCCGTGTTACATACGAATGAAATGAAATAACATTGCATTTTTTCAATATTCTTTTTAATTCGTGGACCAAATAAAATATTATTCGAATACTTTTATAAGATTAAAAGTGTGTTTTAAAAAATCAAATCGCTTCTTAAGGGAATTTCACACTATAATAAAATACAACTCTGATCTAATTGATGTGTGAAATTTTTCAAAAACCAATAACAACTCATCATGTCAGGGTTTCATTTTCCTCAAAAGTATTAATTCTTGTATTATATTGTGAAAAGCTCTCTAATTTACAAAATAGCGCTTTATGACAAAATTTAAAATTCGAAAAAATTAATCGATTTAAAATACAATACACACGCAATCTTTTAAAATAAACAAAAATTTGAACAAAAACGTTATACGACGTGTATATTGATCACTTGAGAATATTTTCGGTTTTAATTTTTTTCACCATAACGACAACTTTTTACGGCAAATCATTGTGTCTCTCAATATACATATATCATCAGGTGGTTAAATTTTAAGGGCCGCTGTTGAATGTGAACCACCCCTAAACGTTAAGTGGCCAATGAATTTGTCGCGCAATGAATTTGTCGTGTTATCTCTCATGGTAGCGATGTCAATTGGCCACCAAGATCATGTCTTTTGACACCGTTGAACTTCTTTCTTTGGGGTTATTTGAAAGAAAAGGTGTACGTCGATAAGCCAAAAACAATTCAAGATCTAAAGGAGGAAATAATTCGGCACATTAACGGCATAGAAACTCCATAATGCCTCAGAGTCATCGAAAATTTGGAGCATCGGATGGAGGTGTGACGCGGCCATTTGGCCGATATTTTGTTTCATACATAATTGAACCATACCAGTATTATCAAAATAAAAATAAATGACATTACTTTCCTAAATAATTTGTGTGATAATATCAACATCGGCCCTTAAAATTTAACCACCCTTTATAACAGTTAACAGTTTTATTACAAAAGCAGGTTTCACTTGTTAGAACTATACGCGCTTCCTCACTCTTCCTAGAGGACAATTTACTGTTTGGCTTTTAAATAGAAACCGCATACTTGGAACCCAAACTCCCTTTTGGCCATTCATTACTGGCGTATGCTGTTCCAACTAAATAAAACAAAACGCTATATTAACGAATAAATTCTATTTCGTTTTTAAGATTTTATTAATATAATTTTTAAACGCATTAAAATTAATAACAAAAATCTATTTGATTAATCGATTATAAATAGAAAATTCTAATTGACTTATAAAACACTAAAGTCGGTGAATGTTTGCTAAAAATTAACAAAAAGTATTAAAACAGCTACGAGTTAATTCACGTCGTAATAATAACCTTCACATAAAATTAATTTATTTTTCCTTAACAATTAATTGGGAGAAGCATATTTTAATTTCGTTAAAATTGCTTAATAACACAGTGCAACTAAAATAACCATATACGGACACCACTACGTGATAAAAGATAAAAAAAAGACCCCTGTCTCCCAGTTTTGCCCAAAGTCATCCAGGCCCTCAAAGATGTGGGGCCTCGATGTCATTTTTGCAAAAAAATGATAATTTACTCAAGCTCATATTTTGCAAACCGTTTGGAATTTTGATATACTCTCTGAGGCAAAGTTGTAGCTCTTGTCATAAAGAACAAAAATGGTGAACATATAAAATCAAAAAAACTTCATCTTCAAGGTCAGAATCAAAAAACTTTAAAAAATTAAATTTTTTTTACCTTTATTCCCCTGTTCAGGTCGATAGGTAGCAAACTGGGAGACAGGGGTCTTTTTTTTGGTCTTTTATGACGTAGTGGTGTCCGTATATGGTTATTTTGCCATGACTTAAAAAATTACACAGAGTGTAATTAAACATTTTATTTTTGTTTTGAATGTAATTGTGCGAACGAACATTATCGAGTGACATCGTGGCACAAACAGTAAATATCTCTCCAACAAATCCCTTCAAGTATGCAATAGTTTTTGTCCATTTTGATTAGGTATTAAATATCAAGCAAAAACAAAATCAATTTTGTGTTAATAGACATTCAGATAATGAACTAACAAAAAAGTAAAATACAAAAAAAAAAGCAAAACTGCATGAAAAAATCATCATTATAATAACAGAGTCAGTACCTAACAAAACAATCTACAAAAAAAATATACCCTCATCTAGCCAGTAACACTTACAAAGTTTTAAACATAAACTTAAACTAAATTTACATTTTTTTTTTTTGTTTTACTTTCCCCTGTTTTTAAATGAGGGTAAAGGTAAAAGAAAAGAATAATAAAAAATACAGCTGGCCATGACATAATGATTTAAAAAAATGTTACAAACATCTGCAACAAAAAAAAAAAAAAAAAAAAAAAAAAAAATAATGACACAATAAATGTTTAAATAAAAGAAAAATTATCAACAAAATGTTAACTTAATGTTATTGTCTTTGTAAAACTAAAGCAGCGACTACAATGATTTTCATTTGAGCTTGATTTTTTCCTTTTATGGAAGTCACAGATCATTACTGTTGTGTTGTAAACAAAGTAAAAGAAACAAATTTAAATTAAACTTAGAAAAGGAAAAAAAGAACAACTTTTTTTTTAGGAGAGTATAACTTCTCTCCGCTCGACTTTCATTAGCCAGCTTCCTAGCAGAGACGAGAACTACTAAGGGGTTTATTATAGGCCGCCACAGCAAAGAGGTATAAATCGAAATTCTGAGTATACATTTAGGGAGAGACATAATTTTTTGCTTGATATCTGATGATAAAGTTAGTAACTTACAAAATTATAAATTTATAAAGCAGGCACAAAGCACAGGTATCAATTAAAAATGCTGTATTTTTCCCGTTATTATCTATACTATTTTTACGCCATAAAAATATTCCTCCTGTTACGAAAACAAAACCATAGTTTGTCCGGAAAGCCTACATTTACATATTGCACCAATGTGGTCTGTTAGTGTTATCTCCCATTTTCGGCAGATAATGTCTTACAATATTTCTGTTGATACACTGCCTTCCAGAATATTCGAATAAAATTTTATTTGGATCACAAAATTTAAAATGTGAATATATATTTATATTATTTTAAATTTAAAATCATTAGAATTATATTCGATTAAAATTAATCGAACAAAAATTAATCGATTAAAATAATCGAACTAAATAATAATTTCACAAAAAAAAATATTTTTAGCTATTTTATTTATTAGACGTTACAATATAATTAAAACCTCCAGACTTCCCCACTTGTAAGGTTAAAGTGGTTGGTAGCTGTGCTGAGAACCTGAGAGGTCTAGTCGTTAAAAGCTTCCCTAATTCACGGTGGAACAGCATAAACCGTTTAATCCGTTTAGGAAGATATCGAAAGAGAGTGACAAAGGAACCTCATAAGGGGTGAACTGGTCAGTCTATGAAGATACACCTGAGGCTATGGAGTTAAATGTAAATTGGACGCACCTAGCCCTGTGGGCTTAAGTAAATCCTTTTCGGAAGCAGGCACCTCAAAACGTTCCTTCAACATCGAGTCGGAGTCTCTACAGCTCATGACTAAAAGTGAGAGACAGAGGCAGAAGAGGAGACGGGGAAAGGAAAGAGGCTGAGACGGCAGGTAGAAAGAAGCCTGTTAAATATATATGACATGGGGGACCTTAGCCTTAAAAAAATGCTAGCAATTACTATAGACTGCGTGATGGGAGACAAGGCCGACAGTTACCAGTCGACAGGCTGAAATCACTAAAGTCAAGATTAAAAATTGGTTGTAGCTCGTGACTCAATGTTAGTAGGTTGCCGTAAATTACATTTCGGTTGCCTGTAATTGGTCTGCTTCGATATTCCCCCTACATAAAAAAAACTCCAGACTCACACACTAAAATAAAAAATACGGTGATCCTTTTTGCGAAGAAATAAAGGTGGAAAACGTTATCTGTTTCAGTGGCTTTAAAACATAATGCAGATTCTTGTGGAAATGGCCGATGGCTTCAGCAAATTTTTGATGTTCCCCAGACAATGAAATAACACTTGAAAAGCTAATATAAATTATTTTTAGTTGTAAAACAATAAAAAAAATATTTTTTATTCGAGTAATTTTAATCGAATAAAACTATCCGGTTAAAATTCTAATAATTTTAGATTTAAAATTATATCAATATATATACAAAAACAAATAAAAAATTTATTCAAGTATATTGAATCGATTTCAAGTAATTTTAATCGAATTAAAAAAATTAAATTTTATTCAACTTATTTTAATCGAATAAAATTATCCGGTTAAAATTTTAATAATCTTAAATTTAAAATTTTATAAATATATGATGAAAATAATGTTCAGTTGGGTCAACCGAATAAAATTTTATTCGATTAAGTCTTTGGGACAAAAAAAAAATCAATATAAGAAAATTTTAAAATTAATGAAATCTTAAAGTTTACATTATTTTTTATTAATTAAAAGTATCTACAATAATAATTTAATTATTTATTTAACTTTGATTTAATCTTTCTCTTTGCATTTGAAGACATAATTTAATACTTTCTCTATTTGACCAAAGACTCTGGGTGCTTCAATAGGTACTTAAGTCAGAATATTAATTGTAATTATATTGAAGCATCTAAAAAATAAAATATCTAAAATAAATTATTTTTAGTTGTAAATTAAACAATTTTTTATTCGAGTAATTTTAATCGAATATAAATATCCGGTTAAAATTCTAATAATTTTAGATTTAAAATTATAGCAATATAATTACAAAAACAAATAAAAATTTATTCAAGTATATTGAATCGATTTCAAGTAATTTTAAACGAATTAAAAAAATTTAATTTTATTCAACTTATTTTAATCGAATAAAATTATCCTGTTAAAATTTTAATAATCCTAAATTTAAAATTATATAGATATATAATGGAAATACTTTTTCAGTTTAGTGAACCGAATAAAATTTTATTCAAGTCATTTTAATCGAATAAAATTATCCGGTTAAAATTTTAATAATCTTAAATTTAAAATTTTATAAATATATGTTTTTCATATATATAATTATATAATTTTTCAGTTGGGTCAACCGAATAAAATTTTATTCGATTAAGTCTTTGGGACAAAAAAAAAATCAATATAAGAAAATTTTAAAATTAATGAAATCTTAAAGTTTACATTATTTTTTATTAATTAAAAGTATCTACAATAACAATTTAATAATTTATTTAACTTTGATTTAATCTTTCTCTTGGCATTTGATGACATAATTTAATATTTTCTCTATTTTACCAAAGACTCTGGGTGCTTCAATAGGTACTTAAGTCAGAATATTAATTGTAATTATATTGAAGCATCTAAAAAATAAAATATCTAAAATAAATTACTTTTAGTTGTAAATTAAACAATTTTTTATTTGAGTAATTTTAATCGAATAAAACTATCCGGCTAAAATTTTAATAATTTTAGATTTAAAATTATATCAATATAAAAAAGAATACTAATTTATTCAAGTAATTTTAATCGAATAATATTATCCGATTAAAATTTCAATTATCTTAGATTCAAAGTTACATAAATATATTATGAATATATTTTTTTAGTCTTACAAACCGAATATAATTTTATTCGAGTAAGTTTGTAGGACAAAACAATTTATTTTATTTTTATGTTAAAGTAATGAAATCTGTTGTCATGCATTCAGTGAAGACCGTAGCATTAATTATTTAATAATTTATTTATCTTTGGTTTAATCAAAATTTTTCTTTGAATTTAATGCCATAATGTAATCTTTCTCCCCACAAAATTTAAGACATTCTTAAAATATTTTCTATTTAATTGTGTTTAACACAAACAAAAATATTTGTTTAAAAGAAGAAAGTTTTTTTTTGTGCATAACAGATGTGGCAATACGCTTTTACTCTAATTAAATGCGATAAGATAAAACAAAAAAATTTACCCACTCGTATCTACCTAGAAATAGTATCACACAAATATTTTACCCCAATTATATTTCTTTAAAACATGTAACAAAAAACAAGGATGTTTAGGATAATTTTTATTCGAAATATTTTCTATCTCGAAAGCAAATAGAATTTGTTACTAAAAACACAAACGTTGAAGAAAACGAAAACACAAAATGCCATAAAATATGAGAAAAATATAAAAAAGTATAAAAAATAGAGAAGTTAATCAAATATATCACAGCATTAATGCTAAGCTTCTAAAAACCTCATCTGATGTTAAAAGGCTTTAAATGCCAAACAACAACTGCAAAAATACCAGTAACATAAAAATTAAAATTGTTTGTCTTAAATTAAACTTATAAAACTCAGTTTTTTATCTGTTTTTCTTCTATGCTTCTATGTCGTGCAAAACATTAAATTAATACCAACCAACACAGACATATGTTTATTTTATACTTACGTATGTATGTGTTTCATTTTCTCTCTTCCCATTAATTTTTCTTTTTTAATTTATAGGCTGCTGCTACGAAAACAGCGATATTTTTGTTTACTTGGTTTTCAAGTCTCTTTTCAAACCGACGAACATAAAGGGTATAGACTGCTTTAACTGCGATTAAAAATCTCTGGTTTATTTAACTGCGTATTTGTGATTGTAATTGTGTGTGCGGTTGTATTGTCTGTTTATAACAAGCGTGATAGCAATTGTCTAATTGTTATTGTTGTGTTTTTCCTTGCGTATATATATTTAGACTTGGAGAAGTGCTATTTCGCTCATTGGCGTATAAAGGCCATTCTAGGGGGTTCAATGCCCCCTCCGGTATTGTTGTTGTTCCCCCCACTCCAGAAATTTTTAAAATATTACTATATGTTTATCTTCAGCATATTATTCACCAATAAAAATGGTTTTGCCCCCCCCCCCCCACACTAGAAAACAAGTCTTCCTACGCCAATGGTTTTGCTTTAAGAATTTAAAAGGATTGATATTTTTAAAGCATTTTTATCCTGTTAATGTTGATAATTGTATACCCGATAAAATAGATAAAAGACAATTTTAATAATATTTTCATGCTCTTCATGTTAAATGGACATTTTTACAATATTATCTGTCTGCTTTATAATGTATATACGAGTAGTCTGGATTTTTTTATGAAAGGAAGTCTTCATACAGATAAACTTATATTCATGAACACTGTTAAATAAGTTTCCTGAAAACCCATCTACAATACAGAGCCAGCAAATTAATTGTAACAAGGAGGCCTTCCTATACTGTTTTGAAATATACCAGAGTCTTTGGCAGAAAATGTACCCGCACTTCTCCGACTGATAGGGCGAGCACAAAAAAATGGAAAATGTGTATATATGCATTATGTATGAACCTGAAACAAATGTGCAATAATGTTTATAAACTCATAATGTGTATAAACATATAATGTGTATAAACACAATTTGCATTGCAAATGTATTAAAAGGAAAGGGTTGTGGATCACATACAACTAAAATACAAATATATGAGTAATATTAGGTTGGGAAAAAGAAATCCATTATTTTTGCTTCATAGCTGTGTCCACACACGTTTATTATTATTTATTATTATTTTATTTAAACAAAATTTCTTAATACAATGTTTTCTTAAGAAAAAACCCCCGAAACTGTCAGCTTGAATCAGGATACGTGATGCGAACACATAAAAAGAAAGATATACAGACAGGAAATGAATTACTATTTTATTATATGTATAGAAGTTTCAGATTTTCCGATGTAGTTCAAATATGCACTGTTTGTTGTACATTTAAATGTAGGTTTCATAAGGCCTCTCTCGTAGCAGTCTTGGTTCTTAGTGGCGAAAAACTGTAGTAATCGATTTTCATAATATTCTTTTGATCCCAATGTCTCATCACTCAGGAAGTTTTGCAATGCGAAAAAAAGGTGGTAATCACTTGGTACCAGGTCCCGACTATATGGTGGATACATCAAAACTTCCCAACCAAGCTCCTTGAGTTTCTGGTGAGTCCCTGCAGACGTATATGGCCTGACTTTGCTGGCCATTTCCGGTTGTTTCTGGTCAATCGCTAGCTTTAAACAGTCCAGTTGTGGACAGTAGAGATCTGAATTTAGAGCTTGGCAATACGGAAGTAACTTATAATAAATAAATTATTATCTTGCAATCCTACCAAATATACAGTAGAACCTTCCTAGTCGTTAGTCCTGGTTTAGCTAGTGATTTTTTGAGAAAAAAAAATATGGGATTTAAATCGCCACAATTAGTCTCTTCAGACTAAGAAATCAGTACAACATTTTTAACTAACATAGATTAGACAGCTTTTAAGCAAGTGGTAATACAAATTTTATAATTTTATAATTTTATATTTGATCACCTGGGTTTTTTTAGTAACGGCGCTGTCAAAATCTTTCTGAAATATGTAGCCAAGAGATAAGGCTTTAATACTCAGTTTATTTTCTCGAAGAGTAGCATCTCTAAAAAATTACTTGGAAGACCTCGACGCAACTGCACAATCAGAGTATGGCGTGCATGTAGAAACCTTAAAAGACTAAACGTAAACTAAACTCCCTTGCGAACTTCCGCTTGTGGAGACTTGGTAAGAAATGATACCGAAAAAGGCAATTTATTTATTGGACATTTGAAAAAAGTTTTCACCCCAAATATATGTACTGTTATAGCTAAATTGCCACCCGCGGAGACTAGTGTTGAATTACCCCTAAGATTTGAATTTAATAATATTGAGTTTCCCCCTATAATTCATAGAATTATTCTTCTTGTTTTTAATGCTATCTTACGTCTTGATTCCTTTACCACAGAGTGGAAGGTCTCTTTGATAACTATGTTTCTTAAGTCAGGAAAAGATCGCACAAAAGTAGAATCATACAGACCTATAAACCTTTTATCAAATGTATCAAAGCTGGTTGAGAGAATATTAATAACTGCGCTGAATCCAATTCTTGGCGCGAAAGGATGTATTCCATACCATCAATTCGACTTAAACAAATGTAATTAAAAAGACTTTTGAAGAAAAAAATACTACTATGCACATTTTATCAGCGTTTGTCAAGCATGCTCGAAGGCCTTACATACAAGTTAAAGCTGAACTTGCCCTACAACTTCTATAAGCTCATAAAAATTATTTAACTAATCGAAAGTTCATACTTAAAGAAGGAGATTTTTTAAGCTCGCCTTAGCTCATTAAATCCGGAGTTCCACAAGGTAGTATTTTGGGACCAATTTAATACCTGTTGTATACATCCGATATGTATGCCAAGTAGCAATCAAGCGCACACATTAACATTTTTTTAAGTATTCATGAAAGCGCGACAATCAATTGGGAAAAATAGTTGAAGAAATGGAGAATAAAGGTGAATAAAAAAAATGCACTCATATAGCTTTCACACTGCATAACCCAATGACACCTCAGGTTTCAAACGTCAAATACCTCGGTATACATCTTGATCGTCGCCTTGCTGGGAAAAGCCACATAGAATTCAAGTTAACACAAATGAAGTTAAAATCAGTCCAGCTTAACTGGCTTAGTGGTAGAATCTCTGCCCTCAGCTTAGATTTAAAAATTCTACTGTACAAGTCGATCTTTTAACCAATTTAGTGTTATGGGATTCAATTATGCCTTGGCTAGCAATGTTAAAAAAATTCAAAGGTGCCAAAATAAGATTCTACGAATTATCAGTTGCTCCCTAATAACCACAAAGATCTAAATGTGCCATAAGTTCAAAAAAAAAAAAAAAAAAAATAGCGAAATGGTAAAGTAGCACTGCTTTGCCTCTGTGAAATTTTGTTAAAATATATTTAGTGGTTCATGAGCTACCGAATAATTTCCAAAATGAAACGTTTATTTTAAATAATATTCCTCATACGCCCCAGTGCACAAATTTATTTAATTCAAATTAAATTTCAATAGCAATTTGATTCATAGCAATTTGATTCAATTAATAAAACTATATAATTAATAAAAAATTAATAAAAAAACAAGAGCTTTAGCTTTTATGGAACCTGTTAGCTAAAATTGAAAAAAAACAATTTTAAGTTTATTTCTGGCCAGCTGCACACACCTTTTTTAAAATGTTTTAAAGTTTTATGTTTTTATTTTATCTTTATTATATTTTCCATTTTACCAAAAGCAAACGAACAAAAATGTCAATTTTATACTTTCAATTATCCGAACACAACACAAGCAACAGCCACAAGGTATATAATGGCATTTACCACCCACCCTTGAATACATTGGAAGGGTGAAATAAATTTATAAAATAAAATAGCGACCTTGTTGAATTCCCAAAACCTCTGCACAATTACTGTTAGAAATGTTATGATATTTAAATATACAACACAAGGGAATAGTGATACTCACGAACAAAAAAAAAAAAAACGAAAAAAACAAGCTCATATTTAAATGACAGTTTCTTTACAATAAAACCGATAACAAATGTTAGGCGAAAACTGTGAAAACACAAAAGAGAAGAAAATATTCAGCGTCACAAGGAAAATTGTTGCTAGCAGAACTTTAATAGATTTTTTTTTGCCATTAAGTAACAAAGGAATAAAATAATAATACAAATACAGTGGTGTTAACTAAACCTAAATTGAAAGAAAGAAAAAAAGAGAAAAAATAAATAAAAATATTTTGTTGCTTTCTTTTAAAAAGCCTTCATTTTCAAACAGCTTTTATTTTTTATTTTTTTTTATTTAAGTATTTTTTGGCATTTACTTTTGTCTGCCATTATATTCGTAATATTTTCAAATATTTGTTTATTTTCTTCATTAATCAATTAAGCATATGAAGGCATTATAGTTGCAAAGTTATATGCCTAAGTTAAACTAGTTCTCATATAAATAAACCGAAAGTTTTAAAGCAAAAAGTAAAACAAGTCACAATTAATATTAATCATACGCACAGTATTCTTGCTTAAAATGAAAATTTATTTATTCATTTATTACCGTACTAGCTGATAATAGAGATAAAAATTATAAGATAATAATAAAGCAAAGAGCTTTAGCAACATCTGTCTTTAGCCTAAAAGGAACATTTATTTTTTATTATACCCTTCACCACAGTTGGAAAGTTTGTCATTGTGTGCGTAATAATATTTAATTTCGACCCCATAAATTATATTTATTCTGGATCCTTATACATAGAGCAGTTGATTTAGTGACGTCCGTCTGTTCGTCTGTGTTCGGGTTGAAATGAACTTTCTCAAGGCACCAGAAGAGATTTCGCAAATTTAAGCCCATCGATCTGCTAGGCATAGTTTCGAAAATTTTGCTATTACAATTCAGCAAGATCAGACCATTCCATTCAAAGCAGCGGGCGAAAAAACACGTCTCCTACATTTTTTCAGTTTGTTTTTTTTTGAGTTGTAATAATTTCCGTAGGTTTTTTTTTACTAAATATTAGACGGCGACCAATAGAATGCATACAAATATAGGGTGACAATAATCCCCTGAGAGGGGCGATATGTTTGTTTTTAGATTCTGAGAGTTTTTTGCTTGAATTTTTATTAAATCAGTTTATAAAAAGCAATAAACATAGATGTGGCCAATAGATCAACAGGGTGGCCACTGGGAGGCAGGAGAGGTCAATTGGCTTCTTGGAGTGTAGACCAATACTGTCAAATTTTCGTCAAAAGTTTTTATTTTTCCTTTAGTCTGACCATTCTAAGGCCATATGGATTGTAGGATAGTCCTACGGAGCCCAGGGAGAGGGCGAGGTGGCCAATAGGCCAACAGTTTGGCCAGTGGGAAGCAGGAGCGGTCAATGGGCTCTAGTCGGCGGGGGCAATATGTGTAAATTTTTTTTTTTTAATTTTAATATTCTTTTAGTCTGACCATTCTAAGGCAATATGGATTGCAGGACGGTGCTACAGAGTCCAAGGGGAGAGCGATGGGCCTCTTTCGGAGGGAAGGGGGTTGTTTGCGGCTAATATTGAGTTCGTTATTCTTAGATTTTGTACTTTTTATTTTTATTTTACTTAGGTTTGACCCTTTGAAGACCAATGATTTTAGAGCGGCCTTACAGAAGCCGGAGTGTGGGGAGGCCAGAACCCCATTCTAGTATTCGGACAATATTGCATTTGTTTTCTTCTGGTTTTTATGCATTTTTTGCTGCGGTTATGGTCACACATATACGATCATTTTTTAAGACCAGTAAAACTCAGCAGCGCCCAACAAGTGAAGGGTATATAAGATTCGAAACGAATATAGGATTCTCACTTGATTTTTCACTAAAAATAAACATCTTTTTTAATTTAACAAACTTCTTTTTCCAAAAAATTTTATTTAACTTTTTTTTATAGCCTTAATTTTCCTCATAACTGCAAAATGTTACGAAAAATTTCTTACAATTGTAATCGCAGGATCATAAAATCCATTGTGTGAATTCTCTTAATATTAAATAAGAAAAAGAAGAAAATACGAAAAAATTGCTAACGAACGATTTAATAAAGTTTCAAATAAAAGTTTAAAGAAAAGAAGAACTATAATGCCAGCTAATTTAAATTCAGAAGAAATAAACATTTTCTTTTAAATTTATTCCTAAATGGTAACGATGTTTTTGCTCTTTTGCATTTACCGCAAAAAAGCAGGCGACTTAAAAAAATGAGTTTTTTTTTATAGAAAGAAAGAAAGAAAGAAAGAAGAAATCCCCCGTGGGAAATAAAGAAAAAGCTTTTCTAAACTAAAATTATTTTTACTAAAGAAGGAATTATTATTTGTATGAATATTTACTATGGAAATGGAAAAATATAAAGCCTAAAGCGGCTTTTTATTCTATTTAAATTAAATATTAGTGTTAAAGTTAAGACTGTAAATAAGTTTAGTATTTCCTTATCATTTTATATATTTAAAATTTAGTTTTATTTTATTTTATTTCATATATTTTTTATTAAACAAATTTTTTTTATTAACTGTTTGGCCATTTCAAGGATGTGCTTTTCTCACAGGATTTAATATTTTTTTTTTTTCAAATTAAAAAAGTTTATAAATTTGTTCTACATTCCCTTACCTAAATTACTTTTTTTTAATATAGATTCTTACAGTATTTGAACAATAAAAATTCCTTGTACCCGAATATCTATAAATATATTGCATTATTTTTACTTCTTATTTTATAAGGACATTGTTGGAATTATTTATAGTAGTTTTTGTTGACAGTATACAGATGTGTGTGTTTGCAGTTTATTTGCATGAGGATGTATTTATTTAAATTTATGTTTTTATTTATATGTTTGCACTTAGATGACATTCTGTTTTAGAGGTTTTGTATTATAATCTAAATTTAAAAAGAATCTAAAGTAATTAAAGTGTTCAACTTTGAACATTTTACTCAACTTAAAATAATTTTTTTAAATTTATTCTAGAATAACTAACAATAGTTTCTAGCTTTGCAAATTGGGGTACGAAAGCCCAACAACAAATTGAAAAAGTTCAATAAAATTTCAGTTCTTCCTTTCGATGATTTTCTTTGCTTACATATTCAACTGAAATTCTAAGGAGCTGATTAAAAACTGAAATTAAAAATGGCTGAGTTCATATTCTCTCTCGAATTTTTTTAAATCGCTTTATAGAATATCATATTCTTCTGCCATAGTACGAATGTATTTTATGTGCGGTGAATTTTAAACTTTTTAAAATCCTCAATTTCTTCAAAATGCTCTTTACAATTTAAAAAAAAATTAAAAATAATTTTCAAATTTTTTTTTTATTCATTTTAAATCAACATTTTTCGCAAAGAAGGACAAAAACGTAACAGTATATTATAGTTGTTGTAAAAATTGTAAATATTTCACATTGGAGGGTACTTTATAAAATTTATAAGACTGCTTCACAAGCAGCGTGCAGGTCTCATGCTGAATAACCCTGCCATAAGAAATAGCTCATTACCATTATCTGTCTGCCTGTAGCATATAGAAGGACCTAAAGCAATGTAAAAACTTGTAAGAGTGCTATATTCGGCCATGCCGAATCTCATATACCTTTCACCATAGTAATACTAGACATTGTGTTACCCTCTTATGTTTCTTTAAAAAATTTTTGTAAATTTTTTGAGAATTTTTTTTTTTTGTAAAATTTGTTTTTTCAAAATTTTTGGTAAAGATTTGTTTGAATTTTTTTTTAAATATTTTTGGAAATTTTTTTTTTGAAAATTTTTGTAAAAATTTTTTAGAATTTTTTTTTAAATTTTTTTGATTTTTTTGAAAATTTGTATAAAAATTTTTCGGCCATGCCGAATGTTATATACTCTCTTCACTATAGTAATATTAGATATAGTGATACCCTTTTATGTTTCTTTGAAAATTTTTTGTAATTTTTTGGGATTTTTTTTTTTTAATTCTTTTAAGTTTTTTGTAAAAATTTTTGGAAATTTTTATTGAAAATTTTTGCAAAAAATATTTGTATTTTTTTTTTTAATTTTTTAAAACTTTTTGGAAAATTTGTTTAAAAATTTTGTAAAAATTTTTTCGTAAAAATTAGGAACTTCCTACAATCTATATTGCGTTACAATGTTCATAATAAAGCAAAAATACTTTTAAAAAATTTCCTCATATTGACCCCCCTTATATTTATCCCCTGCTCTTGGTTACCAGTGGGCATCCTGTGGGTCTATTGGCTACCTCTATATGTATTGCATTCTAAAAAGGCCTTTAATACAAATCAGAATACAGAAAAACCTTACAAACCTAAAAATAAACACAAAATCGACCCTCGCAGGAGGTTATTGATCCCCCGAGATCTGTATGCATTCCTTGCGACCTACCTATAGCGGTCTAATATTTACTTATCTTAATACTTAACAAAAAAAGCAAATGAGAATCATTAAAACCGAAAAAAATAAACGTGAAAAATATAGGTGGGCGTGGTTTTTTCTAGCGGCCTTTAAAGAAATGATCTGATGTTGCTGAATTACAATCCCATATTTTTTGAAACTATGCCATATGGTGGGCTTAAATCTTCAGTATCTCGTCTTGTGCCTTGGCAAACGTTATTACTACCCAAACACGAACAGACGGAAAGACGGACATCGCTGAATTAACTTTTCTATGTATAAGGATCCAGAATATATATACTTTATGGGGTCAAAAATAAATATTGTAGAAATTACACACGGAATGACAAACTTATATATACCCTTTTCACTTGTGGTGAAGGATATAACAATAATTTTTATTACCTCATTCTGTTTTTAGCAGAAATTACTGATTGTTATGCGCAAACACTCAATAATTTATGACGTCAATCTAAAATCCATTTTATAAGTCCTAATTAATATTAATCATACGCCACACGGCATATGATTAATATCGTATTTTTAATATCAACCACAAAATAATGGTGGGGCTAAACAAATTAAAAAAAATTGATCTCATTGCTAGCCGAAGGTTGGCTAAAACAACAACAAATTTAAGGTGTAAAAACGATAGTATCTATAAGCGCTGTTTAATTTCCTGGACTCTGAAATAATTCGCCAGAGCAATGATTACCTAACCGAGACAGTGGAGGAAATATTGCAGTCACTTTTGAAGTTTCATTTTCCTGGAAACTTCAGTTCGAATGACTCATAAACTATTGCCATTAGGGAAAGTGGCTAGTGAGACAAGAGCTGAGGCTAAAAGCATAATGTCTTCAAATGGTTTCAAAACTGTAATACTTTCTTTTGAATCATTTAATCCTCTTGAAATAGTTTATAATTTTCCTGCGCTATCACAGTGATAGAATCAGGAAAATATTTGTAGCCCGTCAAGTGGCAGACTATATAAATCGCAGTGCCTTGGAGGGTAACTAAAGTTGGTTTTCCTCCCAAACTGGGTAAGTGGGACTATACAGAAGCTAAGTCCTGGAGGCCAACTTTTCTATTGAAAACAATGGAGAAGATGTTACCTGACTCTTTGGAATATTATAAGCTTACAAATAGGTCCCCGAGTGCTTACCAACTTGCTTATAGATCAGATAGATCTATCGGGTGGTTAAATCTTAAGGGCCGATGTTGAATGTGAACCGCACCTAAACATCAAGTTCTTTTCCGCGTTTAATTTGAAGTTTCTCAACTTTAGACCAACTCAATTTTAATCATGGAAAGATTCACAATCGAGCAATAGTCCGAAATGACAACGTCTGATGATCAATTTTCGAAGAAAATCATCTTCAATGATGAGGCACATTTTCACCTCAGGGGGTTCATCAATAAGCAGAATTGCCGCATTTAGTGCGGTCTATGGGCTGATGGCTGACTGACCTATTTTTTCCAAAATGAGGCCGGTCAGACAGTTACTCTGAATGGTGTTCGCTATCGTGAGATGATAACGAACTTTTTATGGCCCGAATTGGAAGATATGGATGAGGACGATATGTGGTTTCAACAGGACGGTGCCACTTGCCACACAGCTAAGTAAACAATTGCTCTTTTGCGCGACAAATTCAATGGCCGTGTTGTCTCATGTGATCATGTGATTTAACACCGTTGGACTTCTTTCTTCTGGGTTATTTTAAGGAAAAGGTGTACGTCGATAAGCCAGCATTAATTCAAGAGCTAAAGGATGAGAAAAACGGCATATAACCTCAATTATGCCTTAGCGTCATAGAAAATTTGGAGCATAGGATGGAGGTTGGCTGCCGAGGTCGTAGCGGCCATTTTGCCGATATTTTGTTCCATACATAATTAAACTATACCAATATTATCAAAATAAAATGAATTGACAATAATTTCCTAAATAGTTTGTGTTTTATTCAAAATCAACATCGGCCCTTATAAATTTAACCACCCTATACTAATAACGCTCTGCATGAACTTTTCACAGTCTTTCTCCGTCCGTCTCTGTCCGTCTTTATGGACACTGATAATGCCTTCAACTGCAGTTTAAAGTTAGTTACAGTGTGATCCCTGACCCTTTTACATAATACTTGAAAATTGCATAAGTGCTTAAAAGCAGTAGGTTTTATTTTTTATTTATTTAACTGTTGAAACATCCAAAATGATAATGATTTATTGTTAAATAATAAGAAAAAAAGTAATGAAAGGGTAGAGGTAGTTTCTTTGGACGACCAAATTAGCTATACTTTTTTCTACAATTTATATCAACTATCTTCTAACTTTATATATCCAATAGCTTTTAGAGCAAACATGTATTTTTATAAAAAATTATATTTAATACCGACAAAAATAGATTTCACAAGATAAATAAAATGATGAAAATACCAGAACAGAAATTGATCACATATACATTCAAAAAACACTCATATGAACTATCACGTACGCAAAATACTTGACATGAAAGAACTGCAACTGCAATTACTTCGTTTGTTCAATACAAATCGAGTGGAACTTTAACACCAGTTGACAAACTATTCAAATTATACTTGAATTTTTTAGAAATCGAAAATAAAGAAAAATAAGGAAAGAATCTTTATAAGTTTTTGCTTACTCGTTTTGATTAAAGAAGAATTCCAAAAAAAAAAATTGTATTGAATAGTGATCTACTTGGTATGAAATATCTATTATTGTTGGATATAAAAGAAAAAGTATTTTTAGGTTTAATATTGTTTGATTTCATTGAGAAGTTTAAATTTTGATATATGATATGATGGGAAAGTTATTTAATATATTGCAAATATTTGACATTTTGTTAAAGTGATTTAAATTGTTAGCTAGACTAGACACATTGAATAAAGCTGTTAAAACGATGATTGTAAGTAAAATATATTCATAAATTATATCCAAAGAGTAGACTCTTTATCAGATGTTATACCCACATAAAAATGCATTTTTATCTAAATACTAGCTGTACCCGCCACGTCGTGGGAGTCCTGACAATATTTTGCTTTGAAAGTATTCCACACCAATTGTAAGACTTTTACTTTTATAGTGCTTCAGTTATGATTTATGTATTTACTTTATATAAAAGACCCCATTCCTGGATAAAATTCTAAAATTTATAAAAAATTCAAAAAGTTATTGTAAAGCTCTGTAAAAGTCGTTTAAAATATTTTAATAACATTGTAATTTCGCAAAGTAAAAATACAAATCAAATAAAATTTTTATTCAATTGGCGCCATCTGTTGCGCAATATAGTTTAAAATATCCCACTTTCAAAAACAAAAGATGCGCAACCGTGTTTAAAATAGCCCAGTTTTAAGCCAAAATTGTAGTTCCTTTAAACCGGAATTTGCGTACTTTCACTGGTTTTTCTCCACTTTCTGTTGAAAGTATCCTATATTTGAATCTGGATGCTAAGGTACCTCCTCGTGAAATTTTTTTAAAATCCGTCCAGTAGTTTTTACGTGAAAAGCAGACAGACAGACAGACAGACAGACAGACAGACAGACAAATGAGCTACTATTTTATTTTATGTATAGATTCTGCGGATTTTTTACCTTATTGTATTACATACACAATTATCTTTCGAAAAGAAAGGATTTAGGTAAAACCTCTTATACATTTAAAGCCACTTCAACTTCGACCCGCCCTCATTGGAAAACTATTTCGTTGATCTCCTTACTCATCACGAAAACTTTCACTTTAGGCTATAGATTTGTTTGCTCTCCCTTATTATGAGTGATTTTAGGATGAAATTCGGCATGGCATCTACATTTCATAGTTGGCTACTTGTAGTCCTTATTCCAATCCCTGTCATTGTTGGATTTTTACACAAAGTCTGATCTCTCTCTCTTCCAGGTACAGCCCACGACGGACAATATCCTTTGCTATTTTCTAAGGTCTATTTAAGCTTGAGCAGAAGTAACTTTCACCGCCTTTACTTTTAATAGCAAGAACTTCGGTTTTATCTACAGTATAGTACCTCAAAAATTCTTAGAAGGCTATCTGCTGCTTCATCAGACGACTGGATTAATGTTTCAAGAGTTGCGTGTTTAAACTCTTTTGATGTAAATTCAATAGGATGCGCTAATTAACCTGCATATATTGCAGTCATTAGCACGGTAACGCGCTAGTCTGTCAGTCTAGGGGTCAAGGGTTCGATTCCCAACAATGGCTCTGGGTGTTTTCTGTTGTTTTTTAAACATAGTACCTAAATGACCACTCACTGCTCACTCATGTACGAGTATGTACATTTTAGTTTTTTCTGCTTCTTTTCATTCATGCGTGAGAGACTAGAAAATATTTTGTGTTTGTTCATTTATGAGTGAGATGATTTTTTTTCCTTTCTTTTTAAAAGCGAATAAATAATAAAATAATTTGTTTTACACGCAAGTGCTCATATATGAGAATTTGCAATATTGTTAATTTCTCACAAGTGAGAAGATCGTGAAAAATGTTCGAAAATTAATTTTATGTATGTGTGTATGTATGCATGTATATGCACACATTTTGTAATGACTAACTTTTATAAGTGATCATTCACAAATGAAAAATCTTAAATAAAAAAAAAATATATATACAAACATTTATGTAAAACAGCATAATTGAGAAGATAAGTTAAACAAAAATAGCATGAATATTTCTTGTTCTTCACTGTTCATGGCTAAATGATAAAAAACAGTTACACACATACATGTGTGTTGTTCGTTTATGAGCGTGAAAAATAAATATAAAATTTTAAAAATCTCATTTATGAGAAATATCATAAATTTTTATATTTTAGTTTTCATAAGTGAAAACTTCTGAACGCTGTTTTTAAATAAAAAATTATTTGGATGGATCAATAAAATGCATTACTAAGCACGATATCATGGTCATCAGACTAGACTTTAAAAATTATAGTCTTTAAAAATTAATTGCAAGTAAAACTAAAACGAATACAAACTTCCTTCGGTATGAAAAAATGGTTTTAGACTTCTTATTTATTAAAAAACTCGCTGTGCCCGCCACTTCGTCAGCGACCTTGCAACATTTTGTTCGATATCCACACTAAATCCCTTACGTTTTTAGAGCTGCCTTAAGCTATGCTGCATATCAGTTTATATATTTATTTACTTAATAACAAATATAGTAGGCACTGTACTACTAAAATAACTGCGTAGTTTTACTGCTTTTTCTCCATTTTCTCTTGGAAATAAAATATTTTAGCGGTATCCTATATTGGGATCAGGATACTTAGGTATCTCCTCACAAAATTTTGTTAAAAATCCATCCAGTAGTTTTTAGGTGATGCGAACGCAAAAGAAAAGCAGAAACACAGACAGATTGACAGACGGAAATGAGTTACTATTTTATTATATATATATATAGATATAGATACATACCCTTAAGCATTACCCTAATAAAATTTAAAGCCTCATTTTGTAAAATAAAACCTTTTTTTAATATTTGTATTTAATATCAATCATACGTCTAAGTTTAAATATGAAATGCTCCCTGAAGTATGCTTTGAATTCTGCAAAAATTATGATTTGCTTCATTTATTAAATTCTTTGTTAGGCTTTTTGAACAAAATATTTTAAATTTTAAATTTGTTGTCATACCTTTCGGTGAAGACCGTTTAAATTTGTTTTAATTTTCTTTTGTACATGTCAAGCATGAATCGACAAATAAAAATATTAATTTACGACACAATAAATTGATGACATTTGTATAAATATGAAAATAAATACTGTACGTATGTGCATATTTATTTACATGTATACATTAATACGTACTAGAGTTCGCCCTAAGGTCGAAATTCGATCAAATTTATTTTTGCAAACTATTTTTGTAAACATTCCTATTTTCAACTTTTTCAATAAACAAAATTTAATATCAATTTAAGAAATTTAAGAAATTCATATAGATTTATTATATTTAGCAAAATGGGAAACAAAATTGTAAATATTTTTCTACATGTTCGTATTATTTAAATTCAGTTATTAATACATATTTTATTTCGATTTGTGTTTTGGTTTAGAAAATTTATCTAAGTTCTTCTTCGAATCAAATTATACCTTAAATGTCTCTGTAAAAATTTGATTATTTTTCAATAAGTTGCCTTACCATCAGTTTATTATTACCATCAGTTATATAAAATTTTAAATTTTTATATTTTACTTATTTGTGGAATTTAACTTTTATCTTCCTCCACTTTACAAAGTAATTATTTATTTATTTTATACAACAATTAATATATTCTTTGACAATTAATTAATTTATTTAGATATTAAATGTGTCCAGCTTGTCTTTAATCATCAAACTTGATTATTATGAATGTCCTTTTAAATACTGCAGGATTTAATTAATCTACTTGAACCAAAATGCTTTGACAAATGACATTATAATAGTCATCATGATAATTACAGAGCCAGAACAATTAAATCAAAACAATTATTAAAAGTTCAATTAATAAAAGTAAATAAAATAAGAGATAAGAACACAAAAAAGAGATTTATCTAAAACAGTATAAAAGATAATAAGTTAAAACACAAGTTAAAAAATAATTCCATTAGAGCAGAAATATAATTCATTTTATTATTCCAATATTCCAATAATATTTAATTGTTATTTTAAGTGCTGTGTTTGAATAAAAAAGCAAATGTAAATTAAATATCTAGTTTCATGCTAACTTATAAAGAGCATTTACTGTATATGTTTGATCCTACCTTTACACTAACTTTATATTTTCCAAATTTCTGGTCTGTTATAAATTTCCTGAATAAAACAATTGCAATATATATACATTGGTTCAAAACCTTAAAATGTTAATATATATATCCCAGATTTAAGTGATCGGCGAAATCACAGCAAATTCAGTAGAATCATGATTATGCCCTTATGATCGTTGGTTGGTTGGCTGGTTTACGTAGCAGTTTGTCAAACATAAGCTAACAAGAAGAATTCACAACTCCTCCATATAATAATGTCTATTAAAGCGTGATTCAATGTGAGTAGCTGCTAGACCTAACCTGATGTATTTCGATATCTAGTAACTCTACTACACCAGTCCTTGATAACTCAGATATGTTGCTTATTATATTTGCTCCGAGAAATTTTTGTCTCAAAAAATATAGTGCCGGGAAAGTGCCTATTGCAAGGCAATCCTAGTCTAATAGCATGTACAGGGTGGGCCAAAAGAAACCAAGGGGTGTAAAAGTTTAATAACTTTTTTGTTTATTAACTTTTTTTTATTTTTTCTTTCAGATTATATAGACAACACTTGGAATTGTATTATTCAAACCAGAGATCAATTATTTTAACGCAAAGAGCATATCGCCGACATTATTGAAAATTTGATTATGAGTGATGAAGCTCATTTTCATTTGAATGGCTTTGTTAATAAGCAGAACTGTAGGTTCTGGGGTTCTGAAAATCCAAGAGCCATTCATCAACGCCAATTGCACCCCATCAGGTGTACAGTGTGGTGTGGGATCACATCTGAAAATGTCATTGGGCCCTACTTCTTCGAGAATGAAGATGGAAGTGCTGTAACCGTAAATGGAGAGCGGTATCGGTTTATGATAGAAAATTTTTTTTACGTCCTGCTCTTGAAAACTGACCTGGTATGTGGTTTCAGCAGGACGGAGCCACTGCCCATACTGCCCGAGACACAATGGCACTTTTAAGACAAATTTTTGGAGAGCCCTTGGTTTCTTTTGGCCCACCCTGTACATATATCGATCACCTAATACTCTGTTAACATTGTTAGCAGTCTAGAAATATACTTCCTGTTTCTAATTATCAATTAAAAGGAACGTTTTTCATCATAACATTCCACCTCATTTTACATTTTTCTACAAATGTCATGCTTCAGCTTTACAGAAGTAATATTCAAAAATACTATTCATAATGGTGCCAAATGGCAGAGAAACGGTATTGCATTGGAGATAACTTCCAAGAGATAGCGCCACTTCCTTCCAAAAGAAGTCGCTCTGTACAGATATCCAAACTATGCTCACATCAATTTGACAAACCAGCTTGGATAACATATTCTTAGGTTGGCCTACCAGCATTGAACAGTTAGTGAGCGATCTCAGTGACTGGAGATATGAATGACGAAAAACAAAACAGTCGATAGTTCCCACAAATGTGCTTTAATATAGAACTCTAGATTTATCCTTTATATACAGAACTTCCGCACTTATCCCATTAGAAAGATAATATGAAAGTCGTAAATCAATATTCTGTCACAGATTTTCTTCGATCATTCTGTGTATACCCTTGTATAGCAGCCATAAATTATACTACCTTGTTTAAGTACCGCCTACAAGGCAATAATTCATTGAAAAAGCTATCAAATTTTATTTGAGGGCTTATATGGTTAAAATTTACACTCAAAGCTGAAGTCATACCAGAACTCCATTACCCGTACCAGAACTCTATTATTCAGACAATTTAGCTTCAATAGGCGAGGATGCCGGCAATAAGATTAATCATATTCATTAACTTCCCATTCATATTTTTACAGACCCGAAGTTGCCTGTCTCCAATAACCAACCAAAGCCCCCACCAAGATTATGCCATTAATTTTTAGTAATAATTTGAGAATATAAACGGAACCGTGTATAAGTAATATTAATGGTAATATAATCAATATTAATCATACGTAGCGTAAAATTTTAAAAACCAAGTAACAGTGCTGGCAATTTCTACTACTTTCAATTACTCGATACTACTCAATACCTCTCAATTGGGTACTCAATAGAATTCAATACTTCTTTTTACATAATAGCAGCGGAAATCGTCTTAGTCATCAAATATTTTTAAAAAGTTATTTCTAAAAATACTACTCCAAAAGTATCGAGTAACTGAGTACAAAAAAAAAAAATGATTGAATATCTAGTACTCGGTATCCATTACTCAATAATTTGCCAGCACTAGTAAGAGTGCATATATTCGGCCATGCCGAACATTATATATCCTTCCCCATAGTAATGCTAGATATTACCCTCTTATGTTTATTTGAAAATATTTTCCAAATTTTTTGTTATTTTTTTTTTTACTTTTTTGTACTTTTTTCAAAATTTCTTGTGTTTTTGTAAATTTTTTTTTTAATTTTTTGTAAAAATTTTCATATATATTTTTTAGAAAATTTTTTATTAAATTTTAGTAAAAATGGAAGCGCTTTTCATCAAAAGTACTTTTTGTAAAATATAATTTTTTATAAAAAGTATTATTGTAAACATTCTTATTAAAGAAGTTTTTCATAAAAATACTTTGTAAACGTACTTTTTTTGTAGAAAGGGTTCTTTATCAAAAGTAATTTTTATAAAAAGTAGTTTTTTATAAAACTACTTTTTTATAAAACGTACTTTTATGAAAGTTTCTTTTTCCAAAGCGTTAAATATATGTTTTCAATAGAGTACTTTTTTGCAAAATATTCTTTTTTCAATTACTCATTGAAAATATTTTCAAAATTTTGTATGAAAATTTTTTGTAATTTTTTTGTACTTTTTTCAAAATTTTTTGTGTTTTTGTAAAATTTTTTGTAATTTTTTTTTAATTTTATGTAAAAAATTTTCATATATATTTTTTAGAAAATTTTTAAGAATTTTTTTGTAAAAATTAAAGGGTTTTTCATCAAAAGTACTTTTTGTAAAATGTACTTTTTTATAAAAGTTACTTTTTTAACCCTTTTTTTAAAGAAGTTTTTTATAAAAATACTTTGTTAAAGTACTTTTTTAGTAGAAAGGGTTCTTCATCAAAAGTACTTTTCATAAAAAGTACTTTTTTTATAAAACTACTTTTTTATAAAACATACTTTTATGAAAGTTTCCGTTTCAAAACGTTAAAGATATATTTTAAATAAAGTACTTTTTTGCAAAATATTCTTTTTCTCAATTACTAGTTATATTCTAAATTAATTTGTTGCGATTTTGTAGAAATAGCATCGACATCCACCATTCTAATAGAATAATACACTAACTAAAACCGCCATCACCGAGTTCCGTTGCGGTCTTGAAAGCGCAAATTACGCTAAACGCTAAAAAGGTTATCACCTAAAAAAATTTCCATAAACACAATGGAATTCTATTGTAAGATCAGAAGAAAAAAGTGTCTGAGGAGACTGCTTTACCAGCAAAACGTACCTTGCATTTTGCTTGAATATTTTTTTTTTTATTTTTATCTGAGAGTTAACACCCAGAGTTTTTGGTGGAAATCGAACCAGAAACCCCCCATAGTGGTAGACTAGCGCACTACCAATCGGTCTAAAGAGGTACATTAAAGAAAAACGCTATCAGCACTAGTGTGTAGTAACTATGGGAAAAACCTCTGCATATGGCTACAGACTGCTACCGAATCCAGAATACTCTTCAGATTTATCGGTGACTGTTTTCATTTTCTACATTTAAAGAAATTTCTGGATGGTAAGAGATTGGTGTCAAACATAGCCTTTGAGAATTCTTTTTCTTTAGTGGAAATAAGAAACCTAGAATGATGCTGCTCTAAATGTATCGCACTTGAAGTACACAAGGTTGATGCTAAAATACTTTTTTGCCGAATAAACTATATGGGATATTATCAGACTGCCCTCGTACTAAACACTTGTCAAACTCATAAGCTTCTCAACTTTCAAATATTTACACTTAAAAATTGTTTTACATAGAAAAACTTTTATTTACATGATAATAAATTACAGATTTTATTTTTTTCTTCATCCTTTGTACAACTTTAACCCCAACAAGGTGTTTGATGATCCAACAAAATATTTGTCTTCTCTTTTTTCAATTTTCTGTGTCAATAATTGATTTTTTTTTATTTGTAAATTTTTTATTGATTGTAAATGTAAAATTGACTTTAACACTGTTTTCATGTAAATGTCTGGGTTTTATTTTTTATTTCTTAATTTTATTCTGTTTTTTATACAACATCAGTGTCATTTACTTGATTTAACAAAATGTTGCTTGAAAATTGATTTCAATTGAAAGCATTACAACAAAAAAAAAATTATAGTTTTTGGTTGTGTGAAGTAGATGTGTAGGTTATCGAGAGCATTTTCTAAATTATAGAGTTAACAAGGGTTACATACAGCTTTAATAGTTTTTTTGCAGCATCGTGTCAGAGCAGTGTTTAAAGGATAAAAGCATAAGGATTTTTTTTTTACTGAGAAATATTTATTAAATTACGAAAAGATGTTAATAACATGAAAGATTTTTAAGTTTCGAAAAAAAAAATTCTAGGGTTTTAATTTGGAGAGAAGAATAGAGCAACATTTTAGCTGCTACAATGACGAGAGTGGCTCATATTGTCGCCTAGAAGGCCTTAAACTCTTAACTCTTTCTAAGAAGTGGTAGGCTACATAAGCTACACCACATATTTGACTTCCTCAGGGGCATATTGTCTATACGCCAATGCTAACATGGTATATGGGGCATTAGTTCCCGACGCTTGCCTTGGGTGCAGCAACGGAAAGATAAAACAATTTCGAGGTCTGACCAATGTCCAAACGACTGGTACCACAGGAACCGGTAACTCCACAGTCATTCCTCCGAATCTCTGTAACCAGTTATTGGTGAGGAACTTCGAGGAGTAACGTGGTGGCTGTGATTTGTACCTAAATCGCAGGAGAAGCGATTAAGTCCTATGTATACTGTTGCACTCTTAACAGAGGCATCGATTTTGTGTTAGGAGTTTCGAACACCTCCAATCCTTAAACAAGGGCTATCAACATGGCTTTGTCAGACATGGTCGCTATGCTCAACAAAAGCATTGATGGACTTATTGTTTTCATCCAGCGGTAAGACCACCGCCAGGTAAGGAAACACGCTAGTCACTGACATCGTCTACAGCATCGATATTTAGATGTAAAACAACTTTTCCTAGAAGGGCCTAAACATGCCTTTGTCAGACATGGTCGCTATGCTCAACAAAAGCATTGATGGACTTATTGTTTTCACCCAGCGGTAACATCACCGCCAGGTTAAGGGAACACGCTAGGCACTGACGTCATGTACAGCATCGATATTTAGATGTAAAACAACTTTTCCTAGAAGTGTCTTTAATGTATTTCCAGGAATTGTTTTCATTAAGGCCAAAGAGATTGTGACAAAATATAAGCGAACAATGTATACTTCTACTTGGGACCACCGGGTTACGCACCACTCGGTAGCTCTCCATTTTTGACCTCATCTATAGCATCCATATTTAGATGCAACACAATTTTTTCTCGAGGGGCCTTAAAAATTTTAATTTTTAAGGATCTACTTCAACTTGGGGCTACCAAATTTTGCAGCACCAATGTGTTAAGCCATCGATTGTATTTTCGGGAAATGTTTTTGTTGCTGTTACAGAAGAAATGCAGGACTCTCAAACTTATTTGTTCATGACTCCAAATAAAATTTTTCAAGGCCACTGAGATCGCCATATGATCAGGATGGAATTGTGAATAATTGTCGACAAGTAATTACAGTTTCTAAAGGAGGGGTTCTTGTTTGATTTCACATCTTAACATACCTGAAGAGTTCGTATAACACTTACAGTAATAGAGATAATAAAAATGATTATTGGCGCCCTGATACGATTTAAAATTTGATCCGTTTTTTATTGATTTAAATTTCGATCTTTTAATATAACGCTTCGATTGTACCTTTAGCTAATGTATGGTTCAAAGCAAAGACTCCGCTTTACTGCTGTTAAGTATTTCCAAAGACCCCCAGATGTTTGTTATATTCTTTTTTAATAATAAGAGGCACCCCAACTTAAGCATTGATTTTCAATAAAAAAAACATTATTTTTCTTAAAACTCAGCCAGCTTAAGAGCTTTAAGTCGAAGGTCAAGGAGGAGACATTAATAGCCTAGCAGAGCGCTATTTAAATGTGGCTTAATTATGATTTCCTCACATCGAATACGCTCGTCAACCTAACCATCCCCCCGGAGGTTCCAATTGTCACTGCAGTATATTGCAAATGCTTTGACGCGGTGCTCACGGGGCACTAGACGCTAGGGTTCCTGGAGCCAAAATCTGGAAGAAAATATCTTTTGTTTTATAACACGGGTTCTCTTCGAGGCCCGACCAGTGCCCAAAGGACTGATACCACTGGAATCGGTAGCCCCCTAGAGACCCTCTCGTCTCTGTGGCCGGTTATTAGTTAGGTCCCCTTCGAGGGTACACGTGGTAGTTGTGGTTTAAGATCGATGTATGCAGATTAGGTGCATTGTGGATCAAAATGTGCTGTTGCATTCTCAACAGAAGGAGTTGGATAGTCTACAATCCCTAAGCAAGAGATTAGAACATGAGTCCATGTCTTGTCATGTTCTAAAAATTGCTACTCACTGTGACTGTGCACTCACCTAATTCGTTTATCGTGCCTCTTACACAGTGCACGTTATCGTAGGGTGTGCCGTTACTACACAGTGGGGGCGCTAGTCTACGTTTTTGTTTCACTCGACGGGTGGTAAGATCACCCGTCGAATTAAGGCCCACGGCTAGGTATCGACATAAATCTTGACCACATCAACCTAACCAAACAAACAGTCAGTGATGACTGTCTTCACCGGAAGGTATGAGAACAGTATTTCATTTAAGGGCGAAACAAATCCATTTAATTTAGTTCCCAGTAGCCGATGTTTACTTTTAACAAATTCTTATATTTGACACAGTAGGATAATGCTCAGCAGTAGAGGATCTAGCTCGGCTAGAGTAAAGATATCATAGGGATATCTCTTAACACAAATACCAGTGACTAAATTCTTCGATTTTTAAATATTTACTTCTGGCACAAATAATGGGCATGGCAAAATTACCATATACGGACATAACTAGTGAAAAAGTAAAAAATGTTTTGCGGCTACCTAAGCGATACCTAAACGGTGTTAAGAATCATTCCTAGGAAGTTCATATGTTCTAGAAAGTTGTTTACTGAGATCTTAGGTTCATTTTCGTAGTTGATTGTTTCCTTGAATTTTGAACGGTTTGCTACCTATGGACCTGAACAGGGGAAAAAAGGTAAAAAAAATTGAATTTTTTAAAGTTTTTTGCGATTTTGACCTTGCAGATGAAGTTTTTTTGATTTTATATGTTCACAATGTTCTTTATGACAAGAGCTACAACATTGCCTCAGAGAGTATATCAAAATTCCAAACGGTTTGCAAAATATGAGCTTGAGTAAATGATCATTTTTTTGCAAAAATGACATCGAGGCCCCACATCTTTGAGGGCCCATAAAAAAAAACCTGAAGTACTTTGGGCAAAACTGGGAGACAGGGGTCTTTTTTTTTGGTCTTTTATTACGTAGTGGTGTCCGTATATGGTTATTTTTTTCCGTGTTGCACTGTGTTATTAGTGACAATTTGGGTTTTTTCCAACATGAATACATATTTACAATTAATATTTTTCTATATTTTTCTATCTACTCACATCGCCTGACCGTGGTAGTATTTAACACGTAGACTGACACTTCTTATTGTTGCTTCATATTCACTCAAGTTACATTTAGGTGCCTTCCAAAAACAACTGGTTGCTAATAACCTTAAATACTTAAAATATTATTTAAATTATTTCTCAAGAATTGTGTAAATTTTAAGTTTAATTATTTAAATTCCAAAAGCAAATGATTTCTTTGGGGAATTTACCATCAAGTACAAAACAGCACTTAACAATTGAATAATAAATAAACATCAAATAAATAAACGAATTAATTTAAATTTATGATGACAAGTGTCATAGTGAATGATGACAAATGACAAAATATAAATAATTAAATTACAAAGCCAGTGTTATTTGTAAGGAGGAGACAAAGGGTAGAGATTAAAATTAAACAAAGTACAGCTAAAGGACATTTCTGACAAATTAAATATTTCCATGTTGTCTCTAAATCAAAAATAAATTTTTACTTCAATTTTAAATTCATGGATTTAAAATTCAACAGAGAATTTCAGTATTTTTTATTTGCACCCCAAACACAACTCGAGCAGAGATGACCTTTTTAAAAGTTTCTAAATTTAAAAGTTTGTAAATGTCATTTTAATACAGTCTTTTTTATTGTTCTTTTTCTCTTTGCAGAAGCTTGCCATCCCTATGAACCGTTTAAATGTCCCGGCGACGGCAACTGTATATCAATACAATATTTGTGTGATGGTGCACCTGACTGTTCGGATGGCTACGATGAGGATGCAAGGCTGTGTACAGCAGGTAAGATAAATAAAAGTGGAAAATACTAATGGAAGAAAATAAAATAAAATAAAAATCACAGACAATGAAATAATGATGCTTTCAAAACAAAGAAGAGAGAGAGAAGAAAACAAAAATAAAATAATATTTATTATGATGAGAAGTTGACTTAAACGTTTGATAGTGTTTATAACAACTTTTTAAATATTCTGAAAAGTGTCAAAGTAAAATAATGAAAAGATTATTGTAGAAAAATATTAAATTCACTTGAAAAGGGAAATTTATGAAAATGTTATTTAAAACACAAATAAAAGTGCTAAATACAGTCATAACGAACCTTATGTGTCCTTCACCATGGTAATTTTATTTATTATTCTCCACATTGGTTTGCACAACTTTTTATTTTGGAAATAATTCAGTAGCTCATGAACCACTGAAGAATTCATAGAAGTAAATCAGCGATGTTTTTGAGTGGAGGAGCAGACGTCCGGCGCCCTAGATCAAAGATGTGGAACATGATTAACGTGGGCACCTGCTGGTTGGCCTCGGTCTTTCCACCGAGTGAAATTTAAGCGCAGACTGGCGCCCCCATTGTGTTGTTTAGCAACACTCCACGATATGATGTTGCATCAGTATCGCAAATTATATGTGATACAGTCATAATGAGTAGCAATTTATATAATATGGAAAGCCTAAAAGGCAAGCCTAGATTCTATATTATAGCCTCTTGCTTAGGGGTTTGGAGACTATCTAAACTCCTTTCTGTTGAGAGTGCAACATCACACTTGATCGACCGTGCACCATACCTACATAAATCGATCTGAAACCACAACCACCACGTGTACCCCCGAAAGGGACCTCACCAACATCCGGTCACAGAGATGATAGGCTCTCTGTGGGGCTACCGATTCCCGTGGTACCAGTCCTTTGGCCATTGGTCGGGCCTCGAAGAGGACCCGTGTAATAAAACAACAGACCTTTTCATCCAGACTTAGGTTCTAGGAACCCTAGCGTCTGGTGCCCCTATTTTCTACGAGTGAACACGATAATAATTTTTTACTTTTTATGGGAGATAACACGCCCAATAATTAATGTACATTAATAAGAGGGTTAGTGGTGCAAAATATCAAAGATAATTGACCATGCTCACATTTTAAGTAGCAAGAGGACTATAATAGTAGGTTCTCTAGTTACTTAACAAGTGGGAGTGGTAAATTATTCTTTCCGTAATAAACTTAGTTGGGTTATGATGAAATTTCCAAAAAAAAAATTTGTTGCAATTCGATGCAGTCGTTCTTAAATGATGCAATTACCAACGAAGCATATTTAATTTTATTTATATACATATCGATACCTTAATATAGAAAGGCCCTAACTAACATTTTTCCTACTTTACAGGAGAAGGAAAAAACGTAATAAAAATATAGTTTTATTTTTTAAAGCAATTTTTTATTCAATTCTCCTAGCGTTTTAATGCTGTAACAATTTTTTTTTATTTATACATATGTATTAGAAGATCATCTATCCAAATATGCAAAAAAAAACTCGAATTAAAAAAAAACGAATTAGGGCCTTTCTATATTAAAGTAACGATATATAGATTCAAATGTTAAGATTTTTTTTTTCTTTCACTTTGGGAAAAAAAATTACTTAGAAACTTATTTAGACACGGTGGACTGATTTATAACCAGATTAAAACTTATGCCGCTATTAGGATGAAATTTGCAGGTGTTTTCCCAAAGTTGGGGATAACTTTTTGGAAACACCTGGTATAGCTTTTTTTTCTAATAGGGATGATTTGTTAGCAACTTTCTTTTTGGCGACACTATTTTTAGCAGCTTAGCTATTTTCGTGTAACATTAAACTGTTAAATATGTTCAGTTTATTCTTTAATTTAACCAAGAATCGACTTACAAACGAACAATGCTTGTGAATGAGCGCTGGCAAGGTTGAATGAAGTTCCACCTTTTTATCGAAAAATTGTGTTCAGCTATCGAACTCATTTCTGAACAAGCAAAATTTGCTGTATTTGTTGTTAAGAGCAGCCAGAAGCGTTGCAAGAACTGTCATTGTGGATTATGGGGTGGGGCATCATTGGACCGTACTTTTTCAAAGACGACGAATTCAAGAACGTAACTATGAATAGCGAGCGCTACCGTGCATAGAACGGTAACGCTATTTATTGTCCAAAATAGTAGAACTGGACCTATTCATTAGGTCAACGGCTGCAATTTCAACTTTGAGTATGAAGAGCGATGCAATTTGGCATAGCTTTGGGCCTAAGAGCATTCTGGACTTAGTTAGCAAGAAGGTAAGTAAAGCTCAAATGCCGATAGAACGCACAAGTAGTAGTGTATCGGACACTCATTGCCGAAAACGTCATACACAATGAAATGAAAAACATTAATACTATAGTGAATAAAATCTAACAATTCGCCAAACAATAAAAAAAAATTAATGTCGCAGTTTTTCGGCTAAAATACAGAAAATGTAAAAATTTTTGAATTTCTAAATTAAAAAAACGTATAGTTCTGAATTGGAAAAAGTACCACCTTGAAATTATTGTTCAATATTTGGAAGCTAACTGCGATTATTTTTTTTAAATTTTTTTGCTGATTTAATATTTAGAATTTTTGACTGCCTGTCGGTCTGTCTGTCTGCCTGTGTTCACTTCACGTAAAAACTACTGAATGAGTTTTAATAAAAATTTTTGAAGAGGTACCTTGGTATCTCAGTTAAAATATTGGATACTTTAATGCCGTAAAAATATCTCATTTCCGAAAGAAAATAGAGAAAAAGTAGTGAAAATACGCAATTTTACCGGTTCAAGGGTTGTGCAAACTTGGCAGCACCTTTTATTTTTGTTGTACGTTTCCATGGTTCAAATTGAGAAATGTCAAATTAAACGCAGAAAAGAACTTGACGTTTAGCTGTGGTTCACATTCAACATCGGCCCTTAAAATTTAATCACTCGATACTTTTTAGAAAAATAGCATTATGTTGTAGCTTTTAACTAGAGCTTTAAAACCATTATACATCAACTAACACACTACCCTAAGTAGATTATAAATGTACATTCCGCTCCTGCTGGTGTCTAAAAATTAAATTTTCCCAATTTTTCTTTAATATTATCACCTAATTTGTAATCTAATTAATTCTTTCTTAGAGAGAATAAAAACGAACTTAAGCTTGATTATAAATTTCATTGTATTTAACCATGTATAACTTTTAAATAAAAATCCTTAAAAAAGGAAAGAAATGCCTAAAACTCAAAAAATATATTTTAGTGCCAAGTTCTCTACTTTGAGGCCACATAGCGCCGCCGCTGGTATGTTAATGGGGCCCAGCATCAAAACCTGAGCTCAGATACTCCTACTATGTCCACGACAAATATTGTATCAATCGGCTAAATTATTTCCAAAATATTTTGATTCTACCCCACTGTGCTGTGATGAAGGGTATAAAACCCTATTAGTATGCAATTAAATTATTCAATTTTTCAAACGTCTATTACCAATTTGTCAACAGATGACGTTTTTATTTTAGAAATTAATTTTCAACACTCCCAGGTTGCTTCAAATAAATTGATTTCACAAATGCAAGATTTTTGATTGCATAAATGTAAGAAGATGCAGGATGAAAATTTGCTATACTGAAACTATACAATAGACCTGTTACAGTTAATTAAATACCTGGTAAGGTGCAACTGAAACAAAACTATTGTTTTCTGAAATGTAAATGAATAAATCGAAACACGAAAAGTTTGCCAAAAACTCCGTACACTAGATTAGAAATCTGACAGTGCATACATACATACATACATATGTTTCGAACAATGACAACAACAAAAAAAAGAAACAAAAGTAATCAATTTACTTGGGAATTTGAAAGAGTGTGCAGGTGTATGTGCTGCTTGTTAAGCCTTAAGGTATGCAATTATTGTCCACATTTTCCGAACAAGAGCTGTGTGAAGTACATAAGAATTTTGTACAATTGAAATGAAAACCAATTTACTAGTTCAATACTGATTTTCTTCACCTAAGACCAGCTAATAAAGAACATTGAACAGTGGGCACAAGGGGAAATTAAAATGTAAATAAACCAAATTCCAGACTGAAAGTTGTCAACGTAACATGGGGGCTGAATAAAATAATATTTATTATTAATATTTGAAAATTTTATATTTTGGAACTTTTTTTCAACAAATATGCCTTCGCTTTGCAACTGTAAACTCATGCATATGCATGTATGAGTTCCTCCTGTCCATGTTTACAAATTGTTGATTGTTTGCGTTTGCATGAGAGCGTAACATTTTAAGTTGCAGCATGAGTAGAATGCAAGATGGGTTTGGTTTGAATACAAAAGTTAAATAAAACTTTTTGCAATCAAGTTCTTGTGAGAATGTTATTTGTTTTTGTTTTTGGAAACTTTGGTGTGTGTGTGTGTGTGTACAAAAGAGACTCGACTATACATTTGCTTTGCAACCATTTTCATATCTTTTGTGTAGTTGTGTTAGTTTCTGTTTGCAAAAAGTAAATATTGAATTGTTTGTTTGTTTTTGTTTGTTTGTTTGTTTGTTTGTTTGATTAAATCAATCAATTTTGCTTTCAGAAAATCATTTGAAATTGAAAGTTAAGCCTTTTGTGGTTAGAAATACAAATCAATGGAGAATGAGTAAATAACTTTTGAAATAAAAATTGCCAAATAACATGTTTTACAACTAAGAGGTATTTTTATTTTTTTTTTTTTTTTACTTAAAACAATTTTACTTTAAATAAAATATTCCTTAACTCTTAACACGCTGTACTACATTATGAACTTAAAACAAAAACATTTGGAACTTTAAACAAACACATTTTAATGGTTTTTTTACTAATCATCAAGTCCTTGTGTTCTTTTTCAAAGGAAATAAAAAATCCTAATTTTTTTTCGTAATAATAAAAGCTTATTTTAAAATGCTTTGTTTAAATTATTAATGACTAAAACAATAAGTATTTCCTTTGCTCTTAGTTCTTTGTCTCAAAAAGTGGACAAAGGTTAGAGAAATAAAAGGAAAAACTTCATTTATTTTGTTAAGAGTTTCAAAGGGAAGGTGAAAAAGTTGTTACTTGATATCTTTTAGTTGATATCTTTTAAACCATAGTTTTTATTTACATCCACACAATTTTCGCAAAGCCTCCTAGAAATAGTATTGTTACCAGGGACCGTAAATAACAGTTACCGTTTTAATAAAGTTATTTTATAACAGTTTTTATATAAAAACTCCATCTAACGGGTGGGTGAATTTTAAGGGACGATGTTGAATGTGAACCACACGTAAACGTCAAGTTTTTTTTCTGTTTTAAATTGGACATTTCTCAATTTCAGACTTACTTCATTTGAACCATGGAAATATACAGAATCGATCAACTCGTTTAAGTTATTCAGGCTTATTATGAAAAGGGGCGTTTAAATCGAAATGCATATCGTGCGCATCGTAATTTTTTCGGTCAATTTAATTGTCCAAAAGTGCGCACAATCGTAAAAATCGTGCAAAAATTTAAGAAAATCGAGTCTATAAGAGATGTGAAAATACAATTGCATGATCGTACAGCTCGTACTGTAGAAGATATTGCTGCTGTTCGCGATAGAGTGGCTGAAGAGCCGTCTACCTTAACTCGTCGTCGTGCCCAACAATTGCACCTCTCACGCTCGTCGTTGATGAACATTATGCATAAAGACTTGTATTTATACGCTTACAAGGTGCAATTGACTCAAGAACTAAAGCCTCTTGATCATTCTAAACGTCGTCAGAGTGGTGGCAAGAAAAGGCAACATTGGATGATCAATTTTCGAAGAAAATCATCTTCAGTAATGAGGCACATTTTCACCTCCCTCAGTGGATTCGTCAATAAGCAGAATTGCCGCATTTGGGCGAATGATAATCGAAGAGTGATTGTCGAAAAACCAATGCACCCACAAAGAGTGACTGTTTGGTGCGGTTTATGGGCTGGCGGCATCATCGGGCCGTACTTTTTCCAAAATGAGGCCGGTCAAGCAGTAACTGTGAATTGTGTTCGTTATCATCTCACAATAGATGATAACGAATTTTTTTATGGCCCAAATTGGATGATATGGATGTGGACGATGTGTGGTTTCAACAGAACAATGTCTGTTTAATCCACCACAATGGCTCTTTTGCGCAACAAATTCAATGGCCGTGTTATCTCACGTGGTGGTGATGTTAATTGACAGCCAAAATTATGTGATTTGGCACTGTTGGACTTCTTTCTTTGGGGTTATTTAAAAGAAAAGGTGTACATCGATAAGCCAGTAACAATTCAAGAGCTAAATGATGAGATAATTTGGCACATTAACGGCATAGAATCTCAATTATGCCTCAGCGTCATCGGCCATTTGGCCGATATTTTGTTCCATACATAATTGAACCATACGAATATTATCCACATAAAAATAAATGACAATAATTTCCTAAATAATTTGTATTTCATTCAAAATCAACATCGACCCCTTCAAATTTAACCACCCTTTAAAACAATTATTTTTCAACGTAAAAATAAAAACTCAAATGAAAGTTTTAAATTTTGCCGTGAAAAAATAAAACTTTTTTATGAGTTTTATATTTTTCAGTTATTTTATTTTTGTCCCAAAATTAACAAATAAAACTGACAATATTACAGAATTTTTTAACATTTAGTACTCCGACCCCTGTACTTAAATATTCGCTTACAAAGCCGACCCGTCTCTACTAGAAAACTCGTTATTTATTTTCATGTCCTTAAAATACACAACCACAACTTTTCACTTTCTATAAAAAACCAACTTTAAATCCTTTTAAACTAAACCACTTTGTTGCTTGAGGGTTTACTAGCATTAGCGTAGAATGACATATTTCCAAGGGAGGTCAAAACTATTTTCATTGCAAAATAATAAAATGAAAATAAATATATATTACAAATTTTGGAAATTCTAGGTCTGGGGGGACATTTCACCCCTAGAATGACATTTCTACCCCAATGTTTACTAATCTGTCTGCAATAGACTTTGTCTTGACTACTTGACTACATCCACCAACTGAGTACTAGATTTCATAATCACAGGACTAAAGCATTTGAAGGGCTCTTTAAAATCCTATAAAGCAAAGTGCAATTTATATTAATAACAGGATCATAAAATTCATAATGTTTGTGGCTTTCTTTTATACACAAACAAACTCAAACAAATACACACACATACTAACAATTAAATAGAAAAACATAGAAGTGTAAGTGTGTATGTACGTATATCAGCTGAGGTGTGTTAGAAATAGACACAAGGACTTCTTTGTGTGTAAAATTGAAGAGAAAAATTGTTTGTTTATTGACAAACAACAATAACAGTTAGTTACTACAATAAAAAATA
This sequence comes from Phasia obesa, assembly GCA_949628195.1. Lineage (NCBI taxonomy): Eukaryota > Metazoa > Arthropoda > Insecta > Diptera > Tachinidae > Phasia > Phasia obesa. The sequence goes on along the minus strand of OX451215.1, from coordinate 207,070,809 downwards.
ATAAATAATAAAAACAGATGATTACTCATCAAGTTGGTAAATTGCCAAGATTTTATGACGAGAAAAAATCAAGTAAAAAATCTATTGAAATGAATTGAATTGAATTGAATTGAATTGATGTTTTTTAGCAGAATTACATCGTAAAAAGATTTTATAATAAACAGGACTTTATTTGTATTCACTTAGAAATTATTTTGTTGAGTCTATTATTTTTTTCTCTCTCTTTCTCTCTTAAATGATGTAAAGCCATAGGATTTTAAAAATGTGGTTAACTAACAGCTGTGTGACATACAGTGTGATTATATTTATTCTGATTTTTACTGCAGTGGCCAAAGAGTTTTCTAATATTTTACACAACAGTTTATTTGTTGTAACCATTATTAGTTTAGTTAGAATCAAGGACATTATCCGGCTTTAGAAAGGAGGTTTATTAAGGCCTTTTAGAAGGCCTCTTTACTCCTTCGCCCTCCATACTCATATATTTTTTTCACAAGTCGCCATTGCAGATCCGTCCTTCCAAACACACTCATCTGCTGGCAATTGTTTTAGAAACTCTTTCGAAGTTTGTCTTAATACTTTTTCGAAAGAGTTTCTTAGCAAAAATTGGAAAAAATATTCCAAATTATATATATTTTATTTTTTGGACCAGCACTTAGGGGATGACCCCTACTCATGCAATGCATTGTGCCGCCGGAACTAGGAAATTTGGTTATGGAAAGGAGGATAGAGAGAGTAGTGTTTGTGGACATTTGACTTAAACCTTTCCATAGTGAAGCTGGCAGGAAAGACATCCACAGGGAGTTTATTCCACATACGAGCTGTTCAAGCGAAACACGAATTATCCTTCGAATGCGTAGTGCGATTCGATTCACTGGCAAATCGACCACAAATGGATAGGCTCTTAAGGGGAAGCTTGATGTACGCAAAAATGCGTATGTATCGGGTACAATTTCCCTGATTTCTTTAGAGCACATACCATTGTAGTAACGATAAAACTGCGAAATACATCCCACATTGCGTCGATGCTGCAGTGAGTCAATAGAGTTGGATACCCTTCTGTCACCGATGAGCTTCTTCGCCCTCTCCTGCACACGCGGTCGAGTAGCTCCAAAATAGACTTTGGGGCACCGGGCCAAACAGAAGAGTTGTATTCAATTTTAGGGCGGATATACACCATTTCAAAAAACCGAAGCACTTGAAAGCTTCTTTCGCGACTTGAAAAATGTGTTTAGTCCATCAGACATCGCACAGGATTTTCATGCCAAGAAATTCAAGAGCTGCTGATTGCTTAATATCAACAGCCCCCATAGCTACAGATGAAGATCAGGTGGATTGAATCAGTATCTTTTACACCGTTTCAAAAAACCGAGGCATTTGAAAGCTTCTTTCGCGACTTGAAAAATGTGTTTAGTCCATCGGACATTGCACTGGATATTCATGCCAAGAACATCAAGAGCTGCTGATTGCTTAATATCTACAGCACCCATAGGTACAGATGAAGCAACATCTTCGAACGCACTTCTCTATTCGCACAACCCCATTACGACATTGTAACAAGATCATGATTGAGCGTATCGTGCTCAGGTTTTGTCTCTTGGCTGCAATCTCCAACTGGTTCGGCCTATTATTGAACGAATATAAATATTAATTTTAATCATTTTGAATTAATTTTATGCTTGTTGGAATATTTTTTCTTAATTTTTTTGGGGAATTGAACCCATAACGCCTAGACTGACAGACTAACGCACTATTAATCACTCAAACGAGTTAGTCATTAAAATGACAAGAGGCCCTCAATTAAATAAAGGGCAATTAGATGAAGTTTTGCTTTTTAAAAAACAAATGATTTTTTTTTTTGAAGTTAGGCTTAAGTTCGTTATATTCTCTCTAAGTTGAAAGAATATTAATTACAAATTTGGTGATTAATTTTAAAGAAAAAATTTTCTGGATCGCTACATCTGACTTCAGCGCCTTCGCATCTATCTACTTTGGGTAGTGTTTAGTTGCAAACATCAGGTATTAAAACAACCAAACTCCGATAAGAGAATACGAGAAGTTTTATGTGCTTTTTCTTTTAAAATCTACCACTTTATATTTGTTGTTTCTTCAACCAACCTTTGGTTAGCAATGAAAGCAACTTTTGTTTATTTGTTTTGCCATACAAAACATGAAAATAATGCTTTTGCCATTTAAAATGTGAGATATAAAAATAGAACAGTACGCTTCCAGGAGGAGGGGGATAGTAGGAAAGTATAGTAAGTACAGAAAGTATAGTAGTTCTCTTTGGAAGGAATGATTTTGTGGAACAAGATTAACGTGAGTAACTGCCTAGTCGGCCTAACCTCACGGTGGTCTTACCACCGAGTGAACCTTAGGCGTAGACTAGCGCCCCCATTGTATAGTATAACAACACTTTACGATTGCCACCAATCGGTTTTGTGTGTGATACAGTCACAATGAGTAGCAATTTATATAATATGGCAAGCCTTTCCAAGGCAAGCCTAGATCCACATTATAACCTCTTGCTTAGGGGTTTGGAGACTATCCAAACTTCGTCTGTTAGGAGTGCAACAGCACACTTGATCGACCGTGCACCATACCTACATAAATCGATCTTAAACCACAACCACCACGTGTACCCCCGAAGGGGACCTCACCAATAACCGGTCACAGAGAGGATAGGCTCTCTGTGGGGCCACCGCTTCCCGTGGTACCAGTCCTTTGGGCACTGGTCGGGCCTCGAAGAGGACCCGCAATGTTTATCGCAGACCTTTTCTTCCAGATTTAGGCTCTAGGAACCCTAGCGTCTGGTGCCCCTATTTTCCCCGAGTGAACCGCGTCAAAGCATTTGCCATTCCTACAGTGACAATTGGAACTCCCGGGGGTTTGGAAGGAATGATATGAAATGATGATCGTGGCGAAAGCCGGTCTAACTAAGCATGCCTTTAAGAAGGCCTGAAGTGAGATGGCCTTTTTAGTTATACCGCTGGGTATTATCTAAAATATTTAATAAAAATTGAATTGAATTTTCGTATGTCTCCTGTAGTTGTGTGGCACTGATTTAAACAAGTAAAAGAGGGGTCAGTTAGAAATAATCTATATGACATTGACCTACAAAATATAGATGATAATAATAATTGCAAAAACTACTTTCAGTTGCTTGTGTTGATGCAACAGATAGTTGAAAACAGAAATGTAGAACTTATTCTTGAATTTTTCAATTACATTAGCAAAATGATGCAATAATTTCTTTCTATAGAGAATTTTGTGGGCGCTTTTTTTCGCTAATAATTTCATAAATATCAGACATGGTTGAAGAAACCTTGGGCCGAGTAAATCAGTTATAACTAAAGTTAAAAATCATAAAATTTAAATGTTATAAATTATTAATTGTTTCTTGGCATTTGTTGAAAAACCTGCAACTTTATTTTCCTTTCTTTCAGCTAAACGGCCACCTGTTGAGGAAACCGCTTCATTTCTGCAAAGTCTTTTGGCATCGCATGGACCCAACTATTTGGAAAAATTATTTGGCAGTAAGGCAAGAGATGCTCTCTCGCCGTTGGGCGGTGTAGAAAAGGTTGCCATTGCTCTAAGTGAATCGCAGACTATTGAGGACTTTGGTGCAGCACTGCATTTAATGCGGTAAGTTGTTAAAGAGAAAAATCGAAAAATACCCGTAAAGGAATTTAATTTTTAATTTGAATTGTACTAAAAACAAATTTCAAATACCTGAACAAACTGGTTGCTAAATTTAAAATAGATTAAAGTTTTAGTAAATATATTTAAAAATAAAAATGAATAAAATTTAGAAAAATTTTATTTAAACATTAGCAAAATCGCTACATTCGTATTTAGCATTATTCGCAACTATCTACTTCGGTTAGTGTTTAGTTGTAAACTTCACCTATTAACCCAACCAAACTCAGATAAGAGAATACGAGAAATTTGTATTTAATCATTATCGTTCAATGCCTTCCTTCTGTCTGATGTTTTTTTCCCTTAATATATACCACATTGAATTTGTTTTAGCTACAGCCAACCTTTGGTTAACAATAAAAGCAACTTTTGTTTATTTGTGTTGTCCGAAAATTATTATAACTTTCATCACACTTTTACAAGTAGAGACCCTACTCGTATAAGTTTGTCATTCCGTGTGTAATTTCTACAATCTTCATTTCCGACCCCATAAAGTATATATTTATATTCTGGATCCTTTTACATAGAGAAGTTGATTTAGCGATGTCCGTCTGTGTTCGGGTTAAAATCAACTTTGCCAAGGCGCAAAGATACAGAAAATTTTTGATAGTGCAATTCAACAATATCAGACCATTCCATTTAAGGATGCGGGCATAAAACCACGCCTATCTAATTTTTTTCAGGTTATTTTTATTTCTTGTTTTTCGGTTGTAATAATTTTCGTTTGCTTTATTTCTGTTACGAAATATTAGACGGCGACCAATAATATAATATCGCATACAGATCTCGGGTGGCAATAACCCCCGGGGAGGGCGATTTTGTGTTTGTTTTTAGGTTGAGATAGTGTTTCTACTTCGATTTCTATTAAATGCCTTTATAGAAAGTAATAAAAATAGAGGTGGCCACTGGGAACCAGGAGAGGGCAATGGGCTCCTTAGGGTGGGGGGATGTCAATATGGCAAAAAAATTATTCAAGTTTTTTTTTTTTTTTTTAGTTTAGTCTGACCATTCTAAGGCAATACTGAGATGCAGGATGGTCCTACCGAGCACAGGGGGTGGGCGACGTGCCCTTTTTTGGAATAGGAGGTTGTTTGGTGTAATATTGAGTTCGTTTTTAATAGGTTTAGTCGTTTTTTTTTTACTTCACTTACGTCTGACTGTTTTAATACCAATGTTTTTAGCGCGAATCAACAGAAGACGGAGTGTGCGGCAGCAAAACCCCCCTTCTAGTAGTAGGTTAATTCAAAATTGCCCTTCGTTTTCTTCTGGTTTTATTCTGGGTGTGCGGCGGCAAAAACGCCCTTCTAGTAAAAGGGCAATATTGGATTCGTTTTCTTCTGGTTTTTATGCCTTTTTTGCTTCTATTATTGTCCTACAAGACCAGTGAAACTTAGCAGCGCCCAACGGTCAACAAGGGTTAGCGAGGGTGTGTCAATATAGGGTACGCTTTTTTAAGATTTTAATCCTTTATTTGCTTTGATCATTGTGGGCGTAACGAATGTAGAAAGATCGTATAGGTGAGAGAGGAGGTTGCGGTAAAATTATAAATAACCGTGGCGAAGAGTATGTAAGGTTAGGTTAGGTTAGGTTAAGCAGGCAGCTTGTATAGAGGAGAAGAAAGAGAAGTGGAATAAAATAGCTCACTTGGTTCCATTATTTTGGTCCCTTTGTAATACCTGCAGATAAGAGGAGGGATAGACAGGGAAGATGGAAAACAAAGATCATTATAGACTAAGAAATTAGAGAAAGAAGTGGGTAGAAGGTGTTATAGGTCATAGACGGGGAAGATGTTAGCCGTGAAGGCTCTATTGGACGTGACATATCTTGACTAGCAGCTATGTCGCTTCAGTTGGAAGAGGGTTAGAAAACCAACCACAGTTCCTTATAAAGGAATTAATCCTGATTGGTTCCAGAGATGAAACACACGAAATGAATGTATGAAGTGAGGCTTAGGTTCGTCTTATTCTCTCTACGTTGAAAGAATATTTAAGCACAATTTCTAAAATTCATTTTAAATAGTAAATTTAAATATTAAAATATATTTACAAATTTCTCAGCTAACTTAGAGTTTAGTAGTTTTAAATAATATTATTAATTACTTGTGATTTTGATTGTGTTTTACTTTCTCTCATTTACTATTCTTAACCTTTAGCTTAATTTTGTTTTTGGGCAATATAAGTTGTCTGGTTGCTTATTTTAAGATGCTTCGGGGCCACATAAATATTTAATATGACCCAGAGAGAATATTTTTACCAACATCAAAATACATGTGAGTGTGTGTGGTTGAAAGGGGGGTGTCTGTAATATAAAATAACTTTTATTTTGTAAATTTAAAATATTTTCTTTGATTTTATTTTCATTTTTAAAGGAATTTTTTAATGAACGGTTTTGCTATCGTTTAAGAAATAAACTGACACTGCCTTGGTTTTTAATGATTAAACAACTAAATGTTGTTTAATTCTATATGAGTGTTAATTTAAAAGTTTTTTTTTTTTTTGTTTAAATATAAAACCACAGAAATCCGCATTAATTAAAATTTGTTTTATTTATTTATTACAATTAAAGCCATTAAAAGTTTTTGCTAAAGTTTAGCTTTTCGCACAGATGTTCAAGGACAATATAGTTGTGACAGAAACTTTGATTAGAAATTATTTATTCAACAGTTTTAAAACGAAAAAAAAACTATCTCTTGTGTTACGTTTGGAATACGTCGAAGGGAATTTTGAAGCTTTATTTATTTTTTCTAAAATTTATTGTTTAAAGTATTTTTTCTATTCAATCGATACAATTTTATTAAATCCTAAAAGCATGCTACTGATAAAATGCTTTAAATAATATAAATTTATATTTACAGTTGCCAGATGAAAAATCGTAAAAAATCGTTACAATGTAGAGAAAAAAATCGTCATAACATTTATGTATATCTACACATTTCCGTCTGTCTTTCTGTCTGCTGTCTGTCTGTATGTCTGCTTTTCTTTTGTGTTCGCATCACATAAAAACTACTGGATGGATTATAATAGAATTTTGTGAGGAGGTACCCTAGCATCATGATTCCAATGCAGAATACTTTTTTCCATAAAAATATCTTATTTCCAAGAGAAAGTAGAGAAAAAAAGTGAAAGTACGCAATTTTACATTTGTAGAATTTTATTTGAATTTTAGAATTTTATCCAGGGATGGGTACAGCTAGTTTTTTTCTAAAACTACTAGATCAAAAAATTTGTTCACTATAAGTGAATGTTGAGCAAGTAACGGAATAACCTTGTTCAAATATATAACTCACTCGTGGTAAGTGGGTGTACTAAAAAAAACGAAATGCACCTACCAGTTCCTATAAAATCTAACAATTTAAACAGCTGAATTTTGGGTAAAGTAGAAACTAAAACAAAGTTCAAATAACCGGATTAAAAAAAAATTGCGTGAATTAAAAAGTTATGTTATGTTATAAGTTGACAAAAAATATTTTTTTTTTTTAAACCTGTAACTGTATTAAAAACAGAAACCGGGTTTCTAGAAAAAAACCGAAACCGGATTTCTAGAAAAACCGAAACCGGATTTTCAGAAAAACCGACACAATTTTATAAATAAGAAAACCGGTTTTCGGTCAGGATGTAGGTTTCTAGTAAAAAACGAAACCGGATTTCTAGAAAAACCGAAACCGGAAACAAAGATCAAATATCCGGATTAAAAAAAATTGCGTGAAGTAAAAAGGTATGTTATGTTATAAGTTGACAAAAAATATTTTTTTTTTTTAACCTGTAACTGTATTAAAAACAGAAACCGGGTTTCTAGAAAAAAACCGAAACCGGATTTCTAGAAAAACCGAAACCGGATTTTCAGAAAAACCGACACAATTTTATAAATAAGAAAACCGGTTTTCGGTCAGGATGTAGAATACTCTAGTGGTACAGACAGACATCCGTTTCAAATACAGAACACCAATTTTTGGAATTTTTGGAATTTTTTTCTATATATCCGTCGTCTGTCGTAATATTTAGTGTAGACGTAATTAAACAAAGAACTTTCGAGATATAAGCAATGGTTTCCTAACCTTATCCACCATTTAAAATAATTTTCAAATCAAAAGATTACTTTAAAAACAAGGTAGGGGTGCCCTAACACAAAGAAATCATTAAATATGGTAGCGCGCGGTAGTCCATCAGTCTGGAGGTTCAATTCCTGGCAAAGACTTTGGGTGTTTTCTGTAGACAAGAAAAAAGCTTCGCTGAGATAGTATTGTCTTTAAAAAAAATTTATAAATCTATATTTTATTTAATAACAATATAAGTATGTATATTGTTGGCGGCGAAGCAACCAATAAATTATATTTTGTTAAATTTTTATGATAAACTTTAAATTTTATATGGCTGTACAGAACCCTTTGCGGGTAAGTATCTCAATTCGATTTAGTCTTTAGCAAATTCCACAATAGTCCTTAGCAATACAAATAACTACTTTTGTACATCTATTCCTATTTCTGTCGCATAACTTTGTGTTTACGTATGCGTTTTTAAATTACTTTTAAAATCCCGCATTTTTCTGTATCCTTTCTTGAGCTTAAGGTCGTTTTTTAATAACAGTTTAGATTAAATTAAGGCATGACTAGAGCAAAATGTGTTGGCAAATTATTTGCGACGTGAACAGAAAAAACAATGACATGATAGCAAAATAGTTTTGGTTGGAAGGATAAGGGAAATGCTGAAAGCAAAACAAAACAATGACTCATACAAAAAAAGTTCAAGACATAAAGCTAATTTTGACTGTAAAAATAAATAACAGTTTTTTTTTAAATTTAATTAAAACAAAATTAGATTTTTTTAAATATTTTGCCAAAGACCTAAAACAATTTAAATTTGCTTAATGCTGACTGTTGGTTAAAAAATTTAATTTTTTTTTTTTGATGTACCACCATTGTGTCCTCCTCTTGTGGTCACTCTAATACGTGATAATGGCCATATATTAAAAATTCATAAGTGAACCTTTTTCAAACAACATTATCGGAAGCGCTGAGCATGCTATTATAGCGGTTATACTACTGCCTAACTTAGACGAAATTTATGTACAGGTTTTAATTAAACAGCTCAAATTCAATTACTGCAAGAGACAATTCGTAGTCGTATATCAATCAGAGATCGTAGAAATGTACAAGAAATTGTAATGGACACCTTGAAAACACTGTACACCTTCTATACACTGAAGACATTGCCTTTCTTTCGGCATGTACATCTGATATTAATGTGTGGCTATGACTGTACTTGTGTACATCTTGTGTATATGCTTTAGCAAGCAAACACATGGGTGGGAGTTGCCATATTAGTGTTTTTTGTAACTTTTTAACTGGAGACATAAAAGTGAAATTGGGTATTTTTTAAATAAAAGTATATTTTTTATATTATTTAAATCATAAAATAATCTATATTTCAAATTCAAATCTCTAATACAATTCCTTAATCATATGATTAATCATATGAAGTTACAAAACAAATTCAATGGTATATTCAACACGAATGTGCATACGTATATAAAGTTAATTCGATGCTTTTAATGTCTTCAATGTACACATTTAGATATAATGCACAGAAGTGGACACTCAAGAGTTATTCGTGTATAAAGTGAGTCATGCATACATTTTTCAATGTATTTTTTTTTTCGATGTCCATTGTGTAGCTTTGTGTGTATAGAGGATAAAATTTGTACACTAAATTAATCCCTGATATCAATATGATTACCAATCAATGCAAATTACCGAAACATGGGTAATAAAAATTTATCATCCAGAAATGGCAAATGACAAATGTTTAGTAAGATTTCGAACCACATAGCAAGGCTCTGCACCACTACAGAATCACATGATGGTGTTGCTCCTACTCAACGCCAGATGGCAGCCTCATTATCCTGGCATAGACTATAGTACATAGATGAAAAAAGAAACAATAAAAATTGTTGAAAGAAGGGAAAGTAAACAAAGGGACTAACAAACTCCCAAATCTAACATGGAAACCGCGTAAGGAGAAGATGCTTTGTAGAAGCCTTATGCTCCCAAGATGAATAATGTTAACAAATTATAATAATGTTTTATAATAATATTCCATTTGTTTCTAAGAAGCTGATACGTTGTGATTATGTGTAAGAAATAGAATTTCGATGCGTTCGAAATATTTCTGCCTAATTTTCCTAATTTTCATCAAGTGAATAAAAAGTATATCTAACTACCAAAAAAATGGTATTTAGAAATTTCAAAAATATTCTTCTATGCACTACACGTACGGTAGTCAACGTATGTATGTGTTTCCGTAGTGGAGTACCGAGTAAAAACTATATTGTCATGTGTTGGTAGAGACGTCCACCCCGTTACCGCTTAGTCATTACATCGTGGTGGTTTTTTGCCTCTTGTATTGGTGTTCCACCTGTAAAGCCAACTTCCTAGGATCTCCTGAGTAATTAGCTCCACCGGATTTTGTGTTTTTGGTTTATTTTGCCATCCATATCCTTCCACGTCCTAGTATGTAAAGGTCTATTGGTGTCATGCCCGCTATCACTAGTACAGATATGAAACAAGATTAACGTGGGCATCTGCCGTGATGGCCTTATCCCACGGTAGTCTTACCACCTAATGAATAAAAACGTAGACTAGCTCCCTCATTGTGTAGTATAGTAACACTCCACGATATGACGATACCGCCAGTATCTCAATTTGTGTGTGATACAATCAAAATGAGTAGCAATTTATATAACATGGCAAGCCTAGAACCCATGTTCGAACCTCTTGCTTAGGAGTTTGGAGACTATCCAAACTCCGTTCTGTTGAGAGTGCAACAGCACACTTGATCTACCGTGCACCACCTCTATATAAATAGATCTTAAACCACAACCACGACGTTTACCCCCAGAGGTGACCTCACCAATAACCAGTCGCAGAGAGGAGTATGCTTTCTGTGGAGCTAACTGACTCCCGTGGTACCAGACCTTTGGGCAGAGAACCCGTAATATAAAACAACAGATCTTTTCTTCCAGATTTGGGCTCCAGGAACCCTAGTGTCTGGTGCCCCTATTATTTTCCCCAAGAGCACTGCGTCAAAGCTTGTACATGTACTGCAATGACAATTGGTACCCCCGGGGGGACTATCACTAGTACAGCGCTTGCAAACACCGTACAATACGCAGATGTTACTCGTAGTGTAGGTGTTCTTTGCAAGGCCAACAATGTTTTCTTCTTCACTCGCTATATATCACTTACATAGGGAACAACGATATCGCACGCCTCCATCAGCTGGCTATCAATGGCGTCAGCTGTCCTGTGTACTTCAATGCGTTGTTTACAGCATAGGGGATCTGATGTGGGTACGTCATCCATGAATCAAGCCTTATTCCCAAATAATTGAGAAATATCTTTGTTATCATTGTAAAACCTTCTATCTCCACATGTATATGATGTCTGGTAAGAATCAGTATTTCGGTTTAAGCCGTAGTGGTAAAGCTTGTACATCTAGCCACGTTTAGGTCCTTATCATTACTTGTCTTAGTTTTGGTCTCATCGTGTATTTCGGGCTCCAATTTCCTCATAGCTTATAGTAAAAATAGAGGTTTCTAAATATGATACGATATTTCCAGATTACTTTCTGATGTCAAGATGTCTTTCCTTATCATTTTGTTTGAAAGAAAAACTATAAATAGTTTATTGCCAGGATGCTATAATATTTTCCTTTCGAATAAAAATGTTTATAAAAGGATGCTTAAATGCTTAATATTTGTTCTTTTTTCAGCTCCGATTTGGAACACTTACGTTCGGTATTTATGGCTGTGGAGAATGGAGATTTGGGCATGTTGAAATCGCTGGGCATCAAAGACTCTGAACTGGGCGATGTGAAATTCTTTTTGGAAAAATTAGTCAATACCGGTTTCTTAGATTGAGTAGCACCAGATCCGGCTTCTGGATATTATTATGCACATTCTTTGCCCATTAATCCTAATTTCTATTCATACTTAGGCACTCCTCACCACAATTACTACTAAGTGAGTGTAATGTCATCTAACATTTAATTTTTTATATTATTTTTAAGCATCATTTTATTTTTAATTTTTTATTGAGAAAATAATTGAAAAAATAACAAAAAAAAAAACAAAACATTATAACAACTAAAACATATTCTGCCGCTCTCTTCAGCTTCTAAATTTTATAATATTTTTTTCTGTCTTTCTTAAAAGTTAATTTTCTTTAACAGTCTTCATACTTCATATTGGTTTGTTTTATTCTATAAAAAAAAAATTAAAACATCTCCAAAACATTAACAAAAAAATGTGTAAATTTTATTAAAATGCGGAAGCAGGATCGGTTAGAACAATGAAAAAAAAAATGTTTTACAAAAAAATATATATTCAAAAATATAAAAAACTGCATGTATTTTAAGCACTTTCTTTCACAATCTAAGTGTGTTTATTTTTTAAAGATCTTAAAGAAATTAAACTAAATGGTTTTCTGTCAATGTGTTTCTTTTATAATTAGAAAAAAAAAAATAAATAAAAATATATATATATATATAAAAACGTATCTCACACAATTCCAAAACCAATGCAAACCTTCCGAATTATACAAAATTAAAAAAGAAGGAAAGAAAATGTTAAATAAATAAAAACAAAAATTAGTATTAAAGAATCCCCCTTAAAGCCCTGCAGCTAAACTTAAAATAGTTTAAGAAATTATATATAAAATAATTAATATAAAAATATTATATAATTAAAAGGAAGATAAAATAATTTTTACACACACTCCTTTTGAAAAGAAAAAAAAAAACAACAACAACAACAAATAAAGAGAGAGGAATAGCATGCCGTATCTATGATAATTATTAAGAAAATATTAAAACAAAAATATATAAAATTTATTTGAAAAAAAATAAATATTGAAAACTAAAAATTGCTAAAATAAAAACTTAAAAAAAATATAAAATTTAAAATTTTGCAAATTTTAATTAGAGTTCAAAAATATTCAAAATGAAACTTTTAGTAAAAACGTTATTAAAATATTTATAAGTGAAAAAGGTGGATTTATATTAAAAGACTTATGTGAAAACTTGGAAAAATATTCTATTTTGATTATTAATGATTTAAATAAATTAGAAAAATAAAAATTAATGGTAAAAAAAATAATTAAAAAAAATTCAGTTAAATGCTTTTATAATAAAATATAAAACAAATATTTAAAGTTGATAATAAAAAGTAATTTAGGTTGTTTTTATTTATATTAAAACGGAATTTTTGATATTAAAATATTTTTTTAATTTAAAAAAATTTATTTTTATTATAATTAAATAGCTCTAGCATACAGTTTGTGTTTGCTTATTATTTTTATTATTACAAAAGAATTAATAATACCAAAAAAATATTTTTTAAAAATAAACTTTTATATTAAAAAAATCAATTACTTTTATTTTTGATTTTAATTTAATTTACACTAATATTTCAATATTATTTGTATGTATTTTTAAACATTTTTTAAACAATATTAATAAGAAAGAGTTTTTTATAGTTTTCATAATAAAAAGTAATTAATTATTTTTTTTTTTTAATTTCAATTTTATATACTAATATTTTAATATTATCTTTATGTATTTTTATACATATTTTAAATAATATTAATATTTTTAATATATTTTTTATAATAAAAAATGATTTTTTTTTTTTTTTAATTTCAATTTTGTATACTAATATTTTAATATTATTTTTATATATTTTTAAACAACATTACTAAGAAACATTTTTTTATCTTTATGTATTTTTATACATATTTTAAAGTCTGTTTTATTTTGTTATTTGTATTGTTTTGTTACACAGTGGTTATAACTATGTATTATTGTATGAAATATTTTTTCTTGTATTTTAGTCCTTGATAATGATATCCGATGGATATCGAAATATCGGAATAAACTTATAATAAAATCTATTTTGAAAAAACAAAACTGGCCTCAAGCTTGACTATTTCTTCCTTTAAATTTTAAACAATATTAATATTTTTAATATATTTTTTATAATAAAAAAAATCAATAATTTTTTTTTAATTTAATTTTATATACTAATATTTTAATATTTTTTTATGTATTTTTTTATTATTTTTTTTATATTTACTATTATTTTTTTATATTTTTCATAATAAAAAAAAATTAATTAATTTTTTATTTATTTATTTTATTTTACTTTAATTTTTAAATTTGTAACTTAAAAATTAATTAGCATTAATGCTATCTGCTTAATTAAATTTTTAATTTCAATTTAATATATTAATATTTTAATATTATATTTTTCATAATAAAAAAAATCATTTAATTTTTTTTAATTTCAATTTAATATATTAATATTTTAGTATTATTTTTATGTATTATAATAAGAAACGGTTTTTAAATTTTTATTAAATTTTTTTAATATTAAAATATAGAAATGTATTAAATAAAAAATAGTTTAATATTTAAGTTAATTTTATTTTTCCAGCTTTTAACTAAAATTATTTTTTTTTTAAATTTAATATTAATTTTTAATTACTAATATGTTGTTATTTTAGCTTTTTAGCTGTGACGGCACTATCCAAAATGAGTAAATTAGCATTATTAATATTTTTAGTAATAATAAGTAAGAATTCCAGGGCTTTAAAATTATTTTCCTTTATTACTTTTGACTTGTTTTAATTATGCGTTAGAGAATATATTTTAATATTTTTTTAATTAAATAAAAAAAATTATTTTAAATTTTATTTTTTAAACAAAAATTATTAATTTTACTATTGCATTTGTATTGTGTTATTTACGGCAATAAAATTATTATGAATTATTTAAAAATATGCTTTAGATTTGTTAGTACGAAAAACATATTATTTACCATAATTATAAAATTATTTTTAATAATTTTATAATTATGCTTTTTTAAGCTTTAGATCTTTTTTATAAAAAAAAAATTATATATATTTTTTATTTCCAATATTTCACTACACCATTGTGTAGCATCGTCAGGAAACAAAGATAGTCACAATTTAATTGAATGAAAAAATTTTAAATTAATAAAAAACCATATTTTTTGTCAATCAAATTTAAATTTTATAAGTTTAATAAAAAAAAAATATTGAAAATAAAAATTAAATTAAAAATTATTTTATAAAAAATACCCAAAGCTTAAAAAACATCATTATAAAAAAATACTTTTTAGTTTAAAAATAATGTTTTTAATTTTATATATTACAACAAAAATATTATTTAATAAAACTATAACTGAAGTCTCAATTACATTTGCTTAAAATTAGTAATTGTAATTGAAAATGTTCATTTAAAAATTATAAATTTTAATTAATTGCAATTAGGAAATATTTATGCAAAATAAAATATGTATTCGCTTTTAAATAAAGCTGCTCTTTTATTCGTTTAAAAAGGATTTTTATTTTTAATTTTTTTTTGTAATAAAACTAATTTTTTGATATTTATTTCAGTATATTCATTTTCTGACTATGTATTTATATTTTAATATATAAAAATTTATTTTTTTACTCTTTATAAAAAATATTATATTTTTATGTAAAACGTTTAAGAAATTTTTTTATATAAGAGAAATCTTTTTTTATTATTAATAAAATTTTTGGGAAATTAAATATTAATTATTTAATATTATGCTAATTACCCATAATGTTTTTTAATAAAAATGCAATTTATTTTTTTGGGGAAAAAATTAAGGTTTATTTTTTTTAATTTTTTGAAAAAAAAAATATTTTATTTTATATTTAAACTTTTAATATTTATTTTCGAAAGCTTTAAAAGCTTTTGGTTAAAATAAATTTTAAAAGACATAAAAATTACTCTTTTTTATTTTATTTATTTTAACATTTATATATTTATTCTTAAAATATTTTTTTCTAATTTTTATGGATAACATTATACTATATTGAAATATATCAAATATTTTTATATATACCTAAAGCATTTATTTTCTTATTTACTTAATTCCGCGCACCACTCATTCTTTTATATAAAATTATTATTTATTATATAAAATATATAAATATATATAAAATATGTATGTATATAAAATTATGATTATTTTCTTACATTATATGTTTCAAAAAATTATGATTATATTTTTTTCTTTTAGTTATTAATTTTTTATATCATTAATACCTAAAAAATAATTTTAATTTTAATATTTTTTAATTATTTTTTTTTATATTAAAATTTATGATAAAAATTTTATTTTTATATTTATTAATAAAACAATATGCTATTTTTATTAAACATATTATATTTGTATATATGTGTTGTAATTTCATTTTATGAATAAATATATAATTTTATAAGTTTGTTAAAAAGGACTTTAAAACTGAAAAAGGACATTTATTTAAGAAATAAACCATTATGATTTATAAAAAACTATAAAAAAAATATTTTTAAATTAAATAAAAAAATTATACAAATATTCAAATATTTAATTGAATATTTACAAACTTACTAAAATGGTTTATACTGAAAAATAAACCTTAAAAATGCAATTTGTTTGTGTTTAAAAAATGTTTTTTTATTACAAAAAATAAACTAAAATTAAATATTTCTTTAAAGTTTTTCCAGCAAGTCGAGTAAAGTAAACCACCATAATTGAAAAAGAAAACGAAAAATGAAAAATCATATTACTTAAACTATTTTATCAAAATATTATTATAAAAAAATGCTTAAAATTAACTTTAAGAACTGGCAAATATTTGTTGCTAAATAAAATATTTAATTAAGTGTTACATAAAACGAAAAAAAAATCTATTATTCTAAAACAAATAAATCTCTTACATATCAACTTATTGCATTAGATACAAGAAAAATATATTTATTGAAGCAAATAAATAGTAAAAATTTTTTGAAATTTATTTAAATGTTATAAAAAATTCATAAAAAATTTTAATAAAAAATATAAATAATATTAATAAAAAAAAATATTAATAAAAACGAAATCTCTGCATGAAAGTGAAACATAAAAAAATATTTTTTTTAGCAAACTTGACAAAAATTATTATTTTATTATATTATTTATTACTATTCAATTTAAAAGAGTAATAAAAGCTGACCATTTTTGTTTAGAAAATATAAAAGCTTTAAAAGAACATTGTACAATTTTTAGAAAAAAAAAAATATTGTGCACACTTGAAATGCTAAATAAAATATTTAAAATAATATTTATTTATTTTCATGCAATACATTATTAATTTTAGTGCCAAATTTTTAATTTTTGTTTTATATTTTTTTTTATAGATTTTTGCTTAAATTCATTACTCATCTACAAAACAATAAAGAATGTTTTATTTTTAACACAAAAAAGCTTTAGAAATTTTTGCTTTTGAAGAAATTTAAGCTATAAAGCTTTTTAGTAATATATTTTAACTTAAAAGGAAATAGTAAAAGCTGTAACCAAAAAGCTAAAAAAAAAATTTGGTTTTTAATAATATATTTTTTATAAAACTTAGATAGCTTTTAGCTAAAGAATGTATTTTATCTTAAAAGCTTGTGCTGTAGAAAAGCCCAAATAATCTTTGAAGTAAAGAAAAAACATGGTTTGAAAGCTTTTGAAGTTTAGTTTTTTTCCGCAAACTTTATAGCAATAAATACCATTCAAGCTATTTATATATTTTTAAAGAACTTTCCGCTTATGTAATATTTTCTAAAAGCTTTAATGATATTTGAGGTGACAAAAATTTTAAATATATTTAATATTAATTGATTTTTTTTTAAAACCTTTCAATAAGTTTGTGTTATTCTTATCAGAATTTAAAGTTTTGAGTTAAATTGCAATAATTTTTTGTTTTTTTATTTTAAATTAGCACAAGTAGGCACAAATTAATTCAGCAAGCTTTTTTTAAAGCTTTTATATTTAAAACTTTTAATATTTATTTTCAAAAGCTTTAAAAGCTTTTGGTGAAAATAAATTTTAAAAGACATAAAAATTACTCTTTTGTATAAAAAATATATTTTAAAATATGTTTTATTTTTTAAATCGTAATTTATTTTTTAACAATTTCGTTAACTCTAAATGTCGTGATAAAAATTATTCGCTCATGAAAGTAGACTTAAAAACCAAATGAAAAACGATACATATCAATTAGTTTCTATAAAGTAAATTAATAAAAATAAATTCAATAAAAAAAAAAATCTTCACCAGTTCTTTATCAACCAAAGTTATGAAAAAAAGGAAATTTA
Organism: Phasia obesa; assembly: GCA_949628195.1. Classification (NCBI taxonomy): domain Eukaryota; kingdom Metazoa; phylum Arthropoda; class Insecta; order Diptera; family Tachinidae; genus Phasia; species Phasia obesa. Next base: position 207,052,903 of record OX451215.1, on the reverse strand, counting down.
ATCATAAAAGGCATTTGAATGTAAAGAAAAGTTAAAAAAAAATATTACCAATAAAAGTTATTTTTATAAAAAAATGAAAAGTCACAACAAAAAATTAGCCTAAAGAATGCAACAAAACTCAGAGCAAGAAAACTAAACCCACTTAAGAAAATCTATAAATAAGAAAAAAATTATTTTTAAAGAAAAACTGCACATGTTAAATTTTTTTTTCAAATTTCAAACAACAGCATTATGACTAGACAAAAAACAAAAGCTTAAAATTGAAATAAAATAATAAATAAAACTATAACTTGCTTGAAATTACACAAAAAAAAAGAGTTAAAAGTACCTAAAACGAATATTACAAAAAGAAAACTTAATAAAAAAATTATCAAAGTAGTTTTAAAGCAAAATGAAAAATTTAAAAAAATAAAAAAAAATAAAAAAATTTACATTTTATTTCAAAAACAACAGAAAAGCTCCTAAATATAAAATCTGTTACTAAAACAATTAAAATTATATAAAATATTTATTAAATGTTATATGAGAAAATAAAAAAAAAATATTAAAATAAAAGGCAAACTAAATGTAAATGTTAGAGTCACCCACAAATAATATTTAAATGAAACAATTACAGCTGTGTACCCAAACGAAACGATTACACTGAAAAAAAAGTAAAAAAATTTTTTAAAAAATAACTTTACATTCAAACTTGTAGTGAGAGTAACAAACCACTTATAAAAAAAATACAATTTTTTATTTTTAATAAATTTTTCTTTCAACAGTTCTCTTGTGTTGATAAATGAAAAAAAAAAATAAATAATTTATTCGCAATAGCTTGTAAAATAATTTATTATATTTTTCAAATTTTACAAAAAAATTTTTGATGTATTTTTGCAAATTATTATTAAAATTTAATGTAGTTTTAAAAAAGGAAATATAAATTTAATGTTTAAAAATTAATCAACAGACATATCAAAATACAACCAACCAAACATATCACGATGAAAAGAACTAAATTTATAAATTAAGCAAATTATTATAGAAAAAATGTTTATTCGAAATGTAATTTATAAGAAAATCTAAAAACCCCAGTTTTTTATTAATATTTATTTTGTTTTTGTTTTTTTAATTAAATTTTTAAATAAATACTTTATCTGTCCAGGATGCCCGAAGTTCGCTTACAAAAATATGAGTACTTTTTCGTTTTCAAAACAAGCAGATTTTAAAAAGTACTTTTTCTGAAAAAAAGTACCTTTTCTAGAAGAGTAGCTTTTCTAAAAAAAATAGTTTTTGTGCAAAAAGTACATTTTCTTAAAAAGAACTTTTTATGAAAAAGTACCTTTTTTAAAAAAGTACCTTTTCTAAAAAAAATACTTTTTATAAAAGAAGAACCTTTTCTAAAAAAATCAACTTTTATTACAAAAGTAAATTCTCTACAAAAGTACCTATTCTAAAAAGTACCTTTTCTATAAAAATTACGTTTTCTAAAAATCAAAAGCTTTAAAAAATTAAAATTCACTTGAAAATAATATTTAAAGCGGAAAGTCAGTCAATCAACACGGTGTCATAGTTTCAAAGACTCTTTTTGCAACGAACAAATTATGGCCAATTATATTGCTAATGACGGGTAGTTGTGGACAATTAATTACTAGTCATAGTACTGGACATTCACGCTTAATGTGCGCTGCCTTTGTTTCACAGCCAAAAAACATTTTCTATCTTGTTTGTTATCTCGGCTTTATGTTTTTTTTTCTCAAGTTACAGGAACCTATCACCATTATCCATAAAGTGAAAAAGGTACTCTGAATTATAGGTGTGAAAAAAGTACTTCCGTTGTAGTTATTTTTTGATACTTTTTAATTTCTACAAATTAATTTCTCAAAATTTGTAAAATCGAAAGTTTTTTTGTTAAATTATCGATATTTTACCGTTATATGTCTTTTTTTCAATAAATTCCTTCAAATGAAATATATTTAAAAAATTTACCATTTTCGATAACTTTATTATTTTTACAATTTACTGTTTAGGTACTTTTTATCAAATACCTTCAAATTGATATTGTTAAGGTAATTTAGACATTTATTGAGTATTAATCGATAATTGACTACTGTTTAATTTTATGCGATAACTTAATATTTAATGTCGTTTATTCGATATGTAATAATTTGATAATATTTATTATCATTCAGTATAATCTATCAAAATATTATAATAATATTTTAAATCTATAAAATATCGCTATTAATTCTTTTTCGATAAATGTTTTGAGGTGGAAAATTGATCGATAATCAACTCACATTCGATAACAATAATTATGAATTGGTATAATTCATCAAAGTTTTAATATTATAAGTCTATAAAATATCACAATTAATAATTTTTCGATAAATGTCTTTAAGTGAAAAATTGTTCGATAATCAACTCATATTTGACATATAACAAATTCGATAACAATAATTATCAATTAGTATAATTCATCAAAAGTTGAATGAAATATATTTAAAAAATTTTACCATTATGATGTATCAGTCGATAATTAATGTTTTAAACCTTTTTGCGATAACTTAATATTTCAAATCGATTTTCGATAACTTTAATATTTTTACAATTTACTGTTTACGGTACTATTTAATAAATACCTTCAAATTGAAATTGTAATTTAGACATTTATTAATTAGTAATCGATAATTCACTACTTTTTAATTTTTTTGCGATAACGAAATATTTACAGTCGTTTATTCGATATATAATAATTTGATAATATTTATTATCAATCAGTATAATCTATCAAAATATTATAATAATATTTTAAATCTTTAAAATATCGCCATTAATTATTTTTCGATTAATGTTTTTAAGTGGAAAATTGTTCGATGATCAACTCACATTCGATAACAATAATTATAAATTGGTATAATATATCAAAGTTTTAATAACATTTGACATATAATAATTCGATAACACTAATTATCAATTAGTATAATTCATCAAAAGTTGAATATTATAAATCTATAATATATAATTATTTTTCGATAAATGTCTTTTAGTGGAAAATTGTTCGATAATCAACTCACATTTGACATATAATAATTCGATAACAATAATTATCAATTATTATAATTCATTAAAAGTTGAACATTATGAATCTATAAAATATCGAATTAATTATTTTTCGATAAATGTCTTTAAGTAGAAAATTGTTCGATAATAACATTTGCGATAAGTCTCATTTGCGATAAGTTAAATTTGCGATAAGTATCATTTGCTGTTATTATCGATCTTTAATACCATGAATAATAATGAAGTCAATGCCGGTAATTAATTTATCCGCGATATTGGCGACAATAAATACATGGCTCTATGCTTAACCTGTCGATAGATAATCTGAATTTTATCTTTCCATCGAGAGTTGGGAAGTCCCCAAAGACCTTAAAGTAGTAGCATAGCGATTTTAGGCCGAATTAATGTGTTGTTGCTGTAAAACTTATATCGAGCCTTTTATGTGAAGGAATTAAATATTCTTTTGAAACAGTACTATTTTCCCAATTCGTTCAATTCAAAATATAAATTTAATTTATCGATATTTCCATATTACAAGTAATTTTTCGATAAATATATTTAAATGAAATATTTTTGGAAAATTTGCAATATTAATTTTCGTTTGATATATTAATTTTCGTTAAGTAAATCTTATTTTCTATTATTTGATAACTGACTATTTTTCGACAACTCTTTAACGTTTGTAAAAAGGATTTTATCGTTTAAGCATTGCAATCGGTTTTTCGATACATTTTTGAAATTTTTCTACAAATCACTGTGTGGGATAAAATTAACCGATTACTTACTGTTATTGTTTTATGATTTTTAAAAGTCATAGTTAAATATTTATTATAATAGCAAGACAGATATATACCATTTTCAAATAAAAGAAAAAATATAAAGAGAATAAAAATAAAGAAAAGTGTTTACTTGGTAGTATAATATAAAAAGAAAATAGAGTTTACAAGTGTAAAACAATTTCAAAAATCTCCTATGAAATAAATGTAAAATTAAGAAATTCTCAGATTCTATTTCTTTGATAAGTTTGTTTAAATACAAAATTAATAATAATTGAAACTACCGGGTAGTTCGATACGAAGAGTACTGATATATATATAGCTGTCTAGAAAATACATTCTGCTTTGCTGGTATCTAATTTTTCTTAATCTCTTTATAATTAAGAACTTAAGCCTAAATAATTAATTTATTTATTGATTATAATATTTTCTCTTCTATATTATCTATATATTATAATATTTTTGCGTCACTAGTTATTTATTGATAACTATTTTTGGCATCATTTCGATCACTGCTTTTAATAATCTTTCGCCCTGATAAAATTTTAATAAATTTTTTGTCTACTTTTTGGTAAAAAAATTTTACCATTCAAAATGAATATATATATTTCGATATTTCAAATTGTATGTCCTTTGTTTTTAATGACTAAAAATAAATTGTAAATTTCGAAAAGGTACTTTTTTAAGTGTCAAGTGAATGGACCAGACTTAAGTTATTTCAATTTTTTAACCTTATAATTTTCCACTCAAATTCCCACTATCTTCAGTCTATTTCAGTTTAATAACTAGTGTTCTTATTTTAAAATTTCCTAAAAAAAACAAACATTTAAAGCTGACCCTTGTAAATGCCACAAAACCAAACAGGAAATTTTAAATTGACAACACTAAAAGCAGTATTTCCTTAAAACAAACAATTACCATTTGATTTTTCTTTTTTTATTTTCATCAAAACAAAGTCTTTTGTTTAATTTATTATTTAAACAAAAGATAAATTTTGATTGTTTAATAATGTTAATTATTTAAAATACAGTTTCAATTAAATTATTTTTTATATTTATTTAAATTACACAGTTTTCAATTGTTTATTTGACGCTTTTAAAATTTTTTGTTAAATGTTTTAGTTGTTTAAACAGGAAAACTATTTTATCCGTATGTGTGTATAATATGAACAAGCTGATTAATACTTTATTTATATTGAGAATTAGTGCATACAAATATTTAAATATTTTAAAACTTAAATTGACAAATATAACAGATATAATAAAAAAATCACAAAATATTTATGAACAACTTATAAATGTATCAAAATTGAAATTGTTAGCAAAAAAAAAAAACATAAATTTTTAACATTACGAAAATAAAGTGCGAAAAATAACAAAAAAAAAAAACATAAAAAATTGATGGTTTTAATTCTTAATTCTTTAAATATAAAGAAACTGGATCTGCTGCTGACTATGCAAGGTATTCTGTAAGTCGTTCAGAATACAACCTTCTCAATCATTCCTTATATAAAAATTACTTAATAAAAATGAAAAGAAATTTTATCCGTGATCCTAAGTCCTTTTATTCCTTCGTCAATTCCAAAAGAAAATCCATTGGTTATCCGTCAGTAATGAAATTTAATAATGAGGAGTCATATAATTCTGATGTCATAAGTAATATGTTTGCTGATTTTTTTTTTTTCAAGTACTTATTCTAACGCTGTATATGATGATAAAAGTGACTAACCATATGTGATCGCATCGAACCAATCCTTTTTTTTTTTAAAAGAGAAGTACCACTCAGGCAGTTAATGCCTACATTAACTGTGGTACTTTCTTTGGAAAGGGATAGTAGTAGATAAGACAGATGGTTAGTGATAGTAAAGCTTCGATTCTGGCAACACTGCAATTGCACGTTATGATTATTTTTAGAACAGTATTGCAGCGCCTCTGGTGTTATTTAGGCGAATTAGTTCGAAGCTAGCATAGCCAATTTATAATTATTTTACTTCGCCGACGATTTAGTGCTATGTGGTAATACCGGCGAAGGAGGGCGCTGTGATATGCATTATTATAAAGAAAAATTAATACATATCAGAAAAATTGATGTTGCCACGGCTGAGATTTGAACTCGTGACCATTGCTTAGTAGTCAACGTGCTAACCACTTAAGCTACAGCACCCCCCCTACTATATCTTTTCATTCGCTCAACAGTAAATCTAGTTTATTGAACCTGAAAAAGTTAAATATGTCATTTACTCATGGTCCTGATGGTATTCCGAGTGGTATTTTAAATCAATGTGCTGATTCTTTCGTCATACCATTAACAATTTTATTTAATATTTCATTAAAATTTGGCTATTTTCCCGCATTTCGGAAGGAATCAAATATTATTCCTTTGTATAAATCCGTCAATAAATCTGACATTACCAATTATAGAGGGATTGAGAAATTAAGTGCTCTCCCAAAATTATTCGAGAAATTAATTGCTGATTTCATATATCATCCAACTTCAGATGTATTGTCACCGTGCCAGCACGGCTTTAGAAAAAGCTGCTCAACTACGACAAACGTTCTTCATTTTACAACTTTAGTAAATTCAGGATTTGAACAAAAGAAGCAAACTGATGCTGTTTACACTGATTTTAGCAAGGTATTCGATAAAGTGAATCATAATCTTCTTTTGGTCAAACTGGATATGTTGGGAGTTACATGCACAAGACTAAATTGTTTAAAGTCTTATATAATGGGAAGGAAGCAGAAAGTTCTTTTTAACAATAATACATCTAAATATATATATATGTGTTTCATCTGGTGTACCTCAAGGTAGCCACCTCTCGGTCCACTGTTATTTACGCTGTTTATTAATGATCTCCCTAATGTTATTAAATCTTGTGAAATTTTAATGTACGCGCGCCGATGACGTAAAAATATTTTTTTCCTTCAACAACTATGCTGATCACGTTTATCTTCAGGATGACCTTGATAACATCTTCCGTTGGTGTGAGCATAATATGATGCAGCTAAATCTTAAAAAATGTAAATGCATGCGGTTCTTTAGAAATACCTGTGTATCGATTAACTATTACATTGGAGGTCATCTTTTGGATCTTTTTGAATCTTTTCTGGATCTTGGTATTTTACTCGATGCTAAATTTGATTTCATATTGTACATAAATTTTACTGTAAACAAAGCTAGAGGAGTTTTCAGATCCATATGTAACTAAACAACTTTATGTATCGCTGGTTAGACCTATTTTGGAATACGGATCAATCATATGGGATCCATATTATCAGATTTATAGTGATCAGATTGAATCTGTACAAAAACAATTTTTGTTATTTTGCTTACGTTGCCTTCCGTGGGGTAACTCATATATTCTCCCTCCATATACAAGTAGATTAGCTTTAATTAAATTACCTACTCTGAAGAGTCGACGAACTATGTTAAATGTATCTTTTATGTTGAAACTTATAAATGGTTATATTTATTGTGAATTTCTGTTAAAATCTGTATAATTTAATGTTCCATGTCGTAATTTTCGTCATTATAGGCCTTTGTTTATAAAATTCTGTGGAACAAATTATGCTAATGCCGACCCGTTTGTTAGATTATGTAGGCAATATAATAATCTTTATCAATTTATTGATTTTTGTTTAGACTTAAATGTTGTTAAATGTAAAATTATCGATTTCCTTAATTCGTAACTATTAGAATTGAATTTTTAATTATGTAACACAGTGCAACACGGAAAATAATAAATATACGGACACCACTACGCGATAAAAGACAAAAAAAAAGACCCCTGTCTCCCAGTTTTGCCCAAAGTCCTCCAGGTTTTTTTTATGGGCCCTCAAAGATGTGGGGCCTCGATGTCATTTTTGCAAAAAAATGATCATTTCCTCAAGCTCATATTATGCAAACCGTTTTAAATTTTGATATACTCTCTGAGGCAAAGTTGTAGCTCTTGTTGTAAAGAACAAAAATTGTTAACATATAAAATCAAAAAAACTTCATCTTCAAGGTCAAAATCGCAAAAAACTTTAAAAAATTCAATTTTTTTTACCTTTTTTCCCCTGTTCAGGTCCATAGGTAGCAAACCGTTCAAAATTTAAGGAAATAATCAACTACAAAAATGAACCCAAGATCTCAATAAACATCTTTCTGGAACATATGAACTTCCTAGGAATGATTCTTAACACCGTTTAGGTAGCGCTTAGGTAGCCGCAAAAGTCCAGGGCCATCAACATTACCTGGCTGCAGTGGTACGCTAGTAGGTAGTATTCTACTGCCTCAATCCGGTTGTTGTGGGTTTGGTACATTAGATTTATATAGGATGTGTGAGGATGAAGAGACATTAGAAACCAATCAGGACATTGCTTGTTACTGCCTGGTATTGAGAAACTGCACAGGCTTATATGTTTAACCGAAACATCTCACGATAGGTTAGTGAAGAAACGTAAGGTTCTTTGGTGTGGATTGCTGTCAAACAAAAATCGAAGAAAATACTGCAAGGACGCTGACCAAGTGGCAGCTAGTATGCAATATAAGGAGGCGCGTCATTCTACTGACTGTTCGACGATAATACGGAGGCTGTTGATCGTCCGTCTTGTTCGTTTCGTATTCCTGATGTAATTGAGAGAAGGACTGTTTTGTGCGAATGATGTGAGCTGTTGTTGTTGATCGGAAGTGGGGTTATGCCCCCTCCCAATTTCCGCATTCTGCCACGTTCCCCTTTTTTGGTAGTTTTATGATAACTTCTATATTGTATTCAGAGAGTAGCGAGTTGGAGTTTCAGAAGTATTCAACGATGTGTTGTATATGCTTTGCGCTTACAGGGGGGTTAGCCTTCACTAGCTCCGGACTTATGTTGTTCACAACTGGTTCTTTGTCATTTTTTAACGCTTTTATTGGAGTTGTGATCTTCGATTCGTCGGGATATGTTATTCCTTTTTCGCTTCTAGTGGTATGATTTTCGCATTGACAACGAAAAGTAGTGTCGGAGCCCGATGCTGGCATAGTAGATGCACCATATTGCTAGTTGCCGATCTACAGTGGCTACTGTAATCTATATAAATAAAATCAAATGTCGTTCGTTGGTAATCGCATCGCTTAAAAATGGCTGCACTGATTTAAATATTGATCATAACCCAACTTAGATTTTTACGCCCAATTTTAAGAGTAGCTAGCGAACTGAAAATAGGTAAAATTCTGAAATTTTGCACCACTAACCCCATTATTAATATACATAGTTTATAGGAACAAAGTCAAAGATTTAAATAGTGGGCGTGGCACCTCCCATAGAAAGTGAATAATTATTATCGTCTACTTGGAGATTTGTAGCGGGTAGAGTCTTGATTACTATCGTCTACCTGGATATCTACAATAGGCAGAGTCTTGAAACTTTGCACAAGTAACCTTCATACTAGTGTATATAGTCTAGGAGACTACAGATTGGATTGTTACAGTGGGCGTGGTACCTTACATACAATGTGAAAATTTATTATTGTGTACCTAGAGAACTGCAATAGGTAGAGACTGGAAACTATGTACAAGTAGCTCTCATACTAATGTGTACAATCTGACAACATACAGTGGGCGTGCTACCTCCCATACAATGTGAAAAATTATTATCTTCCACCTAGAGCACTACAATATTTACTCGTAGAGACTTGAAACTTTCCACAAGTTACTACTGTGAATAGTCTAGGAGACTATACTTTGTATGGGAGTGGTACCGCCTATACAAAGTAATATATTAGTATCGTGTTAATACGCATAGTCTAGCAAAAAAAGAAAAAACAAAAACACATATAAATGGAAACAGTTCTACCATGAGAATAGCTTGCGCTTTCGAGTTAAAGGTTGGCCATACTTTTCTTCTAAGTGTTAATTCTATTTTTTGTGCATTGGTGTAGCGAAGCACACCGGGGATAGTTAGTTTTAAATAAAATAGAATTTTTCCGAAAAAAAGTAATTTTTTTAACTAAAGAATAATTTTTAAAAAACTGATTTTTTTTACTAAAAAAAAAATAATTTTTTCACAAAAATTTTATTTTTTATCATAAAGTTAAATTTTTCACACAAACTAAATTGTTCGTTAAAAATTCAGTTTTTTTTAAAAAAGTTTATATTTTTATAAAAAAAAAAAAATCTTAAAAAAAAAAATTATTTTTTTAACTTTTCTACAAAGAGTCGTTTTTTTTATAAATAAATTATTTAGTTTTAATAATCTGTTTAGTTTTAACCAGCCGCAGTCTTTTCGATATGCTCTTTGTAGCTTAATAATAATTTATTTACTGTTTTAAAATTTGAAAAAAAAATTATGCTTTTAGCGATAAGCTTCGAGAGGGAGTAGAGAGAGAGTTTTGTCTCTTCATTGCTGTTTAATTATTTTATATGGTTTAATTATTGTTAGAAAAAAAGACAACAAAAAGAAAAAAAAAACAAATTGATAATGAATATAAACAAAGTTAAATACATACAGCAGCTTTAAATAATAATGAATTAAATAAACTTTTAAATACACAGAGATAAACAAATACTGGAAAAAATGAAAGAAAAAAAAAAAGAAATAAATGACTTTATTTAGACAGAGTCAAATGTTTTTTAGGGTTTTTAAATAAAACAAATAAATGAAAATAAATAAAAACACCTTTTTAACCAAAATGCTGGAGATAATAATGAAAAAAAAAGAGAAATAAATTAGTAGCATCTTTTAAAGCGAACTAATCAGTAGTGCGTAAGAAAGTTTGTTAAATTTCAATTATAATTTTGATTAAAACAAAAAGTTATAATAAATTAAAATTCAATTATATAACTTAGTTAGAAGCAAGTGAAAGAAAACTTTTAGGTTTTAAAATTAAAAAAGTAAAGAAATTTACTCAATAAAAAATAATCCCCCAAAATTAGGCAACAAAAATTGCTTATAAATACAGCCTAAAAGTATTACTGTGAAAAAGTGTGTATTTACAAAAGAAATTTGAAAGCCAGTGTGCCTGAAATAATTTTAATGATAAATAATTATTACAAAATAAAGACAAAGTTCTGTTAAAGCAAATATTTTAAATGAATTGTTTCTTCTTGCAAAAAAAAGTAATAAAACATGTAAATGTTAATTACCACGTCATTAAATAAATGCCTCAAGTCATGCTATGTTTATTTCAAAGTTAGTAAAGTGTGCGTGTTTGTGTGCTTTCTCATTAAAATACCGAAAAAAAAACAAAATCAGTCCTAGAAAGTTTTAAACACAGTTTTTCTTCTTTTTAATAAAAACTTTTTTTGTGTAAAAAGTTTTAAAATTTATATGTAAAGAATAATTATGCAGCAACCTTTCTATTATAATAACAATTTTATGCAATACGAGGAACCAACAATCTATCCAGTTTGCACTGCAGCAGATGAGGACGATGAGGGGGATTATGTCAATAGCGATTACTTAATACAGTATCAACCTCCACCTCCCGTACTCATGGGCTATGATGACTATAGACGCCAATTTATAAGTAAGTAGAAAGCAATGAAGTATTTTATAATAAGTGGTATAAAGATCCAATATCATATAGATAATTCAAGGGATGTGAGAGAATTTTAAGGCGTTTGTCACTTGATAATTTTTTAAATTTTATTTCAAAATTTATCTATGCATATAATAAAACTGTAACGGGACCATTTCTGTACATGAAATATTTTGTTGAAAATTTTGTTGCTGAAAGTAATCGATATGGAATACAAAACAGCAATTTTTAGAATTTTAGTCTGTCTGTCAGGGTTCGCATCACTTAAAAATTACTAAATGAATTTTAATTAAATTTTGTGAAGAGGTACCTTAGTACCTTAGTAAAAAAATTTTTAATTTTTTTATTATTAATAATTTTTTCCGTAGTGGAAGTACGTAATTTTACCGATTCAATGGTACTGAAAACTTGGCAGCACCTATCATTTTTTACAGCTGGCAATTTTAAACACTATTTACTGAACTCTGCAATAATTTTAGAATTTTAAATAAATTTTACAATTTTTACAATTTTATATAAAAGCCTTTGTGTCTGAGTAATTACCCAGGGATGGAAACCTCTATATAAAGTAAATTCATAAATCATAACTATAAAAGTAAGAGTCTTAAAATTTGTTTTAAATTGCTTTCAAAGCAAATTCGAACAAACTATTGTAAGGACGCTGATGAAGTGGCGGGCACAGCTAGTTTTTTTAATTAAAAATGGTCTGCTAGAGTCAGATTTAATTACAGTGGCCTCTCTTGGATACGGAAATGTTAAAAATTTTAATTTTCATGTAACAGTTTGCAAGATATTCGTGCACCTGATTGCCTTCCTTATACCCATAACTGCTGCAGAGTTCAATGTAGGGTGCGCTTCGCTGGTTTATCGCAACTACAATGGAATGTATATTCTACTGAATTCAGGGAATTTCCTGATAAGGAGCTTTCACATTTGTGTTCAGCATATATAATTATAAGGCATATTCCTTTTTCCACCTAACAGTTCAAATCTAGAATAAACTTCCTGCATAACCAATTCTATTACTTCACCATATTCCCCTAGTTCAAGTACAGTACAAGGCACGAGCAGGAGTTAATCATCGCCAATGGGAAAAAATAAATAAATTTCATGATCCATCGTATTTTATTTTTTCTTTTTTTTTCCAAACATTATTCGGTAATTTTAATTTTAACAAACTTTTTCCGATAGTTATCGATTGTTATATATAAAACTATTCATGAATGTACTTTTTATCGAAGTTAAACTATAAAATTAAGATTTTGTATATTTTACCATTTGGGAAAATAGCTTAATATCAAGCTATTTATCGATTATTTTTGGTATGAAGCTATTTATCAATCATTTTTCGGAAATGAGCTATTTTGTGATAATTTCAATTCTATTGAAATTTTTCCAATAGTTATCGATTTTTCTATAGTTTTTCTATAGCAGTTAAATTATAAAATTTAATTTTTTATACTCTACGGTTGCGAAAAAAATTGTTTATATCAAGCTATTTATCAAACATTTTTCGAAAATGAAATATTTATCGATAAATTGACGTACTTTTAATCAAAGTTAATCTAAAACATTTTTCGAAAATTAGTTATTTATCGATAATTTAAATTTTATCTAATTTTTTCCAATTGTTATCGATAATCCTATAACTATTAATTTACGTACTTTTAATCGAAGTTATATAAAATTAAAATTTAGTATATTTTACCATTTAGGAAGAATTTTTTTAATATCAAACTATTTATCAAACATTTTTCGGAAATGAAATAAATTTTATAGAAATTAGTAATTTGTTAAGTTGAACTATAAAATTAAATTTTTTATACTCAACCATTAGGAAAAAAGTTTGGTAATATCAAGCTATTAATCAAACATTTTTCGAAAATGAAATATTTATCCATAAATTAAAGTACTTTTAATCAAAGTTAATCTATAAAATTAAATTTTTGTGTACTTTACCACTTGGGAAAAATTTCTTAATATCAAGCTATTTATCAAACATTTTGCGAAAATTAATATTTCGATTTTTTAGTTATCAATATTTCTATAACTATTCATTAATGTAATTTTCATCGCAGCTGAAGTATGAAATTTAATTTTGTATACTCTTTTATTGGGAAAAAATTTGTTAATATCAAGCTATTTATCATATATTTTTCGAAAATGTAATATATAGCGATAATTCAATTTTTATCTCATTTTTTCAATATTTATCGATTTTTCTATAACTATTCATTAACGTAATATTCATCAAAGTTAAACTATAAAATTAAATTTTTTATACTCAACCATTGGAAAAAAATTGTTGATATCAAGCTATTTATCAAACATTTTTCGAAAATGAAATATTTAGCGATAAATTCACGTAATTTTAATAAAAATTAAACTATCTTATTAAAATTTTGTGTATTTTACCATTTGGGAACATTTTTGGATATCAAGCTATTTATCAAACATTTTTCGAAAATCAAATATTTTTGATAATTTAAATTTTATCGAAATTTTCCCGATAGTTATCGATTTGTCTATATATGTATATGCATTAACGTAATTTTCATCGAAGTTAAAGTACGAAATTTATTTTATTATACTCTACCATTTCGAAAAAAGTTTTTTATATCAAGCTATTTATTAAACATTTTTCGAAAATCAAATATTTTTGATAATTTATATTTTATCGAAATTTTCCCGATAGTTATCGATTTGTCTATATATATGCATTAACGTAATTTTCATCGAAGTTAAAGTATAAAATTTAATTTTTTATACTCTACCATTGGGAAAAAAAGTTTTTGATATCAAGCTATTTATCAAACATTTTTCCAAAATGAAATATTTATCGATAACTTTTCGATAACCTATTTTTCCATGAAACACTTTGCGATTCTTATAATTTTTTATCAAAAAATTAAATCACAGAACGTGTATTGATTTTAGCTTTTATTTTTCAGTTATCTTTTATTCCGATAGTTATCGATTCTTCTATCATTATTCATTAAAGTTCTTTCTTGGTAGGAATTTTTTGATATCAAGCTAGTTCTCAAACATTTTATGGCTATTCAATAATTTTTCGATAACTTCTTTTTCCATGAAACACTTTGCGTTTCTTATTTTTTTTTTGTCAAATTATTCTCTATTATTCGAAAAATCTTCAATTATCTACTGTTTATCGCAAATAAATTTTTATTATTTAAAACTAAATACATATTTTATATTACTAAATTATTAAAAACTAATGCCAATATTCATAAAAATTAAAGTTTATTTGTAGTATTCATAAAGTATGCTTAAAGTAAACTTTATTTTTTATAATAAATAAATATTTAATATTATTAAATAATAATATTAATATATTATTGCTTCTTATTGCTTTTCCACAATCATAAGCGTGCCCCCTATTTTAATGGGTAGTATGCTGGTGTATCAGTTTGGGGGTTGTGTGTTTGATTCCTACCAAATACTCTGAGTGTTTCACCACAACGAGTAAAAGTATTGGATACTATTCTCCATAAATTAAGTTAAAATATAATCTGTAATTGTTTTATAACATTTATTTATTAAATAAATATATAAACATGAGATATCGGTATCATCGATTCGGCACTCATATCAATCCGCCCCGCCCCTTAAAATATTCTTTGTGGGAAAGAACATTAAATTTTTCGTCTAGAATTTCTCTCCCTATTTTTACAACTCAGTAAATAATAAATACTTTTTACTTACTTACTTGTAAATTGTGACATATTAACTTTTAAAGAGTTAGTACACTTGCACAAGTAGCTCAATGTTACAGAACTTAATCTTGTTTGTTTTAATTTTTCTTAAACAAATACAACAACAAAGAGAAAAGAAAAAGCAAGAGACGACAGTTAAAAATTATGATGAAAAAATTCAAATGTTTGTGAGCGCTCATACGTATAAAACTTGTGTTAAAAGATGATAAATGTCATCAAAATTCAACAAAAATTATTCTTATCTTATAAATAAATTAAAGAAAAAAATAAAAACAAAGAAATAGATAAATACGAAAATGATATAAAAATTTAGTTTTACTGGAAAAGTAGAAAATAACTTTATTTCTTAAACAAATATTTTTGTTTAATTTTTGTGTAAATAAACTACATTTAACATTAATATATTTTATTTAAAATATATAACAAAAGTTTTGATGGTAAAATCGAAAAATAGAAATGAAAAAATATTATAGCATTTATATAATGCTGGAAATCCAGAATTTTCAATAGGATATTATAGGTATTATGAACAGTAGCTTAATTTCACAAAAATCAAAATTTTTCAAAAAATCAAAACTTGCCCAGGTCGATATATAAAATATAATTCTTGCAAAAAAAAACCGACTATAAAATAAATATATGTGCATCAATTCTTAAATAAAAATTTAAAAGGAAGTAATCTGTAAGAAATAATACTCAAATCAAATACTTTTATACTTGTTGCTTTAACGGACATAGTATATACGTTCTGTACATTCAAATGTCTATCCATAACAGTTTAGCAGATAAAGCCATAAACGACAAATTACGTCAGATATGAGGATAACCTTTATTTTTACACTTATTATTACTGACACAGCAATAAAAAGTAACGGTTCCAAAGATATGACCATATAGCTTAAACAATATCACCTAGGGGACACCCTTTAATGTACAATTTTAAACTAAGCACTTATTTTAAAGGACAGATTCTTTGTTAATTTCAAATGTCTGTATAAAACGGTTCAAAAGTTTGGCAATATGCATCAATTAACATCAACTATTGAGACACCCTTTAACATTTTAAATATTTATAAATGTTATTATACCGGACATAGTAGTGGAGATTCTGTCTAAGTCTATTGTCTATAACGGTTCAAAAGTTAGGGCTAGATAGGTAAAATTTTATCAATTATGGAGACACCCTTTAATTTCCAAATTTAAATTATATACTTGATGTTATAAAGGACTTAGATATACAGGTTCTTTGTAAATTTCAACCGTCTCTCTGTTACGTTTCAAAAGTTTTGCCATATACATCAAATTACATTAACTATTGGGACACCCTTTAACTTCTAATAATAAATATTTAATTCCTGATTATAAATACTGGCCATTCTGTCCAATTTTCAAGTGATTGTCTACAATGGTTCAAATGGGTAATATATTTAAATTGACGTCACATATGGGGACACCCTTTAATTTTTAAGTTTATTTTTTTATTAATTTCTGTTATTGGCAGCTATAGTGATATGCAGTTTTTTTAAATTTTAAACGGGTGCTCTTTACGGTTCATAATACACGTAAAAAACACGTATGTTGTATGGGGACACCCTTTAATTTCCAAAATTCTGAACTTCTTTTAAAATGGGACGAATCTGTGAGCATTTCCTTTCTAATAACAAAATTTTAAAATCGGTTAAGAAATGACTGAGTTCTGCGGGCACAAACATAAAAAAGCAACATTCAGACGAATAGATAACCTCCTTCTTTTTTTGAAGTCGGTTAAAAATAGTGACTCTTTCCATCTGTCGTCTGCTTTTCATTTGTATTCGCATCACGTAAAAACTGCTGGAAGGATTTTAACAAAATGTTGTGAGGAGGAAACTTAGCATCCTGATTCCAATATAGCATACTTTTTTCCATTTTCAATTCCATTTCCATTTCCAACAGTAAGTGAAGAAAAAGCAGTAAAAACACAATTTCCGGTTTAAAGGTATTGAAATTTTCGGTTTAAAACTGAGATATTTTAAAAACTATTGCGCAACATTAAGCGCCAATTGAATAAAGTTTGAATTTGATTTATATTTTTACTTTGTGGAATTACAATTGGTGTGGATTACTTTCAAAGCAAAATCAAGCAAAATATTGTCAGGACGCACACGACGTCAGGACGGGGTACAGCTAATCTAAAATAATGGAAGGGTAAAACCATTTAAAATTTACCTTGTTTACCTTGTAATTTCAACAAAAATATTCAAAATCGTAAACTCACCAAAAATGAGAAATTTTGTGTGATGGCAACACTGTTATTAACAGCTCAGCTGTAATAACGTGTAACATGTTTCTGTTTGGTCTATAATTTAACAACGAAACGACTTAGAAATGAATAACGCAGGCAGTTATTGAATTTTATTATCAAAATTCATGCTCGGCAAAGAAAGTGCATCGGGAACTTCTTGTATTTTATGATCAGTTTGGGCGACCTACTGAGGCGGCTCTTCAGAATCTTGTAACTAAATTTTGCACCAAATTTATATTTTATTTGACATTAAGCCACCAACATGCATACGTAGATTTCGGATAACCGTACATTTTTGGTTATTAACACAATAGTGTTGTAGTTAGCAATGTCAAAGCCGTGCCCGCTCAGTGAATTTAAAATTGAAATTCATATAAACGAAGTGTGCTGATGACGGACGTAGCTGTCTAGAAAATGCATTCTACTCTGCTGGTGTCTAAAAATTAAATTTTCCCAATTTTTTTTTAATATTATTACCTTATTTGTAATTTAACTAATTTCTTAGAGAGAATAAATACGAACTTAAGCTTGACTTCAAATTTCATTGTATGTAAAATATTTTTAGAAATAAAATTTTTGTTCAAATTACCAATTATAACACTAAAAGAAGTAGGAAACCTAACCTAAAATTAACCCATTTAGACCCAAATACAAACTGGAAGTAATATTTTGAAAATGACTTTATTAATGTAACTCTTAGAGACTAATTAACTATTTGATAGTGGAGGACGTGGCCAACATTATCTACATACATACGTGCTATCCCTGATGAAGGCGTAGGACGTATTTAATCGCATCTTTTAGTGAATTCTTCAAATAAAATCTGGTGATACTTCGAAAATACTTGTATATCTTAAAAAATTTATCATTTTCATAAACCTCCTCTTGGCATTGTTTTTGAATAAATGTAGTCTTCATCAAAACTCCAACACAAGTGTTCTCGTGGAAGTTAATGGTATTCAGTCAAGAGTAGAGTGCCCAAAAAATACTTTGAGGTCTTCTACAGTTATTTGAAAAACCAAAAACACTTTGTGTTCTAGATGATCATGACAACACCAGGTGTTGATCTTTGAGCTCGTTTACAATATTTTCTTCTTGTTTTTGCACATTGTTCTCAATTGAGGCCTTGCTAATGTAGAAACCATTACACTGCCACTAACACGGTTTTTGCACGTCAGCTTTCCTGTATCTTTGTGTAGGTATATCATAATTTCTATTAAATTCTTTATTGGCTCTGAACGCAAACACTTTAACCCTCACCGGGATATGAAGTGTTCTGCTGGATATGATCCTCAGAATACTCGGGTTTGGTGGTATTCCCACTACGTCATAACTAGCCTCAGAGTTGCTCTCTTCGTTAAATATATTTTAAATGGCTTCCTCAAAACCCTGATAACTACTTGAAAGGTTATACAACCCCATTGTCATTGTTCCATTTTAAACAAAGTGCGTACTTTGATTGTATGTTTGTAAAAACTAAATAAAAATAAATCAGTCGAGTGCGAGTTAGTCTCACACACGTAGGGTTCCGTACTTTTTAGTACAACTTTAAGAATTCAAGTTGTTAATTTTTTCATGTCTTATGGTGCATCCTTTAATTTTAAAATTAAAGTCATTTTCGCGAAAATCGCAACAATGTTGTAACACCCTTTAAATTTTAGTAATTTTTGTTATAGCGGCCATGGTAATACACTTTCTATAAAAATATCATTGATGGAACACCCTTTAGTAATTGTTACAGCGGCTGAAGTACAACATCTACTGTAAACATTTCAAGACTCTATTGGGGTTCAAAAAATAAAACTATTTATGTAAAAATCATGTCTCTGTTGGAACACCCTTTAATTTTGTTTTTTGTTATAGCGGCCATGCCACATCTCTTTCTATAAATATATCAAGAGTCTACCTATTACGGTTAAAAAAATAAGTCACAATACGTGAAAAACATGTCACTGTCGGAACACCCTTTTATTTTTAGAAATTGTCATAACGGCCTTGGCAACACATATTCTGTGCGAATTGGAAGAGTCTACCTATTACGGTTAAAAAAAATAAGGCATGTAATGGGTGATTTTTTTGAGGTTAGGATTTTCATGCATTAGTATTTGACAGATCACGTGAGATTTCAGACATGGTGCCAAAGAGAAAGATGCTCAGTATGCTTTGACATTTCATCATGAATAGACTTACTAACGAGCAACGCTTGCAAATCATTGAATTTTATTACCAAAATAATTGTTCGGTTCGAAATGTTCAAATGTGACAAATTTTGTTCAGCGATGAGGCTCATTTCTGGTTGAATGGCTACGTAAATAAGCAAAATTGCCGCATTTGGAGTGAAGAGCAACCAGAAGCCGTTCAAGAACTGCCCATGCATCCCGAAAAATGCACTGTTTGGTGTGGTTTGTACGCTGGTGGAATCATTGGACCGTATTTTTTCAAAGATGCTGTTGGACGCAACGTTACGGTGAATGGCGATCGCTATCGTTCGATGATAACAAACTTTTTGTTGCCAAAAATGGAACAACTGAACTTGGTTGACATGTGGTTTCAACAAGATGGCGCTACATGCCACACAGCTCGCGATTCTATGGCCATTTTGAGGGAAAACTTCGGAGAACAATTCATCTCAAGAAATGGACCGGTAAGTTGGCCACCAAGATCATGCGATTTGACGCCTTTAGACTATTTTTTGTGGGGCTACGTCAAGTCTAAAGTCTACAGAAATAAGCCAGCAACTATTCCAGCTTTGGAAGACAACATTTCCGAAGAAATTCGGGCTATTCCGGCCGAAATGCTCGAAAAAGTTGCCCAAAATTGGACTTTCCGAATGGACCACCTAAGACGCAGCCGCGGTCAACATTTAAATGAAATTATCTTCAAAAAGTAAATGTCATGGACCAATCTAACGTTTCAAATAAAGAACCGATGAGATTTTGCAAATTTTATGCGTTTTTTTTAAAAAAAAGTTCTCAAGCTCTTAAAAAATCACTCGTTATAAGCAAATCCCGTCACTGTCGGAAAACCCTTTAATTTTGCTGTTTTTATAGGGGTCATAGTAATATACCTTTAGTGAAAATTTCAAGAGTCTATCTATTATGGTTAAAAAATTAGGCCATATTCATGCAAATCACGTCACTGTCGGCACACCCTTTAATTTTCAGTACTTAATAAAATGAGCTAAAATATATATTTTTTCAGTTTTTCAAATAAAAATTACCGTTGACATTTAAAATATTCCCCTAAATGAAATTAGAAAATTTTTTAAATTGTTCCAACTGAGTCACGTCATTGGTCTGCTATTAATTTTTTCAGAATCAAATTGTAAAAAAATTGTTGGTAATAACTTTACCAACCCTGGCTTATATAAAAATACTGTTGATCTGGCCTCACTGTTAAAGAAAAGATAGTCATAGTCTTTGAATAATAAATATCCGTTACATTTTTGTAGAGTCTTAACTAATCATAGACACAAACCTTGCTATTAAAAACTTATCAGAATTTAGTGTCTAGCTAATAAAAAGAGGGAGAGAGTTATACATGTTACTTATAAAGAGTGAACTTAAGAGCGCTTTAAGAAACACTTAGATAGTGAAACATTAAGTAAACACTAATTGGAGTTTCAAAACGCCGCACTTAACTAAACACAATTTAGTTCTCAGCGAGCAGGCGATCGAAAACGAACGTTGTTATTAAGTGCTTAGCGTAGTAGTAGTAGTGTTGTTATTGTTGTATTTACAAACAACTACGGAGTAGAAGAAAAAAATTAATAAAAAAAAACACAACAAAAAATCAAGAAGAAAAAAGAAATAGAAAGCGGTTTAATACGGTAATATAAGGACGGGGAGTGTAAAACAAAAAGTTCTTAAATCTTAATTTATGGAAAATTATTTCAAATGGAATTTAATTGAAAGAAATATTGAAAAATAAAAATCTATGAGTTTTTTCTTTAACAAAATCAATAAAAAATTGGTTGCAATAAAAAGTATTAGTGTTGAAGAAATAGTGTGTTCGTGTTTAATTGTCGCTGCCTAAGTGTCTCTGTGTGTGTGTGTGCATAAGGCGTCATTTATTATAAACGAAAAATTAAAATAAAAAATTCTAAAAGTAACAAACAGCAACCACAACAACAAAATAATTGTTTTTAATTATTTTTAAAACAAACGCATGGCATTAGTTCACCTGTTGCTTATTTGCGTTAGTGTGTGTATGTGTGTGTTTTTTGTGTTTCTCTCTAGTTATGACTCAATTTGTTCCCAACTCTTTTTTTTTTCTTTTTTTGTTGTTTATTTTAACAAAACCAATAAATTTTGCATATTTGCCTATAAATTCTGTTGTTGTATTTATTGCTTGTTGAGTAAGAAAAAAAGCTTTACCTTGACCTCGCACTTAATTTAAAACAAATACACATTTTTTTCCAACTCAAGTCTAGTTGGCCCAAGTTGCAATCAGATCTTTTATTTTTTTCGTTTCTTACAGCAAAACGTTAGTCGTTTGCTGTAACTTTGAAATGCATTTCTTTTCTTTTGTCTTTTTTGTTGGTTTTTTTGTGTCTTACGCTTAGTTACTCCTTACCATTGATTTATGCATAACAAAGAGGTAAACAAAAGCAAAAAGGAACACAAAAATCCCAAAGAATAGAAAAGAACCGGTTGATTCCCTATGGAAAGGCTGGCTGGCTGGCTGGCAAATAAGCGTTCGCTTGTTAAAGAGTTACGTACGCTACAACAAGTAATAGAAAGTCAAGCATTATTTTGTGAATTTAGTTTAAAACAGCCAACTACCTATTAAAACGTATCTAAAATGGTGGCAACACAGTAACAGACTAACCTAAATAAGTGCGCAATGCGTAACGCTGTCTAGCGCCTAGCTTTGAACAAACCTAAATAACATCACAAGGCTCTGTAATAAATAGAAATTTTAACTTATTTTTCTTAATAAAATCTAATAAATTTAAATGCAAAATAAAGATAAAATCGCTAGATAAAGTAGAAAGTAGCTAAAATGTTATCACTCTTACATAAAAATAAAACATAAACAGTTTATTTGCATCCAACTTCACTACCTAACGCTCTGTCAAAATGAGATTTTTCAATTACTAAAGGCCAGGATTAACTATCCTACACGATCGAACGATTTAATCACAAAAAATCTGACAGAATTCTGTCCTATTCAAATCAAATCGTTTCAAAATGACGTTGTAGGTGCCAAACTATAATATAAAAACAGAAATTGCAACACTGATCAACTGGAAAGAAAGTATTTTATGAATTTTTTAAAAGATTATCAAATCGTACAGACCTGTCAAAAAGTCTGTCACACACATGCATTTCTAATCCACACTATATTACTTTTTTAGCACACATGCTATTTTTGACAGATCGTACAACTGATTATGATAGTGAATCATGGCCTTAAGTGTTGACGCCGCTCTTTTTGTGTTTGCTTTATACATTTGTATGTGCATGAGATTTTTTGACAGTTAGTTTGCGCTCAATGTGCTTGTTTAGGCTTGGCTGTAAGGAACAAATCAAGTTTGTGACCACACATCATGAAAATGAAAAAAGTAGCCCATTATATGCAAAGTGCCATTTTAAGCGCAAAAATTGTAAAATTAAAAAATTGGGGGCGGCCCTTAGTTACGGAGTTACAGAGCCCCAAAGTTTCTATATATAGCATGGTGTACGAAGTTTATTTTATGGTGGGATGAGTTAATATGTGTAGCATAGGCATGGTAATTTAAATTAGTATCCAAACAGAGTGTACAAAAAAAGTAGCCCTCTTTTTCATTGGCTTTTTTATTGTTGTTTTCACCTTTCACTATTGTTTTCCTATCGCTCTTTTATTTTCCCCCTTTTAATTTAACTATTGTGACGGATTTTACTAAACGTGCGCGTATAAGAAAAATATCATTTTGGAGCAAGTGTCTGTAGAACAGTTTCTCGAACAGTCTCTCGATTAAGAGAGCACTGATGAAAGTTTTGATGTTGTTGTTGCTGATCCCGCTTATGTTTTCGATATTATCGAGACCAGGGGGATTACTGCGTATTTCGATTCGAAAGAAAAGTTGTTCGAAAAACAATGTAAAAGACATACAAATACGAAAGATTTTTCTTTCGAATCAAAATACGCAGTAGCCCCCCAGAAGATGCCGATCTCCATTGTCAACAGTTGAAGATACTTATTCATCCTGGTCTTACTAATCCTGGTGGTTGCATTGGGGCTATGACACTGTATAAGTGTGCCTTGCGTCTTGTCAATATATACGACTTATAATGAATGAATTATAGGTTAAGAAGAATGATCCATTGAATCACATCCACACTTTGCTGGATTTGCTTTCTTCCAAAATAACCTATCTTTTTAAACGACTTCAAAAAAAGAAGGAGGTTATCAATTCGTCTGAATGTTGCTTTTTGTTCCCGCAGAACTCAGTAATTTCTGAACGGATTTTAAAAATTTTCTCTTTATTAGAAAGGAAATGCTTACAGATTGGTCCCATTTTAAAATAA
Organism: Phasia obesa; assembly: GCA_949628195.1. Classification (NCBI taxonomy): domain Eukaryota; kingdom Metazoa; phylum Arthropoda; class Insecta; order Diptera; family Tachinidae; genus Phasia; species Phasia obesa. Next base: position 207,029,059 of record OX451215.1, on the reverse strand, counting down.
GTTCAGAATTTTGAAAATTAAAGGGTGACCCCATACAACATACGTGTGTTTTACGTATATTATGAGCCGTAAAGGCCACCCTGTTAAATTTTAAATTTTTAAAAAACTGCATATCACTATAGCTGCCAATAACAAAAATTAATAAAAAAAATAAACTTAAAAATTAAAGGGTGTCCCCATATGTGACGTCAATTTAAATATATGAACCATTGTAGACAATCACTTGAAAATTGGACAGAATATCCAATATTTATAATCAGAAATTAAATATTTATAATTAGATGTTAAAGGGTGTCCCAATAGTTGATGTAATTTGATGTATATTGCAAAACTTTTGAACCGTAACGGAGAGAAATTTGAAATTTACAAAGAACCTGTATATCTAAGTCCTTTATAACATCAAGTATATAATTTAAATTTGGAAACTAAAGGGTGTCCCCGTAATTGATATAATTTTACCTATCTAGCCCTATCTTTTGAACCGTTATAGACAAAGACTTGAAAATTAGACAGAATCTCCATTACTATGTCCCGCATAATAAAATTTATAAATATTTATAATTTTAAAGGGTGTCTCAATAGTTGATGTAAATTGATGCATATGGCCAAACTTTTGAACCGTTTTATACAGACATTTGAAATAAGTGCTTAATTTAAAATTGTACATTAAAGGGTGTCGCCTAGGTGATATTGTTTAAGCTATATGGCAATATCTTTGGAACCGTTACTTTTTATTACTGTGTCAGTAATAATATTATTTTATTCCAATTTTTCAAGTTTTATTATAATTTTTTATTGTTGTATGAAACCATTTAAAAATTCGGCTGGACGCATGGATTTTATCCTCTGTGGTTTAACTTACTAAAGATTTATTGCTTAGACGGCCTCGACCGGGCGTAAGGAGTTCTTCAGTATAGTATGACCAACAAATGCTAATCTTACTTAAGCTTTTTTGCAGGGCTCAATAATTTAATCCTCTGCGGTATGACCAACAACGTCAGATAAAAACTGTAAAATATATTCGAAATATAGCTTCAACAGCAGGCGCTTACTTAAACAATAATAATAATAATAATAATAATAATAATAATAATAATAATAACAAAACAACTAGGGATAGAGAGAATCAATACCAGTTTTGTTTATATAAAAAAAAAATTATAATTAATCTTGGCTTAAGTTTGAAGCACAACATTTCGATTAATAACTTTGTTCAATTTTTCAATAAATATTTTATTCTTTATATTTTGCATTTTATATTTTATTCGTGCGTCTTCTGATAAACTTTCCCTTGGTTTAATATTTGAATATACTGGAGCAATTACATTCAAAAATAGCTGTTTTATATCCAACGTCTGAGTTTTATAAAAAAAAGGAATAACTGGTTAACTCGTTATAATAACGAGCGTAAGGCTCGTTACTATAAAATTTTCCGATAAAATTTGCAATTGCTTATCAAATGGAATACAAAACAGTAATTTTTAAAATTTCTGTCTGTCCGTCTGTGTTCGCATCACATAAAAACTACTGGAAGAATTTTAATAAATTTTTGTGAGGAGGTACCTCAGTATCTTGACTCAAATATAGGTTAATTTTTTCGTAAAAATATAGAAAATAGAGATAAAGTTCTGAAAGAACGCAATTTTACCAATTTATTGGTACTGCAAACTTGGCAGCACTTTTTATTTCTGTCAGCGGAAAATTTTTAACAAGATTTAGTGAACTCTACAATACTTTTAGAATTTTAAATAATTTTTAGAATAATTTTTTTTTGTTCCTCAGTAATTATCCAGGAATGGGTACCTTTATAAAAGTAAATACGCAAATCATAACTAAAGCACTATAAAAGTAAGAGGCTTAAAATTTGGTGTGGATTACTTTCAAAGCACAATCGAACAATTATTGTCAGCACACCTGCGACGCACAGTGGGGTAGAATCAAAATATTTGGGAAATAATTTAGCCATTTGTAAAAGGCTACGTCGATTAATTCTAAATTTGACACGGGTATAGCAGAGGAGTACTTGAGCCTGAGATTTGACGGTATGTATTTTCAAAGTTGAGTACCTCGCACCTGCAAATTTGTTAGAGCTTGGAATTTCTTCAATTTTTGTTTGAAAATGGTCCTAAATGTCTAGTTAATACCTGCCAAGTAATAAAATTTCAGTGGGGGTCACCAAAGACACCATTGTTGTAAATAAAGCTCTTTACGATTAATTGGCAACAATGGTAATTTACAACAATGGTGTCTTTGGTGACCACCACTGAAATTTTCCGGCAAACACAACGTAGAATATTTTAATCCTTTAATTGTCTTTTTTAAAGGATATTTTTTGATTTTCTCGAAAAAAGGGTTAAATTGACCCATAAAGAGACCAGTTAGAGGGTTAAGATCTTCCACAAAAATAATCCTCATACAATTCCACAATACAACTCTGACCATAAGAGTTCTCTCAGACATTAACTTACAGCATTTTTTTCATATAGTATAATGCTCCCTTCAACCAAAAAATGAAAACTCTGACCCACTGTAAAAAAAAAACTCAGACGTGCTGGACGATAAGTTTGTTCTACAAAAATTATCTACTCAACGTACCCTTTCAGAATTATGGGGTCGCTATTTTGTTCCATTCAAAAAGTCTTAATTTGTTGGACAGTGTTATCAAAGGCGACTCTAATCCTTCCCTTTTGTTGCGGTGTTGTAATCGAATAGGCAGGTAAAGGTAGATGATTTTTGTTCTATTCTTTACTTTAACACGTCTAGTTTGAAATGTGACCTTCCATATCTCGGAGGAAGTCGGAGCTTTTTTTGTCTTCATATGTGTTCTCCATGCTAATTTAAAATTCATAACTTATAACGTTGTAAAGTACTCTAAGTTTTTTCCCCAAGTTTGACTGGATGTGTGGCATAGTTTATCATCGTTGAGCAGGGAAAAAATTTCATAATTTTTGTCTCCCCTTTTAAAATTATATATATGTAATTCATTTAGAGAAGTTTGTAATTTTGTCTAACTTCCATTAGTCTACATTTATAGCAGTTGCCTAGAAACTGGGAAAAAAATCATACTGTTCCTAGATTATCTAGCTTATATAGTATAAGAATCACAAACAAGATAATCGAAAGTAGCAGTGAAAATCACCATGTCACCGTATACAAGTCTATATACATACATAAATACATAGTATATAATGTAGCGTCTTCTTCAAAGTCGACCATGGCTGTGGCAAGAAGCCAACCAATCTTAATCTGCGTTCTCCATTATAAGTTAAAGAAAAAGCAACACAAAAAAGACTTGTCATACCTTCTTTTTCTCCTGCTTGTACTTTTACTAAAAAAAAATTGCAACATTTTCCCTTAAAGTTAAAAGGATTCCTTGTAATTTAAATAAAAAAAATTTAATAAAAAACCAAACAAATTACAAAATTCCTTTCGTGGAATTCTTTCCCTGTCAAAATGTTAAAGTAATTTAAGACAAAATTGTTGCCTCTTGGCAATTTCGTTTTAACCATGAGTTAAATAAATGTTTTTTTTTTATATTTGTATTCATGCAAACAGAATTTGTAGTTTTTGTTCTTTTCGCAATGTCGCGTTTTTTCTTTTTGTTGATCGTTTTTTTTTTTTGCTGCAATTGTTTAGTCAAGTTTTTGGTTGTCTTGTTTGTTCTTTTTTCTGTTGTTGTTTAAATAATAATCGACGTAGTTATTGGCAGTTGTCTTTAATTTACTTTCATTATCAGATGTTTTTTTTCAATATTTTTTAGCTTTTTTTCTCTTTATTCGTTTTGTGGTTTGTATTTATGTAGTTGTTTTATTAAATTCTTTTTATTCCGGCTGTTTGCCTGGCTACTCTTTTAGCCAAATAATAACAAACATAACCAGAACAGTAAAAAGTTGAATTGGGTATTAATCTTGTTTTTAGTGTTACCTGACTTTACAAAAAAATTTTAGTGTTAATTTGACCTCAACAGAAAACCTATCTATGTATGTCTTTTTTTAAGACTAAAATGTAAAGAAGTAGTTCCCCAATTCAAGAGAAACTGCTGTTTTTCAGTTCTATTTTAAAGGAGAGAAATTTTCGAAATGAAAGTTATTTTATTTAAGACGTGATTTTAAGAAATTTTAGCAATTATATTTTCCCACCACAGTATACGGCAATCGGCGTAAAAATCTTTTGTTTTATTTAATTTCCTTGATTCTTTTCCATCATCATGTTTTTTTTAATCGCAATTATCGAAGCCTCTTCTAAGATTCTTTAAGTCCCGTCTTCATTTGCTATCAACATGTCTAAACAAAAGTCAAACTTTATATAAAATAATTCTTGCAAAAAAAAACCGACTTCAAAACAGACAAACTTAAAAGCATGTTGCTTTAAGACGGTAACTATTGCGACACCCTGTAATTTCCGAATTCAAATTTTATACTAGTTATAGCGGTCGTAGCAATACAGGTTCGTTGTAAATTTCAACCTTCTGTCTGTAACGGTTTAAAAGTTTGGTCATATACATCAAATTACATAAACTATTGCGACACCCTGTAATTTATAATTTTAAATAATTATACTTATTATAACAGATATAGTAATGGACATTCTGTCTAATTGTTAAGTGTTTATCAATAACTGTTTAAAAGATAGGGTCATATATATCAAATGACGTCACCTATTGGGACACCCTTTAAATTCAAATTTTAATATAAATACTTTTTAAAGAACACTTTGTAATACAGATTCTTTTTAAATTTTAACTTTGTGTCCATATATATCAAATTACATCAACTATTGGGACACCCTATAATTTATAATTTTAAATATTTATACTTGTTGTTATTCGAGACATAGTAGTGAACATTTTGTCTATTTTTCAAGTGTTTGTCTATAACGGTTCCAAAGATGAGGACGTAATGGTCAAATAACATCAATAATGGGGACACCCTTTAATTTATAGATCCAAGTTTTATACTTGTTTTAATAGCGGACTAAGCAATATAGGTTCTTTGTAAATTTCAACTGTCTATCTATAACAGTTGAAAAGTATGGCCATATATATTACTTTTACATTAACTATTGGGACACCCTTTAATTTCCAATTTTAAATATTTATACTTGTTGTTATACCAGACATAGTAGTGAACATTCTGTCTATTTTTCAAGTGTTTGTCTATAACGGTTCCAAAGATGAGGACATAATGGTCAAATAACATCAATAATGGGGACACCCTTTAATTTATAGATCCAAGTTTTATACTTGTTTTAATAGCGGACTAAGCAATATAGGTTCTTTGTAAATTTCAACTGTCTATCTATAACAGTTGAAAAGTTTGGCCATATATATTACTTTTACATTAACTATTGGGACACCCTTTAATTTCCAAATTCATATTTTACACTTGTTATTTTAGAGGACTTAGCAATACAAGTACTTTGTAAATTTCAACTGTCTGTCTATAAAGGTTCAAAAGTTTGGCCATATATATATCAAAATAAACCAACTAATGGGACACCCTTTAATTTCTAATTTTAAATATTTATACTTATTATAACAGACATAGTAACGAACATTCTGTGCAACTTTCAAGTGTTTGTCTATAACGGTTCAAAAGATAGGAGAATAAAGGTGAAATTAAGTCACCTATGGGGTCACCCTTTAATTTTTAATTTTATTTTTTAATTACTTTTTGTTGTTGGGAGCTACTGTGATACGCACTTTTTTTTAATTTTAAATTGGTGACCTATAATGTTCATAATACACGTAAAAAACATGTATGTTGTATGGGGACACCCTTTAATTTTTAAAATTTTGAACTTCTTTTAAAATGGGACCAATCTGTAGCCATAACCTTTCTAATAGTGCAAAATTTTTAAAATCGGTTCAGAAATGACTGAGTTCTGCGGGCACAAACATAAAAAAAAAAAAAAGCAACATTCAGACGAATTGATAACCTCCTTCTTTTTTTGAAGTCGGTTAAAAAAACAGTATTAATAACACACTGTGTAATTTTTTAAGTCATGGCAAAATAACCATATACGGACACCACTGCGTGATAAAAGACCAAAAAAAAGACCCCTGTCTCCCAGTTTTGCCCAAAGTCTTCCAGGTTTTTTTTATGGGCCCTGAAAGATGTGGGGCCTCGATGTAATTTTTGCCAAAAAAAATGATCATTTACTCTAGCTCATATTTTGCAAACCGTTTGGAATTTTGATATACTCTCTGAGGCAAAGTTGTAGCTCTTGTCATAAAGAACATATAAAATTAAAAAAACTTCATCTTCAAGGTAAAAATCGCAAAGAACTTAAAAAAATTCAATTTTTTTACCTTTTTTCCCCTGTTCAAGTCCGTAGGTAGCAAACAGTTCAAAATTCAAGGAAACAATCAACTACAAAAATGAACCTAAGATCTCAATAAACAACTCACTTACGGAAGAAGGCTTTATAGTATCTCAATGTTGAAGTAATGAAAAAACAAATGAAATTAAAAAATTTTCGGGAAATTTTTCAATTTTGCGGCTACCTAAACGGTGTTCAGAATCATTCCTAGGAAGTTCATATGTTCTAGAAAGTTGTTGCCTCAGAGAGTATATCAAAATTCCAAACGGTTTGCAAAATATGAGCTTGAGTAAATGATAATTTTTTTGCAAAAATGACATCGAGGCCCCACATCTTTGAGGGCCCATAAAAAAAAACCTGGAGGACTTTGGGCAAAACTGGGAGACAGAGGTTTTTTTTTGGTCTTTTATCACGTAGTGGTGTCCGTATATGGTTATTTTTTTCCGTGTTGCACTGTGTAATAATGTTTTTTTTTTCATATGAAGTTTTAATTTTGTTAAGACATATTAATGACTAATGGAGACGGGGGTTTTTACACGATCATAATCTATATATCTATATCTATCTATACATACAATAAAATAGTAACTCATTTCCGCCTGATTGTCTGTCTGTCGGTCTGCTTTTCGTTTGCGTTCGCATCACGTAAAAACTACTGGATGCATTTTAACAAAATTTTGTAAGGAGGTACCCTAGCATCCTGTTTCCGATATAGGATACCTTTTTCCGCAAAAATATCTCATTTTTAAGAGAAAGTGGAGAAAAAGCAGTGAAAGTACGCAATTTCCGGTTTAAAGGTACTGAAAATTTTGGTTTAAAACTGGGATATTTTAAACACGGTTGCGCGCGTTTTATTTTTAAAAGTGGGGTATTTTCAACAACAGATGGCGCCAATTGAATAAACTTTGTATTTGATTTGTATTTTAACTTTGTGGAATTACATTGTTATTAAAATATTTCAAACACCTCTTACAGAGGTTTACAATAATTTTTAGAATTTTATATAAATTCTAGAATTTTATTCAAGGCTGGGTACCTTTATATAAAGAAAATACGTATCTGGATGGATTTTAACAAAATTATAGGATACATTTTCCGCAAAAATACCTTATTTCCAAGAGATAATAAAGAGAAAAAGCAGTAAAAGCAGTAAAAGTACGCCGACTTTTTTTAACGCTTTTATTTTTGAAAGCGCGATATTTTAAACACGGTTGCACAACAGATGGCTCTGTTTTAAAATAATGACAAAATATTAACTACATACTGCCAAATAGCCAATTGAATAAAATTTGTATTTTTATTAAAATATTTTAAACACCTCTTATAGAGGTTTACAATGATTTTTAGAATCTTACATAAATTTTAGAATTTTATTCAGGAATGGGTACCTTCATATAGAGTAAATACATAAACGATAACTAAAGCACTATAAAAGTAAGGATCTTACAATTGGTATGGAATAATTTCTTGCTCGATATTGTTAGGACGCCTACGAAGTGGCGGTCACAGCTAGCTATATACATTGGGCCCTACTTCTTCGAGAATGAAGATGGAAGTGCTGTAACCGTAAATGGAGAGCGGTATCGGTTTATGATAGAAAATTTTTTACGTCCTGCTCTTGAAAACAGACCTGGTATGTGGTTTCAGCAGGACGGAGCCACTGCCCATACTGCCCGAGACACAATGGCACTTTTAAGACAAATTTTTGGAGAGCCCTTGGTTTCTTTTGGCCCACCCTGTATAAGGTGTGTGCCTGAATTGACGCATTTGTTGGTTTTTCGACAGCCGAGAATAAAAGTAGAGCATTTAAGGTTAGGAAGATTGAGAAAGTTTATAATATATATATAGTTTGCCAGTAATTTTCACTTGCCAGAGATTCACAGAGCATCAGTAAGTATGTCAAAGATAACCTTTCGAACACTTAGCTAGTTTTTAGCAGATATTAGCATTATCTAGTCTTTAGATTTAGTTTGATTCTTATAACCGTGATAATTACCTTCTAAGTGATATTCTGTGCTTTATGGAGTATAATTTATAGGTATGAAAGTATGTCCCCTTTTATATTATGCAACTTTTGTCGCTGCAATTCTTCCTTACTAGTAGAGAGGGGAGAGAAGAATTAAAAGGGGTACACATAAACATATAATCTTGGAATTAATTTTGTCTCTCATTCGTAAATTTGATTTTGAACTTAAAAATGTAAACAAATGTGTGAATCGATTGAAATTGCTGCAATAAACATTGCACGATATAAACACAAATGCAATATTAAAAAAGAAAAGAGAAAGATTGCATAATATAATTCGGCGCTATTTCCATCTTGAGAGGTATTTGGGTTTCAAGAGCGTACTAAGCGCTCAACAAGTGACTTGCTTGCTTTCCTTATGGAAAAATGGTGTCACCCTACAATATATTTCGGCGAAAGTAAGATGGTAGACCCAGCCATGTCTTAGTCGTAACTCGTAATATTAAACAGGGTCGCACAAAACAGTATTTCCGATTATTTCTTCGGTCGTTAACTGATGTGTCATCACCTTTCTACAAAGACAAAAAACAATGACAGTTTGCTTGCAGCCAACTTCACAATTTAATGCTATGTATCTACATAAGAATTATTTATTAACCCATTTTGTTCGGACAAAAGTTATGTCCGGACAAATTTTTTTTTATATGTACTTTTACATTTCTCTTATAATGAGGGAGAAGTGATTAGTCCAGACAACTCTCCGCTTGATTTGGTTTAATTTTATTTTTTGTCTGGACAAAATACAACTGAATTGCCATCAATTATAGTTCTTTAAGAAAATGCTGAATAGAGTTGCCACATTATGTGTTTGTTAGTGTTTGTTTCGCATGGGGCATTTGATTTGTTTTTGATTTCTTGAAATTAAATAAAAAATCTTATGTTTTAACCTGTTTTAATAAACAAAACGTTAAATTAATAAATAAAAAAATACGTAATTTTACACCAATTTATTTATAATCAGTTGTTACTTTGTTGCCACGTTGTAAAATTAATCTGACTTGTTCACTTAAGTATTTCATATGGCAGCTTTGTTTTTCGAAATGAGTGAATCGTGCTGCAGAAAAGTCTCAGAATTTTGTCTGAACAAAAATTTTGTTCGTACGAAATGGGTGAATACAGCTTTAGCGTGGCTGCTAAAGAGCTGTTACCATATATTGGCAATTTTTAGAAGTCTATTTTCAGAAAATATAACGATTAACTCCTAAATTTATCTGGCAACTTTAGGTATAAATTTAGTTTTTTTTCTTATTGTGATTGTTGCTGGCTCGGTGTCATTGGGTTTGTTTGTATTTTTGTTGTTGTTGTTGTTTAATTCCAGTTGTCTAGTTTATAATAGACCAAACAAAAGTTCGTTGTTTTTTTTTCTGCGGTCTCCAACATGTGTTTGTTTCGTTACTTTGTTTTCATTATTTCTTCTTGTTGCATCTTTTGTTTTTGTGTGTGTTGCTTGCGTTTGTGGGGAGTACGACGAGTATGTCTGTATGTTTGTTGTAGGTATTCTTGTTTTGTATCTTTTCTTTTTTTTTCTTGTATGAGGGTACGCATGTTCTATCAAAAAACAAAATAAAATGTTTGTGTTGCTTATCATAAGTTCATAGCAAAACAGGGTTTACATTAGATAATAATAAGTGAGTGGAACAGAGATGGAACATGTGATAAAGAATAAACAAACATCTGATTACCAAAGTTGAATAATCGTTATTATCTTGTGGTTAAGAGTTTTTTTATTTAATTCTTTTTGCATTGGATAACAAGCTTTGAGATGGTTTTCTCTTTTAAAGACAGTAAAATAAATTTCTACTCATATTTCTATTATGTAGAAGAGTATTTCGTGGTTTCAAACAGAAAGCATGACTAATCCATTGACAGCATTTCAAAGAATAAATATTATTCGAGTTTATTGAAGAACTTTTGTTGTAGAATCTAATGTATTTGTGTACTAGTGGTGTAACAAATATTTGTATTCGTAGTCACATTTGGCAAGTATTCGAATACTTCTTTACATTTGAAAAGTTTATGCGATATTTATTGTTATAAATACTAGCCAAGTTGCCAAGCGAAGTGAAAAAATAATAATTACTAAATATTACCTGCACAGCCGGCTTTTGGGCGAGACAAGGATTTTGTCCTCTATAGTGCGACCGGCTTCGTTTATAGAGATTTGCTTTATTTTCATTACTTTCTACTCAGTCACTTTCATAATCATGTGATAAAGAATAAATATTGCCCAGTTTTAGTATTCCACCAAATGAAACGAAAACTCTTTAATTATTCATCTAGTAATACACATACATATGTATATACTACCTGTGCCCACCACTTCGTCAGAGTCCTTGCAATATTTTGTTCGATATTGCTTTAAAAGCAGTCCACACCAGAGACTGACAAAAAGTACTTATAAAATAAATTCAGTTGAGTATTTACACATATTATTGGGTATTAGTTATACCTATACTCATAACACAGAAAATACCTACACATACTAATTTGCAGTGAAATAAGTATGGGTGTACTCAATACTTATAACAAACTGTATTTATACACAACGAACTTAAAAAGGTATACGTAATGCATGTATGAGTACAACTGGTTGTAAGAAGATAATGTGATGGGTATCAGTCATACCCATACTTAGAACTACCTAATACTTACAAGTATGGAAAAGTAGTTATAATACTCTAAGTATACTTATAAGTAAAACAACTACTTTTAGGAATTGTGTGTATAAAAAGGTGTATGATATTTGGCAATATTTTGTTTATAACCGAACATTGGTTAAGTATGGAAAACCAAAATAATTTTTATATTAGGATGAAGGCATGAATGAACGTATTTTTAAATTGTGAAATAATTAATACATATAGTTACATATATTTATAAAATACTCTAAGTATACATAGAGTATTTACATACTTGTACTTATTCCTACTCTATACTTACAAGTATGGGTTTAGCCAATACTTTATCCAACTTTTACTTATACTTAGTTGTATTGCGAAGAATAATGAAAAATAATGCCTATACTTGTAGTTATTTAAGTTGAAATTGATATGAGTGTGTGTATATGGTATGTTGTTTGAGCTGTAGCTATACACATTTATACATGTTTGGCCTTAAATACTTAATAAGTACTAAAAATTATACTTTTGTCATTCTCTGGTCCACACCAAAGACCCTTATTTACTTTACTGAGGTTCTCATCCCTACTAAAATAAGTAAATACATAAACCATAACTGAAGCTCTAACCGTTATGCATATTTTAAGCATATCGGTTAGTGCTTTAGTTATGGTTTATCTATATATATACTTTATAAAGGGTCTCATCCTTACTAAAATAACTGAGTACTTTCATTGCTTTTTCTCCACTTTCTCTTGGAAGTAAATTATTTTTCCAAAAAAAAAAATTCCCTACATTGGAATAAGGATAATAAGGTACCTCCTTACAAAATTTTATTAAAAGCCCTCCGGTAGATTTTATGTGATGCGAACACAGACAGTTACTATTTTACTATATGTACATATATGTATATGAAGATGTTTAAATTAAAAGATATAATAATATTAGTAAAAAAATAGAAGAACTGTTACAAGGGAATATTTACGTATATTTTCTTTATTTCAAATAAATTATTGCATATGTTTCTTTATGCTCCTTAAGCCCATGATTCACTATCATATTCAGTGGCATGATTTGTCAAAAATTGCATGTGTGTTAAAAAAGTATGATAGTGTGGACTAAAAGTGTATGTCAGACTTACTGACATCTGTACGATTTTATAATCTTTTGAAAAAATTCATAAAATAGTATTTTTCCATGCGATCAGAGTTGCAAAATCTGATTTTGTATGATAGTGTAGCATCTACATTTGAAATTCTGTCAGATATTTTGTTATTAAATCGTACGATTGTGTAGGATAGTCAATCCTGGCCTTTAGGACCATGATTCACTATCATACTTAGTCGTTAGACAGGTCGTACCTCACGAGAACTGATTTCCTATTGGCTAAAAGTTATTATTATTTCTGTATACTTGTCAGTTTTTGTATATTTTTGGTAGCAATTATATGTAGTAATTTGTTGTTTACAGACTTGGCAACCCTTGGAAACTACGTCATCTAACTGGAAATTATGTGTATGGCATGGGAGTACGATATATGTACATACATATGTATGCACCTACTAAAAGTTAGCAAATCTTTTAAATTATAATCATTTTTAACCGTCTGAAGACCTGTTTTAGGTTTCAAAAATACAACCAAAATAATTATTACCCTTTCTATTTCTCATTCTTAAACACTTTGCTGTAATCTAACATGTTGTTTTTTTTTAAACAAAAAAATTACAAAACCTAATTGACCTACACACTTGAACTCAAAAAGAACAACAGCAACAACAACAAAACTTTACTAATAAGAATTTAATCTAATGAGAGACTAAACTAAATGATTAAGAAACATAAACAACATTTTTTAGATAAGAATGAAAAAAGGAATGGAAATAATAAATAAAAAGCGCAACTGACAAAAAACAAGTGCTACAAAACAAAAAAAAAAAAAACATTAAACATGTATGCATGTAAGTCAGGGATGGCAAACGAAAATTTTACTTTCTACCAATCGGCTAATTAAATTGTACTGGTTTTACACGAATTGTACTAAAAACATGTTTTTGCAATTTATTTTTTACTTTACCATACGTAGTATAAGGTAAAGTATAGTAATCATGAAAAAAATCGGGATTTCGACGGATTTATACGTTTTGAGGTCTCCTAAATCCATTTTGGCAATTTTCGCGGTGATGTCACTATTTTTGTGGAGTTTGTACTGGTCATATCGTTTGACATATCAAAATAAAATTTAGTATGTGGCTTTGGTATATGGAGATGAAGAGCTGTATAGTTTTTGGGCATAATCGGGAGGGGGCAATGGGTAGTTTCCTTACCCCCAAATTTTGTGAACGCTCTACAGGCCATACCGTATTACATATTCAAACGATATTTAGTATGTGTCTTTCGTTTATGGAGATGAAGAGCTGTATAAATTTTGGGCATAATCGGGAAGGGTCAGGGGTAGTTTACTTAACAACCCAAACTGAAAATAAATAATTTTTCGATTCGAATATACTTTGAACTTTTATTCTTTATGTAATATATCCATAAAAATATCTTAAAGTTGAGTGTAGGCCACTCCAGATTTTTTTTTTTTGTTGGATTAACAACTTTAAATAAAAAAAATCATTTTATGAGATTTAAATTCAAGAAATTAAATAACTTTAACTTTAACTTTGCTAACATACCATTAAATTATCATTTATTAAAAATTTCGAACGCTTAAACATTCCAAATGGAGAAGTTAATAACAAATTTATTTCTTGTTTTGGATGAAAGCAAAAATGAAATAAAATTCTAACAAACTCTTATCAATAGATTCGTAAATTTAACATCAAATTCAATTCTAAAAATGTATAAACAAAATAAAATAAATATAGATAAAATAAAATACTCACTCATCAACTGCATCAGTCATTTTTGTGATGCCTGTTTGACGTTTGTTTGGCATCATTTATTTCAGTGATGCATTTTAGATCACACAATACTTGCAGTGATGCCAACTGATGCATTTTCGACGTAATGAGCATCAGATGCAGCACAGTGATGCGTTTCCGAACAAGCCCATTATTACTTAGAAGAAATTATGCTATTTATTTGCTTTGCCGCTGCCCTGCCCTTGAGAGCATACGCCAACCCTGCCTAGGTTAAGGCTCCCCAGACATGTAATCCTGACTTTTAAGGACAGAACTGGATGAATTAAATCTCTTTAATTGTAAATTTAACTTTAGCCTTACTAACTTTAATACATCAGCGTTATAGGGCGATAGTACAAAATACATCAGCAGATCTACAAAACCGTTCATCTCATTAAACTGGGAAATTTTTAAATTCTATTAATTGAGTCATTGGATTTCCACACCGCTCAGATTTGGTTCGTACCAAAATAGCGTTGCCTGTGAAAGCGAAGGGTAAATACAGTAAAAACTTCAAGATAGTAGAATTACTACAGCTGACATACACAATCAATTAAATCATTCCATCAAACATAAACTGGGAAATTTTGAAATTCTTTTGACTACCACATTACTCAGATTTGGACCGTACCAAAATAGTACAATTGTACCAACTTTGCCATACTTCATGCAAGTACTACTAGAATTTAATTGCTGTTGACATAACTTTGATATAGTGCTGGCAAAGTACTGAGTAGTGGGTACCGAGTATGTGATTATTTTTTTACACAAAAGTTCTTAATGGATACATTTAGGTTACTACTTTTATAAATATTTAAATAGAATATTTGACGACTACGACGATAAATTTCCGCTGCTATTATGTAAAGTGGAGTATAAAGTACTATTGAGTACTCAATTGGTAAGTATTGAGTAGTATCGAGTAATTGAAAGTAGTAAAAATTGCCAACACTACTTTGATAATAATATTAATTGGCTTAAGCCGTAAAGCCAGCCACAGACGATGCGATTAGTTGTAAAGGGTGTTTTTTATAGAGGTATAGAACTTTAAGTTGCAATAAAACAACTATGGATTATTCGATTGACATGAATTTTATTTATCCGAAAGATAATCTTGTGGCATTATATTTTAAATATGATTTCTGGCATATGACCGCCACGGCTGGCGTGGATGTAGTTCAATCTGGACATCCAATTTTCGATGACTTTTTCCAACATTTGTGGCCGTATATCGGTAATAACACGGCGAATGTTGTCTTCCAAATGGTCAAGCGTTTGTGGCTTATCCGCATCGACCAATGACTTTACATAGCCCCACAGAAAGTAGTCTAGCGGTGTTAAATCACAAGATCTTGGAGGCCAATTCACAGGTCCAAAACGTGAAATTAGGCGGTCACCAAACCTGTCTTTCAATAAATCTATTGCGGCACGAGCTCTGTGACATGTTGCGCCATCTTGTTGAAAAAGTACGGACAAATGATTCCACCAGCCCATAAAGCGCACCAAACAGTCAGTTTTTGTGGATGTAACGGTGTTTCGACATACACTTGAGGATTACCTTCACTCCAAATACGGCAGTTTTGTTTGTTGACGTAGCCATTCAACCAGAAGTGCGCTTCATCGCTAAACAAAATTCGCTTATGAAAATCGGGAACAACGGTAATCTCGTTTTGGGCCCTATTTGCACTATTTGTAAGCGTTGTTCAGGCCTGAGTCTATTCAAATTAAATTTTGCCAAACCAAACTGAGAATAAATCACTTGACAGCTGTTAAATCGGTCGCCATGTTGAAAAGTAATGCCAACTTAAAGTTCTATACCTCTATAAAAAACACTCTTTATAACAAATTCTAGAAATCGTAGTTTGTACACGAATTGTAACGTCTGTGGGCTGATTGTATTCAAGTTGTATGTCGGTTGTACGAAAGATCAAAAAATTTTGATTTTTTGTCAAGTTGTACCAATAAGTCACATCGTTTGTCTCCCTCTCGCGCACGGTTTTATGTAGTATTTGTGTTTAGTAATGTTTTGACCACCTTGCAGTTAACATTGAATGTTAAGAATTATTTGCGGACGATGTCAATTATAGTATATTGAACGCCATCTTACTTCGCGAGAGCTGAGTTGCTAAATGTAGTTGTACATGAAATCGCACGTTAAAATGTATCGTTTGTGGAGCGCATACAACTGATTCCTAGAATTGGTTGCACAACTGATCGTACCGTGTATGGCTTGCTTAATGACATCCACTTCTCTTCGTCTTTTCTAAGATTGAAAAAGTGAAGAAGAGAGTTATAAAAAGAGAAATATATAAAATAAACACAAAAATAAACACAAAAATGTTTTTGTTTTTTGTTTACTTTTTTTGTTTTCTTACAATGGTGTATCAATTCTTTCCACAAAAAACGGCAAGATAAAAAAGTACAATATATAATCGCTATATTTGACAATAAGTCTGATCAATTAGCATCACTGTTGTATTTTAAGCTTGAAATGTCATTTTTAAGCTAAAATTTTTAAGATTTTTTTTTGACTTTACACATTTTATCGATAACATGTATAGACATTTGACGTTTGGAGATTTTTTTTTAAATATAGCTGAACTCTTCGGTCTAGGGAGGATTTTCTTTTACAATCGGCCCTATTCCCGTCGGCGTTGTAATTTGAAAACGAAATAAAAACGACCATTTGGCATTACCGTTGGTTAACGAGTGTCGTTAACGTGGTTAACGTGGTTAACGACACTCATCGTAAATATATCGATATTCTCTATTTTAAAACGAAGATAATAAAACATTCGTTCTCTGTCGTCATAATTGTAGGCAACGAAATATAAACGACTACAAGAAAAAGTTTTTTAATGGAAAAAGGGCATAAAACTCTAAATTTTAGTGACTACCGGAAAATTAAATCCATTTGAGCCTCCAGTTCTTGATAGAGAAGGTTGGCATAAAGTAAAACTAAATTAGGAGAAAATATCCATTTTAAATGTTTTTTTTATTAAAATAAATTAAGATAAAAAGAAAGCTCTGAATCCAGAGCAACAGGTGATGGCTGTTATAAACAGGAGTGATTGTCCCTATTAGAGGAAGCGGTGTCAAACCTATGAATATTTGAAAAACAAATTAACCCGAAAGGAAACGTAGTGGTATTCGCCGACCATGAAAAAGTTAGATCGATACTAATCAAGTTTCGTACTTAGAATCTGGGATGGCAAAAATGTTAGTGTTCTGTCGTAGCATCTTCCGATGTATATTTATATCCATTTTGTCATCCTCATCATCATCAGTTGAACTGGAAAAATAAAATTCAGTACTCGCCATATTTTGTTAAAACTTATGTACAAAGAAATAACAAACTTTTCAGAAATTTACATAAATGTCATAAATAAGAACACAAAAAATTGCAGGGCTACCACATTTTATTAATTTTTATTTTCAATAACGTTTCTTCGTCGTGTCAATATATTTACAGAATATGAATTTAGGAACGAAATAAAAACGACGATAAAAACGACAACGACTATTAAAATTAAAACGCCAACGGGAATAGGGCCGAATATATTTGTACTCTTCTCCAAAATCTTAAAAAGATGAAAACATGTGTGTCATTACAGCTTTAAGCCTGGTACTCTGTTCAGTTTTTCATCCGGAATGCTGTCAAATTACATACATAAAAAAATTCTATGAAAAAGTCATGAAAAAATGTTGCAAAAGTAAAACTTTGTTGTTGCTCTGGAAAAACATTGAAATGTTTCTGGCAACATTTTGTCAAAGCTGTGAAGTAAAGCAAAGGGGCATTATTTCATGTGGAATTTTTTAAACAACATCTGATCGCTTGACTTTTGTTAATATTTCTAAAACAATGTGGTATACTTAAAAACAATAAAATCGTAAATTTCTTTTAAATCGCGAGATAGACACCACATTTTAAATGTCAAATTTTCCTTGTGAAATAATAAATGTTGGTCAATATTTTTCACAAATTCGAACAGAGTACTAGGCTTTATAGAGTGAAAAAAGATATACAATATAGAACAGAGATGAAAAATATAGTACATTTGTATTTTGATTTAATGGTGCTAAAAACTTGGCAGCACCATTTAATCGGTATTGTCGTTAATACTAAAATCAGATAAATTATCTGTTGTTTAAAATACGCAAGAAATATATTGTAGTATTCGTTATAAATAATTTAATAAAATCTTATTTTTATATTTCACTTAAACTACACTTTACATAGAAATTATTTTCTTACCTCTAGACACACACACAAAGTTGCACGCAATATGGCAACACAGGCATTTCTACATGCATGTGCATTTTATTAGTGAATGATGGATTGTATTTATTTTTTAAATAAATATTGAAATGTGTAGAAAATGTAAAAAAAAACATTGAAATAAAAAGTAAATAAAATAATATTGTTTTTTTTTCATTTGTTTTTTAGTTGTGCACTAGTTGCCATGTTATGGTGTCTTTTTCGCCCATTTATTATTTACTTTGTGGCTGCGTTGTTTTTGTCGTTGTTGTTATCAATGCAATTGTTTACAAATTGTATTTTTATTAAATGTTGTACGAAAACAACAAATTATAAAAAAATACATAAATGAAAATAAAGTAAAATAAGAATATATAAAAAATTTAATTTAAGCGGGAAAATATTAAAATATTTAAAATGCCTGTCACCTTTAAAACTTTATTTATTAATCACTTACAGCAGCACATAAATCCATCAAATATAATGAAATGTTTAATTAACAAAAAAAAAAAAAACATCCAATAAATCAAACGGCCTTTTATACAAATATGTCAAAATAAATATTCAGTTTTTTTAATTTTTTTTTTTCTCTTTAAGCAACAAATATTTAAAGTCAATTGAATTAAAATTTAAATAATTTTTTGTTACTTATATTTATTTTATTTAAATAGATTTTATATTTTTCGAATTTTGAAAATAAGTAAAATTTAATTTAAATAAATTCATTATGAATTTAATAATTCATATTTTAACAAAGAAAGTGATTTGTGTAAAAACCAATTAACTTCAGCCTTGGATTGGAAATATTCAAAGCCAATAGCAATTAATTAATATTGTTATAAAAATTCTATTAAACTGAAAATGGAGCCATCAATATTAATTGGTAAGTTTTAATTAATTTTATTTTTATCTTTCATAATATTAAAAAAAAATAATAATTTTTTCTCTTTATTTTATTTTTATAAAAATTATACCTTTTAATTAAAATAGGTTTTAAAATATTGTCAGATTTTTTTTTAAATATAATTATGTTCGTTTTTGTTGGCATTTTTTTATGAATATTTAATAGCAACATTTTAAATCATTTGGTAGTTAACACGTCGAGGACCCAGCGTATACATATGGCACTTGTTCCTCTAAAGAGAATCAATTCAAAGTTTTAAAATTTTTAGTAAGTCTCGTTCCACATTTGCAATTTTTGTTTCTGAAACACATGTATTTGTTGTTGGGAGAGGAAATAAAAATGGCAGCGGTACAATATTTCATGTACTTGAAGCTCTGCTGCGGCTCTCTATTGTTGATCTTGTTTGCTCTTTTCGACATGAGAATGACTGTATATAAGTATACAGTCGTCAGAAACACAATTTATAAAGTATGGACACGAATACAACTTCAAAAGGGAATTTAAAAAATGTTTCAGAAACAAAAATTGCAAATGTGGAACGGGACTAAAGGCAAAAAACTTTCATTTTTATATACTTTCTTATCAAGATAAAACTGTATTTTTTGGCAAGAGAGTAGAAAAAATGATTAACAGTGCGTAGATATGACCACAGTATTGTGGAACAAGATTAACGTGAGTACCTGCCTACTCGGCCTAACCTCACGGTGGTCTTACCACAGAGTGAAACTTAGGCGTAGACTAGCGCCCCCATTGTGTAGTATAACAACACTTTACGATTGCCACCAATCGCTTTTTGTGTGTGATACAGTCACAATGAGTAGCAATTTATATAATATGGCAAGCCTTTCCAAGGCAAGCCTAATTCCACATTATAACCTCTTGCTTAGGGTTTTGGAGACTATCCAAACTCCGTCTGTTGAGAGTGCAACAGCACACTTGATCGACCGTGCACCATACCTACATAAATCGATCTTAAACCACAACCACCTTGTGTACCCCCGAAGGGGACCTCACCAATAACCGGTCACAGAGAGGATAGGCTCTCTGTGGGGCCACCGATTCCCGTGGTACCAGTCCTTTGGGCACTGGTCGGGCCTCGAAGAGGATCCGCAATGTTTATCGCAGACCTTTTCTTTCAGATTTAGGCTCTAGGAACCCTAGCGTCTGGTGCCCCTATTTTCCCCGAGTGAACCGCGTCAAAGCATTTGCCATTCCTGCAGTGACCACTGTATATCGATTTCGTGCAAAAAGTGAAAATTGAAAAATTTTTTTTGAGTTGACTCTCTTTAGATGAACAAGTCCGACATGTTGGCTTGAGTCGCCTGCGTTTGTATCACAGCCGCGCCAATCATCAACTTACATATAGCACACTAAATCATAAACAGTCACAACTCCAAATTCATAAATATTTAGGACAGGCAAAAAAACTGTTTCTGTAATCATGGTTGTAAATTTATAATCAAATTGAGTTCCGCAGTGACGGTATTTTTCCAGTTAAAGAACACAGAGATGCAAACGAAATTTTCGTGGAAGTTAGAGATTTGATCTGTGAACTGGTTTATTAAAAAAACATATTCATTAAATTTTTAGTTGTGACTGTTTATGATTTAGTGTGCGATATGTACTTCTTTTTTTGATATATATTAGTTTTTCTATTCTAACTAGCTAGGCTAGGCTAACACTATTAATACGAATTAACACGGGTGCATTTAGGCATTTTCGCCTTCTTTTCGGATGTGAAAATCCATACATAAAAAATGTTATGGATTCGCCTTGTCTTACTAGCATGTAAAATAGCGCCCTCCTTCGCCGGTTTAATATGTAACTTACACCATGAAATTGTTTTCTGAAATTTTTTCAAACCCCTTTTGAAATTACTTGTGTTTCCCTGCCATATATAAATATATTTTTTTAAAGTTTTTAACAACTCAAACTGAATTGTATATAAACAAAATGTACGTATTTTTATTGCAGAGTTGTAGTTTTTTTCGCCGCGAGTTTACCTGTTAAGAATATGCCTTGGGCTATACCAAGGCGATAGCAGTGGCGAATAAGCTTATCATATGTATGGCATCAAAAAGTCAAACTCCATATAGAAGAAATTAAAGGCAACTTTTTTATATATGAAATTGGAAACCTGTAAAGGAGGCGAAACTAATTGAATTCGCCCGTGCAATCACCTAGTATTAATTCTTCTTTGGTTATACAGCTTTAAAAGTAATATGCGTACTTGACACCAGAGGCGCTGTAACGCTATTCTAAAAATAATTATGACGTGCAATTATAGAGTTACCAGAGTAAAGTTTTATCCCTATATTTCACCACCTAACTTATCTCTACTTTATCGCTTTCCCAAAGAAAGTAATATAGTTTATTGGTAGGGGCACAATTTTACCGATTTAAATGACTTGGCAGCACCTTTCATCTTTATAAACGAAAAATGTGAGACATTACTTACTCTACAAGAATAGCATTTTTTTGAAAAACCTAAATATCTTGCAACACCCAGTGATTTTATCGAGAGACGGGAACCTCTATATGTGAAGTGAACCAAGGCGAAAGTGAACCAGGTGTGAGCAGTAGGGCAACAACTACAACAAAACAACAGCAACAATAACAAAAAACTATCAGTTGGGCAATCGCCTGCACCTGATATGAATTCGCCTTGAAGTGAACTCATTAAAATTTGATGTTGATTACTTAAAAAAAAAAAATAACGACAAATTCAAACAAATTATATTGCAGTCATTAATCAATTATTCAATAGGCCAACAGTTATGACTCATAACTCATAACTTATGAGAACCATTTCTCATCGTTTTGTCGTTGTAATGGCCAGCTTTAGAATAAGATTAGTTATTATTATTAGATAAAATACATTGAAGATACAATAAATATGAGAGAAAAAAAATTTGTTGAATCGTGACAAGGTATTTAAAGAAGCCCGTTGCCCCGTAAAACCCCAAACGTTGATAGTTACATTCAGTGTTACCATATTGTTTTTTCAAAAATCATCAAGTCAACCAAAAAAAAAAATCTTTCTTTTTTATTAAAAATCTTATTTTAATTCAGCGGATAATTTATGGGTAGAACTAAACGCTAAAGCTACTTTTGCACCTAAATAAAGGTACTTAGGATATATACCTAATTATTTACACAACTTTTGTTAAACCTTTCAATGCGAATATCACATTTTTATAATTTTTCTTTTGAGTTAAAAATCTTTATATTTTTGACATCTTAAAGAATCTTTAAAAAAATATAAATCTTCACAAACGATAACACTGGTTACATTCGACTAGGGAGGAGGGTTAATGCCTTTATTGGGCGAACACTAGAGAGATAAACCGAAACGACAACAGCAAGTTTTTTCTTTTGGAAGAATGCTGTCAAACTACATCCATAAAAAATTTTTATGAAAAAGTCATGAAAAAATGTTGCTGAAGTAGTACTCTGTTTTTGCTGTGGAAAAACATTGAAATGTTTCTGGCAACATTTTATCAAAGCTGTGAAATAAAGCAACTGGGCATTGTTTCATGCGGAATTTTTCAAACAACAGCTGCTCACACCTGGTATGAATTCGCCTTGGTACTAGGCTTAAGATGTTAATACGTTTTCTTATTTTAATTATAGGTAGCTGACCTAATTATTTAGGTTTGAAAAAAAAAAAGATTTTCTAGGGTTACGAGCGATAGCCCATTTATTATCTATGTTGTTTTTTTAAAACCTTTTGCCGGTATCACTCTGTAACACTAGAGTCAGTGAAACTGTTCTAAAACTAAACATAACGCGCCATTGCAGAGTTGTTGACAGTGAAGCCGTTTTATTCCCTCTTTTCCACCTCTATAAAACCTGTACAAAGAAAGTAAAAAGTAACAAAACTAAATTCGTATGCATATAAAACATTTAAATCCACAGTTAAGAGCACCCACATTACAACAATGGTTTTAAATTTTTTAACACAAAACTTTTTGTTTCACGAGTATTTTGCCAACTATTTATTTATCCAGCTATTTAACAATTTGAATGCAGCAGTGTGTCATTTCATTTAAGTTTAAGTTTAGTGTTTAACAACTTTTACCAATGTTGGGAATTGGAACGAACGAATAACTTAACTCATAAAAAACACATTAAAGAAAATAAAAAGAAAACTGAAAAAAATAAAAAAAAAAATAAAAAAAATAAAAATAGACCTCAAATATAGTGCGCTTCATTTCAAGCAAAAAAAAAAACAAAACAATGGTTGCGCTTGAGTGCTTAGCAATGTCAATATGAAAATGCAGAAAAATAAATAATGAAAAAAAAAACTGGTAAAATAAAGCAAAAACGTGCTGGAACAACGAGGCTTAAATAAAGCTAGTTGGCATTTAAGTAGCAGAGAAATAAAAGAATGAAGTCTGTATTCACAAAATCAAATTATTGTATATTAAACAGTTGCATGAGCAAGCTCATCTAATAGGTGTGCTCATAAGCTCATGAGCCTACTATACCATTCTATTAGTGAGCATTGCTCTTTTCGCGCCTTGCATACTCAGCTTTTGTACTACACACTTAAAGTGGTTTTACACGACGTGTGTTTGTCATATGACTTGTCAGTTTGATAACACATGCATACGTAATTTCATGTGTTTGTCAAAATAGGCATTTTACATACGATTTATAATTTTTGCTTTCAAACGTACATGTGTAATTACATCTGACATAACCTATAATATATAATTTTTTCGCCACACAGATTTGTATTGCCAACCACAGCTGATGCAAAGATAAAAATATAGTGCTTTTGCCATGCTTTTAGTGCTTTTGGTACCACAAAAAAACTAAAATAGCAAAAAAATATCAAGTTGGCATTACAGGATGTCAGGTGGTTTGTCACGTCAAAAGAGAACACGTTCTAAATGAAAAATGTCATATGTATTGTACACATGGAAAATACACATGTTATGTTTGAAAGGGTTCACACGACGTGTTTAGAATTTACACATGGAAAAGTGACAAGTCATATGACAAATACACGTCGTGTAAAACCACTTTTAGTGGATTATTTTGTTTAGTAGCTGTGTAGAACTTTCAGATTAGGCTTATTGCGGTTTGTTTGCACTTTGTGTCTTTTTTAATTTTTTTTTTTTATTTTTAAAGAAATGAAGACCTTAAATTGAACGTTAGGTTGCACGGGTCGCCGGCTCTGTGTAGGGGGCAAAACCGACTCACTTGGGTCCCTTTGGTCCCGTTGTGACTAAATTGAACATTAGTAATGTTGTTACAAAATTCTGTGTTTTTTTATACAATTTTCACTCAAAGCATAACTCGCTCAAGTTCATTGTTATTATGTTCAACATTTACTCATACTTATTCAAAGTTGCTTATGGAAACTATGAAAGCTTATAGCATTTAGCACCCTTCTCTTCGCCTTACTCGTAATGTAATGAAATATTATAATGAGCATCGCAAGAGCTTCGTTTTTTGTGCTTATGCAGTGTTTGTGTTTCACTTAAAGCATACACTGCTTGAACTCGCCCAAGTACATTGTTATTATGTTCAACATTTACTCATAGTTATTCAAAGTTGCTTATCTGGGAATATACTTCTGATGGGTATCATTATAAAGTAATCCGTGACTAGACATACATACATATGTATGTCGGAATGTACTAACTTTAGTGGTTAGTACAGCAAAAGCTGGTTAGAGGAGTAAGAGGAAAAGCACAGTTTTAACACCTTCTCTATGACTGTTTAGCCAGGTTCTTTCAGGACCTTTTTGCACCGTCTCTGAGTTGCTACACTGTCCGGTTTACACTAATTTTCGATGAGTTTTGAATGGTTTATCTTTCATCTTTCAAAATTAATTAGACAAATGAAAAAAGACACTTATAGTTTATAATGATAGAAAGCGGAACACTCAGTATAGTAAAACGTGAAAAATTAAAATTAAAAAGTCAGAAATGAAAGATGTAAGCTAAAAATCCAATGCCGAAAGATGAATGAGAGGTAATGCAAGGGAAAATATTCATTAAATATTTAATATCTATCATTTAGCTGAATCAAATGAATACTGAAAGGCTAGTATAGTGAAAGAGTAAAATGACTAATTGAGAAATGAAAGAAATGAAAATATAAATGCGGAAAGATGAACGATGAAAGGGGAAAGATCTATTAAATATTTAATATCTTTCCTTTGGCTCAATTAAATTAACATTGAGAGACTAATAATTCTGGGACATCACAATGATCCTAATAAGTGAGAAATGAAAGATGTAAGCTAAATCGAATGCCGAAAGATGAATAATGAAAGGGGCAAACATTCACTAAATATGTAATATCTACCCTTTGACTAATCAAATGAGCAATGAAGGTCTAATATTACGAAAGAGGAAAATGAATAAGTGACAAATGAAAGATGAAAGCTGAAATATGAAATATGAATGCAGAAATATGAATAATGAATGATGAATAACGAATGGGTAAATATTTACTAAATGTTTAATATCTATACTTTGGCTGTATCAAATGAATAATAAGAGGCTAGTATCGTGAAAGCGTAAAATGAATAAGTGAGAGATGAAATATGAATGCGGAAAAATGAATGATGAAAAGGGAAAGATCCGTTAAATGTTTAATATCTTTCCATTGGCTCAATTAAATTAATAATAAGGGACAAATAGCTTTGGAACATCACAATGATTCTAATAAGTAAGAAATTAAAGATGAAAGCTGAAAGCTGAAATATGAATGCGGAGAGATGAACGGAGAAATATTCATAAAACGTTTAATATCTATCCTTTGGCTGAATCAATTGAATAAAGAGAGGCTAGTATCGTAAAAAAGTAAAATTAATAAGTGAGAATTGAAAGATGAAAGCTGAATTATAAATGCGGAAAGATGAACGATGAAAGGGGAAAGATCTATTAAATATTTAATATCTTTCCTTTGGCTCAGCTATATTAATATTGAGAGACTAATAATTCTGGGAAATCACAATGATCCTAATAAGTGAAATATGTAAGCTAAAAATCGAATGCCGAAAGATGAATAATGAAAGGGGTAAACATTCACTAAATATGTAATATCTACCCTTTGACTAATCAAATGAGCAATGAAGGGCTAATATTACGAAAGAGGAAAATGAATAAGTGACAAATGAAGGATGAAATATGAATGCGGAAAAATAAATGATAAAAGGGGAAAGATCCATTAAATGTTTAATATCTTTCCTTTGGCTCAATTAAATTAATAATAAGGGACTAATAGCTTTGGGACATCACAATGATTCTAATAAGTAAGAAATGAAAGATGAAAGCTGTAATATGATTGCGGAGAGCTAAAAGGAGAAATATTCATAAAACGTTCAATATCTATCCTTTGGCGGAATCAATGAGAGGCTAGTATCGTAAAAGAGTAAAATGAATAAGTGAGAACTGAAAGATGAAAGCTGAAATATGAATGCGGAAAGATGAATGATGAAAGGGGAAAGATCCATTAAATGTTTAATATATTTCCTTTGGCTCAATTAAATTAATAATAAGGGTCTTATAGCTTTGGGACATCACAATGGAGAGAAATGAAAGATGAAATATGAATGCGGAGAGATGAATGATGATCAATGATGAATAATTTTCATTAAATGTTTAATATCTATTCTTTGACTGAATCAAATGAATAATGAGAGGCTAGAATCGTGAAAGATTAAAATGAATAAGTAAGAAATGAAAGATAAATAATGAAAGGGGAAAGATCTATTAAATGTTTAATATCTTTCCTTTGGCTCAACTAAATTAATAATGGTTGACCAATAGCTTTGGGACATCACAATAATAAGTGACAAATGAAATATATAAGCTAAAATACGAATGCGGAAAGATGAATGATGAATAATGAAAGGAGAAATATATACTAAATGTTTAATATCTATACTTTGGCTGAATCAAATGAATAATAAGAGGATAGTATCGTGAAAGAGTAAAATGAATAAGTGAGAAATAGAAGGTGAAATATGAATACGGTAAGATGATGAAAGGAGAAAGATCCATTAAATGTTTAATATCTGTCCTGTGGCTCAATCAAATTAATAATGACATCAGGGGACATCACCCCTGCAAACGGTTAGTTCTTTTAAGCTAACCTTAGCTTATTGCATTAAAACTCTGGTCTTTTTCAATCACCATGAACAACTTAAGCCAAGGAAAATTATAGAGGAAAGTAATCCTAATATTTAAAATTACATTATTTTAAGCAACTGTTCTGCATACAACATTATTCAAATTTCTTGTCAACTGTTCTTTTTTATTACCAAATTTTTCAAATATCATGTACCACTCGCTCAAACACTATTTCAAGCGATTGTTTAAACTTAAATACACAAAAAAAAATAAATAAATAAAAAATTCCGGTTTCCTCAGCATGCCTCAGCATGTTGCCAGCTTTAAAAAGCCATAAATATTTTCTCATTTGTCAGAGTGTTGGAACGAGAGTGTGTGTTAAAGTACTTTGTCCAACTGTTTAATATTAAAGTTTAAAGTATTTAAAGTAACGAGTGATTTTTTAAGAGCTTGAGAACTTTAAAAAAAAAAAACGCATAAAATTTGCAAAATCTCATCGGTTCTTTATTTGAAACGTTAGATTGGTCCATGACATTTACTTTTTGAAGATAATTTCATTTAAATGTTGATCGCGGCTGCGTCTTAGACGGTCCATTCGGAAAGTCCAATTTTGGGCAACTTTTTCGAGCATTTCGGCCGGAATAGCCCGAATTTCTTCGGAAATGTTGTCTTCCAAAGCTGGAATAGTTGCTGGCTTATTTCTGTAGACTTTAGACTTGACGTAGCCCCACAAAAATAGTCTAAAGGCGTCAAATCGCATGATCTTGGTGGCCAACTTACCGGTCCATTTCTTGAGATGAATTGTTCTCCGAAGTTTTCCCTCAAAATGGCCATAGAATCGCGAGCTGTGTGGCATGTAGCGCCATCTTGTTGAAACCACATGTCAACCAAGTTCAGTTGTTCCATTTTTGGCAACAAAAAGTTTGTTAGCATCGAACGATAGCGATCGCCATTCACCGTAACGTTGCGTCCAACAGCATCTTTGAAAAAATACGGTCCAATGATTCCACCAGCGTACAAACCACACCAAACAGTGCATTTTTCGGGATGCATGGGCAGTTCTTGAACGGCTTCTGGTTGCTCTTCACTCCAAATGCGGCAATTTTGCTTATTTACGTAGCCATTCAACCAGAAATGAGCCTCATCGCTGAACAAAATTTGTCACATTTGAACATTTCGAACCGAACACTGATTTTGGTAATAAAATTCAATGATTTGCAAGCGTTGCTCGTTAGTAAGTCTATTCATGATGAAATGTCAAAGCATACTGAGCATCTTTCTCTTTGGCACCATGTCTGAAATCTCACGTGATCTGTCAAATACTAATGCATGAAAATCCTAACCTCAAAAAAATCACCCATTATTTTACCCTCAAACATAATAGTGCTGCAACATTTTCATGCAACATGTGTTGTTACGAGATTATTGTAGTTTGTATAAAATCCAATAAGTGGTTATAGCAACAACTTCATATGTATGTACATATATTTTTTTGTTTTTAAATTTAACACAATTTTTTTAAAAAATTCTTTTAACTTCAACAATTGCATGTTGAACTCACTACCATTCAGCTTGTTGATAAATAACCAGTCAGGCGGTTTGGAGGAGCGAGTGTTAGAAATGACACAAATGCAGACATTTCGACAAACCCATCCAATTTATTTGATTGGATTGTTTTCATTTTTTTATTGTTATTTTTTTTATTTCAAACATATTGTCAGTTGAATTGTAATTACATTGGGAGTGCGAGAACATTTTACCCGCTTTATTTTTTTTTTATTTATATTTGAAACGAATGTACATATGTATGTTTCCACTCGTAATGAGATTGTTGTCATTTACGATTTTTGTCTCAGTTATTGATGGAATTTAAATTTGTTTATTCGATTGTTCTAATTTGTATTCCAACTAATGTGGGATTTCCCAGGGAGTGTATGTCAGCCAGTACTTAGGATATTGTACTGCATTAGAATTTTAAATAAGGAAATTAGAAATTGGTTTATAAACGGAGAATGACGTAAGAAAATTGCAATTACAACCATACATACATACATACATATATTTTTATTACGTAGCGAAATTATAAAGTGGAAATTGGATGGATTTGCAGTACTTTAATTCACATGTAATTGACATTTTAACTATAATGTAATAAAGGTTATATTAACACTTTTGTAACAGGTTTCTAATGGACGAATGATAAATGATGTTTGATTGACTTTAGCATTACGTCATAACGACCAGCTAAAATTAACAAAAAAACACACAAGTTGATTAATTTAAACGAGAAAGAGAAGAAAAGTTTTTATGAAATTAAAAAAAATGTTAGAAATAATTTTAGCCTTGACAATATACTTTTTTTCAAATTTTATTTATCGTATCTTCAATATATTGAACTAACAATAATTACTCATATCTTAAATCTAAAATAAAAAATAAATATACTTAATAAGTCCAGCCAGTGCTAGACCAACAATTAGGGGTCACCCGTCTATTGTACAGCCAAGAAAAGCATTATCTCTTCTTTTTAGTCGAATATAACCAGGAACATTAAGAATGTTACGCGCCAATGGATTTGGATGAGTTTCAAGCTTCTGCAAATACGTTACCGCAAGTTTCGCTAATTCTGATCTAACTGTTGGCATGTTTAGGTCTTTGTGGATATTAGAGTTTTTGATATACCAGGGAGCAACTGTGATCATTGTATACTCAGTTGAGCTAAAAAAATCCACATCTATAACTTGTTTTTAATTCGATACCGCTTCTTGGAGGCATCATAACGGGGCCCTGTATGATTGGACGTATGTTGGAGCGTATGTGAATCTCTCTTGTGATGAGAGTTGCAGAAGCTGTATGGATGAGGAAGAATCAGTTCAATGTCTTCTCTGTGACTGCCCAGCTCTTTAAGAACGCAGGCTCAAATTGCCGGACAAGAGATTATTTTAGGTGCTGGACGGTCTCAGGGATGCGAAACTGAGTAGGATCGGTTAAGCGAGAAGCTCCAAGCGGTTCTTACGAACTGGAGATACTAGAATTCTATTGGGAATAGTAGCGGTAGATGACCATCTAGGGGCATTAAATGGGCTTTAAGTTTGTTCCAAATTAGATATACTAAAAATTATAACATGTAATCGCAATACATGGAATATTTTAGACAGTCTTAGCGTGGCATGGTGTAGTGACTTCTCTAATTAGGCGCACTGCCAAATTTCAAACCGAAGGACGGTGTTTCGAAACCCGGAGGATAAAAAAAATCAATGTGTTTTTTTAATTTTTCAAGAGACTTTACCCGCACCCCACAAATCAACTCAAACAGAAAAGTAGAAGAAGCCTCCTGAAGTATAACTCCGGGCAGGGAACAAATGGCAAAGGCTCAACAAGATTGCACACCACATTGCAAGGATCTGTACCACTCCACGCTACGACAGATGACATCCCCATAAGCTTGGGACAGGCTACAGATCAGTCATTTAAAAAGGTGAAAAATACAAAAAATATTAACGAAACGAAAGTATAGCAAAAAAACAGACGCGAAACACCTGATAAAGCTAATACTCCAAGAACTTAGATGCAAAAATGGAGATGGTCTCAATAGGAGTAACGAAAAAATACAGTCTTTTAGAATTGTCTTGAACAGGTTAATGCCAGGAATTAATCAAATCACATTGTTCAGGCCATATAAATCGGCCTCGGGTTCATAGACCATAGTAGCCGCAAAACGATTACGATATCCAACAAATTTGTGGGAATCACCATGAGATAGCGTAATAAACAACTTTGCTTATCTTAGACCAGATATGAAGCACAATGCGGATCTAGAATTAGCACAACCACAAGTGAGGCCCGAGCTGGGGCCAAACTACGGTATTCGATATCGATCGAAATTTCAATAGAAATTTTGATCAATATCGAATGCCGTAATTTACTCTCTGGATTCCAAGCTTTCGCTTTTGTTAAACAGTCACCCCGGCTCGTTTTCAGTAACGTTTGATGACGACTAAGCATTCAATATAATTTCATTGTGGGAATAAAATTTGACTTAAGATCGTAAACCGTACAATAGTATTTCAGGTCATAAGAACAGGCATTTAAAATCGGATTGCAGGCATTAGCTCCATCCCATGCAGGTCCAAGCTTGTCGACACGTTATGGGATTCACATTGAAACAGCGAAATGGGACTCATCCCTTCTCTGACACCAGTGTTTTGAAATTATGTCGTTCTCTTCTATTATTTAAACAGTTCTCTTGATCATTTTAAATTTATTTCTGACAATCAGGCCTGCTGTTGACACCAAGTTTCGGAATTTTTTTGATCTCCCTTTTAATGGTATAAAAATTAGAAAACCCCTTTATTTTCTTTTAAAGCATTTGCTAATGGGAAGAGGGCTTTGCAGAAAGGTATGTTTATTTATATATATATGGGTCCATACTTACGTTTTTGAGTCTAACTTGAACTTAACCGAATCTTGGGCATAATTTCAATGTAGAAATAATAGATTAAGTACCCGAGTGAAAAACTTCAATAAAAATTTAAATAAATGCTTTAGTCTGAAACAAATTTTGTATTGAGACCTGTTTTCCACAGGGCAAGTTTACTGGCGTAAGTCTTAATTTTTGTGGAAGAGAGAAAAGTACAGACTCATTCAACTGCTCTTTCTCTTTTTCCTACAAAAATTCAATCTTGCTCAAGAATACTTACTCTGTGTAATACCGGTCCATGTCTTATTTGCTGCCTTTTGTGTGAAGGGAAAGATCTAAATTATTGAAATTCATTAAATAATCATCTGTAATAATATTAATAAAAATATTAATAAATTATGATCTAAGATGTCTCCAGACACCAAACTACTAATTGAACAAAAAATGGTTTAATAAAAAGCAACAACAACAAAAAAACATGCAAAAATAAATTAATAAATGAAGACAAAATATACAACAGAATAACAGAACAACAGAATCTTTAAACATTCATTTACAACAATTAAACAACAAATTCATACGAATATTTTTGCATGTTGAAAGTAGAGTGGAAGTTAATTTGAATTTTAATACATCATTTACTTTATGGCAGATGATGATGATAATTATTATGATTATTATCATCATCGTCATTAACATCAACATCAGCATCTCAGTAAACATCATCTTTATGATGCTTTTGATTGTTGTTTGGTTTGTTGGTCGCTGGATGGCGAGGCGGAAAAGAAAATACACAATTATTATTTATTACAACAACAAAAAAAAAAAAAAACAACTACAACTTATAATACTCAGTTGGAGAAAGATGCACATCATTATCAGCCATGTCTTGGAAAGAAAGACGGAATGAAAATAAAAAAAAAAAAACAATTGAACAAATGAAGCAACTACCGCCAACGCCGTGCCGTCAACAATTCAAATACAGAACCACGTTCCATCATCGCATAGAAGAAGAGAAAACTATAAATGAATAAAAACTGTAATAATACCAGGATAAGGAATCAAACAAAAACTGTTGTGGAAGAATTAAATAAAATAACTCTTGTATTGCCAGAAAAGAAAACCAACTGTTAATCCACAAAATGTTCTCTACATCAAGTCAGGCCAAGACGACCTTAGAGATCACTTACGTAGGAAACTTTGTATCGAAACAGTTGAAGTAGAAGATAATAACGAGTGATTTTTTAAGAGCTTGAGAACTTTTTTTTTAAAAAAAACGCATAAAATTTGCAAAATCTCATCGGTTCTTTATTTGAAACGTTAGATTGGTCCATGACATTTACTTTTTGAAGATAATTTCATTTAAATGTTGACCGCGGCTGCGTCTTAGGTGGTCCATTCGGAAAGTCCAATTTTGGGCAACTTTTTCGAGCATTTCGGCCGGAATAGCCCGAATTTCTTCGGAAATGTTGTCTTCCAAAGCTGGAATAGTTGCTGGCTTATTTCTGTAGACTTTAGACTTGACGTAGCCCCACAAAAAATAGTCTAAAGGCGTCAAATCGCATGATCTTGGTGGCCAACTTACCGGTCCATTTCTTGAGATGAATTGTTCTCCGAAGTTTTCCCTCAAAATGGCCATAGAATCGCGAGCTGTGTGGCATGTAGCGCCATCTTGTTGAAACCACATGTCAACCAAGTTCAGTTGTTCCATTTTTGGCAACAAAAAGTTTGTTAGCATCGAACGATAGCGATCGCCATTCACCGTAACGTTGCGTCCAACAGCATCTTTGAAAAAATACGGTCCAATGATTCCACCAGCGTACAAACCACACCAAACAGTGCATTTTTCGGGATGTATGGGCAGTTCTTGAACGGCTTCTGGTTGCTCTTCACTCCAAATGCGGCAATTTTGCTTATTTACGTAGCCATTCAACCAGAAATGAGCCTCATCGCTGAACAAAATTTGTCACATTTGAACATTTCGAACCGAACACTGATTTTGGTAATAAAATTCAATGATTTGCAAGCGTTGCTCGTTAGTAAGTCTATTCATGATGAAATGTCAAAGCATACTGAGCATCTTTCTCTTTGGCACCATGTCTGAAATCTCACGTGATCTGTCAAATACTAATGCATGAAAATCCTAACCTCAAAAAAATCAAAAAATAGAAGTATATGGACTGGTTAGAGGAAAATTTTTTTTCTACCCGAAATCGCCATATCTGCCAAAGATCAAACGGTAAATAGTATAACGGGTCAATAGATCTGTTTAAAAATTTAATAAAATGAACAAAACTTAAATATTGAAATAACAAATATTCTCATTATTAATGAAACACGGTTTTGTTCATATGACTGCCGTGGCTGGCTTCTAAGCAGCTTATCCTCTCAAGTACAATATTCCCAAATATTGTTGATAGTTTCTAGTTCTATCTCACGATTGGCCGTAAGAGTATCTATCGTTTCTTGATAATTCACATGGCATTGCTCTTTAACGGCATCTCTTAAAAAAAAAAAATCAAAAGGGGTCAAATCGTACCGCCGAGGCGTTTAATTGACTCCATCGAGTTGGATGTTAACACGACTACCGAACTTAGTGTTCGAAAGAACAAATGTGATCAAGATTAACATTGGCACCTAGCTGTGGTAGCTCTTATCCGAAGGTGGTCTTACCACCGAATGAAATAAAATCGTAACCTAGCGCCTCCACTGTGTAGTAACAGCACATTTTACGACAACGTACCATGTGCAAAGGCACCCACGTTGCACTAGATATACTACACAGTCTCTATGAGTAGCAATTTATAAAACATGGCAAGGCTGGAGCCATGTTCTAACCTCTTGTTTAGGTGTTTGGAGACTTTCCAAACTCCTTTCTGTTGATCAATAATGCACCACTTTATTGATCAACAGAAAGGATTATTGATCACTTTGATCAACAATGCACTATCTCTTCATACATCGATCTTTACCACAACCACCACGAGAACCCTCTCACCAACAGTAGGTACAGATATGAAATGTTCTCTGTGGGGCCACCGGTTCCCGTGGTACCAGTCCTTTGGGTACTGGTCGGACCTAGAAGAGGTTTCATAATAAAAAAACTGTTCTTCCAGATTTAGGCTCCAGGAAACCTGGCGACTTGTGCCCCATTTTCCCCGAGAGCATATTGTCAAAGCTTTTGGAAATGAAATTTCCAGCGGATAATTCTCAAAAATTGTGCCAATGATGCAATCACACCAAAATCCGCACACAAAACTGTCACGTTGAAGATGCATTGGATTTTACACCATGCTGTTTGGGTTTTTCGATTCTCAGCTGGGCCAACTTTTGTTTTTTTTTGTGCAAAACAACACTACCTGCGAAGCTGTTGGCTTGTCTGCTTAAAAATCCCAGAATATTTGTCGGGAATCGCACCCATACCTATGCGTGGCACTCGGTTTCGACTAAATTTTCAATACTTTTAAAAGTTGTTCAAGCGTTAATCTATTGATTTTGGTCCCTTGAGTATGATATTGTCTGATAGTCCATATTTTGGACAGACAATTGGACTAAACTTTAGATGACCCTGTACATATTAGTGACTTTAGTTTTTATTCCTGAATGAAATGTGGCATATTGCACAATAGATCCCAGTGGAAGATTAATGATAATTGTTTTGTACATACTTCTCCCAAGAAATAATGTTTATAAACCATGAGCACTGAGGGTGTCTCCATCACTCATTTTATGGGTTTTAAATTATTAATATATGGCAGTTAACAAATAATGAGTATATGTAGGTTTACTATTTTGACTTGACTAACACGATAAGCTAGCAGAGACAGGCAATTGGGAGTTAAGAACTTTCAGTTTGATCACTGTCCAGACAGCTGGTAACATAGGAATTAGCAGACCCACAGGGATTTCTCCAAATATCTCTTACTAACCCTTCAGGGAGTGGTTTGGAACTAAATTGCAAGGAGGGCGATTTAGTACGGTGTGAGAATAGTATGGCAGGAGTTTAGATAGTCTCCAACTTCTAAATAAGTGGCAAGAGCATGGACCTGCCAGCCTTGTTCTGAAATTGTTGCCTGTTGTATCGCTATGCGCAACAATACTATATTCACCCAGTGGTAAGACCACCGGCCGGTTAAGGCATTTAAGATAGCTCTCTCATATTAACTCCACCCTAGTATTCGAGTTGAGTTTTAAACTTTTTCGCAAACTTGTTCTAATAAAAGACATTGAGGCTAAGCCCTTGTAAAACCGTCACGTAGGGTGTTGTTTAAGAGAGCAGAAAACAAAAACAAACATTAAGTCATAAACTGTATGCACAAGTACTGGGCAGAGAAAAGGAAACAAATTAAAGGAATTTTATAATTTTTATCCAAGGTACAAGTTGGCGATGTAACTTAACTACACTTCAACTTTATACTTCTGTCATACGAGAGTGCTCATACCAACAACAACAATGCACACTTAAATGTAAAAAAAAAATGATAAATGTTCATTCAGAACAAGAAATAAACAACGCATGCAAGCTGAAATTCCACATTCGCATAAATAAACACAAAAAAAAAAAAAATAAGTCGAAAAAAATATGGAAAAATGAACGGATACTTTTCGTAAATTTATGTACACCACCGCAACAGCAACTACAACAAACAGTGAGTTTTTCCTTAACAATAAAACAGTAATAAACTTCCACAATTCAAAAAAGGTCACTTTTCGAGTCATGCAAAGAAATAAATTTGAAAAATTTGTTTAGAGACGAACTAACATACTTACACATTGTCTCTGGTTTACTAGTGTTGTAATGATATTTAATTTTAAACTGGTTATTTTATTCTTATTCCTTAATAAGAGGTCTAGTAATCCAAAGCTTTTCCAATTGCATATAAAATTATTGTTTAGCTATTTGCTTTTAAGAAACATAAATTTTTGTTTAATTTTTTAAGCCTTTTTCTTGCTTTCAATATTAGCTTACAAAGAACTGAAATAGTTAGTAAAGCAAGGTGAACAGAACAGATTATTAGAGTAGTGTAGTTCATAAACGACCTAGTTCAGTTGATCTAATCACTCAACCAACCTAAGTGAGCTGATCACCATACTGAGCTCACATCAGTTCAGTCAGCTGACTAGTTCAATCAGCTCACTAGTTCAATCAGCTCACTAGTTCAATCAGCTCACTAGTTCAGTCAGCTCACTAGTTCGGTCAGCTCACTAGTTCAGTCAGCTCACTTGTTTAATCAGCTCACTAGTTCAGTCAGCTCACTAGTTCAGTCAGCTCTCTAGTTCAATCAGCTCATTAGTTCAGTCACCTCACTACTTCAGTCAGCTCACTAGTTCCGTCAGCTCTCGAGTTCAATCAGCTCATTAGTTCAGTCACCTCACTACTTCAGTCAGCTCACTAGTTCAGACAGATCACTTGTTTAATCAGCTCACTAGTTCAGTCAGCTCACTAGTTCGGTCAGCTCGCTAGTTCGGTCAGCTCACTAGATTAATCCAGTCACTAGTCAGTCAGCTCACTAGTTCAGTCAGCTCTTTAGTTCACTCCAGCTCATTAGTTCAGACTTCAAATTTTCACAGAAGGTATATTACAATGGACACTATAACAAATTATAAAAATAAAGGGTGTTCCGACAGTGACGTGATCCAACTTAACACAGTTGTTTCACAAAAATTGCACTGACCTGCTGAGCAAATGAACTTAAAGAACGACCTAGTTCATTAAAGTGATCTGAACAAAAAAGATCACTCACTTTAATGAACTAGCAAGCACAACTCTACAGATTACCTCCTATTTTCGCTTTCCTTCTCTATTTTTCTCTCTCACTCTCTCTCTCTCCATAGGAAAAGGGCTTAAGCCTTGAAAGGTTAGATTGTAATGATTTTTCCATTTCTGGCCTCAATTGCCTGTCGTTTGTTTCGTTGTAGGAACTGAGGTGCCTATACCTTCTTTTACAGATTTTTCCACTGATCCATTTATTGTAATGTAGCGGGAATATCGAAGCAGACCACTTCCTTAATGGGTCCCTTTTCGACTCCATTCTGCTCTCTATGATTATAGGGAACCGAAATGTTATTTACGGCAACCTTACTTTCATAGAGTCACGTGCTACAACCAGCCCTTAATCTTGACTTTAGTGATTTCAGACTGTCGACTGGTAACTGTCGTTTTTATCAGTCAGTCTCTAGTAATTGTTAGCATTTGTTCAAGACTAAGGACCGCCATGGCATCTACATTTAACAAGCTTCTTTCTAAGTCTCATGCTAGCAAGTGCAGCACATTCACACACAGTATGTGCTGCCGTCTCAGCCTCTTCCAGGCACAGTCTGCAAGTATCATCTTCTTTGATTTTCTTCTTGGCTAGATGATACTTGAAATTTCCATGAACTGTTACGAAGTTATTCAGTTTAAGGTACTTCTATTATATCTGAGCACCACACTGGTCTTCCTGCCCATGGGCTCTTTGAGCACCATGCGAGCTTGTCTATATGTAGTGGCCTTCCTCCACCTTTTCAGGTTTAATGAGTTTACCCATTGTAGGACCTTAGCTTGCATTGTGACATTACCCAGCGCTACTTTGGGTTCTGGGTTCACAGCAGATCCACTGTCCATTGAGCGTTAGCATTCACCAATTCTTCACTAAATTTACCTCCGACCCATTCGATCTTTTGCTCGACAACATTTTTTGTATCGTTCGGTTCCCTCTAATCTACAGCAGAAGGAAAGTCAGTTAATCTACACAGAGATGAAGATAACGTAATTAAGTCTGTATAAGAACTAGAGATCGACTGGTGTAGTCCAACGTAGACTGGACTTTTTACGACTTGATTTTTTTTGATTTCGCTTTAAGGTTTTTATGTTCTTGCAACAAGTGTCAACCTTACTCAGGCATAATTAATTTTTCCTCTGGAGTATGCGCAAAAGGGTTTGTTTAACAAAAGTTGCTGTGTATTTACGGCTTACCAAAGTTCGGAGTTGAACGGGCATAATAATTTTATTCTTTAAAATATAACCAAATCCAGTTTGGCGTACTAAAGCATTAAACACATAGACAACAGCGGCTACACAGCTACACGAATACAAATGACAATCGTCGCTGTGTAGTCAGCTACTGAATTATATTGATGACAACAGCTACATACTTCAAAACTGTGAAAATATTGTAGAAACAAATATTTAACTTGTAAAAAAATTACTTTTTCAAAAAATACTTTTATCATATCAATACAAATAAATACATACATATATTTGCTCTAAACCTTTTGATTGTAAATGAATTTGTATTTTTAATTTTGTGACATTTTCTTCTGTTGAATAAATTAAAATTGTCGCAAACAAAAATAGAAATTAGCCTAAGTTAGCTACAGCCACAACGGTGGTCGTGTGTGTAGCCATGTAGTTATGATGTCGTCAAAATAATCGTCTTCATATAAACGTGTGTATTTTAATTTTGACAGGTTGTAGTCGGTATCCTGCTGTCGTCTATGTGTGTAATGCTTAAAGTTCATTTTTTCATCCAAGAAAATAATTTTATTTTTGACAAGACATTAGAAAAAAAGGAGGGTAAAAAATAATCAGTTGCTCTGTCGCTCTCAACTGGTAAAGGCAATTCGCCTCAGTCGGCAACATTCGAAAGACCAAACACTTCGAGTGTTTTCTGCAGAAAAGGCACGAGCTTCAGACCTAGTGTTGTGTTAAGAAAAAAGTTTTGGTTCTGTCATAGAGGGGGAAAAGTCCTAAGACAATTTTTTTGTAATATAAAATATTTTATTTTTATTTAGATATATTTCAACTAGGAGTTGAGTTTTGTGGCCTTTTAGTTGACTTGGGCATCTCTTTCAATGGGAGTTTTTTTTTTGGTATTTAATTCACTTTAGAGTTAATCCAAAGTATGGTCGTAAAGGAACCCGTTGATTAAGTGGTCTGCTTCGATATTCCTCCTACATTATAGAATTAATCCACAATATTGTAGAGAACTTGCTTACACAGTGCAACACGGAAAAAAATAACCATATACGGACACCACTACGTGATGAAAAACCAAAAAAAAACCCCCTCTCTCCCAGTTTTGTCCAAAGTCCTCCTGGTTTTTTTTATGGGCCCTCAAAGATGTGGGGCCTCGATGTCATTTTTGTAAAAAAATGATCATTTACTCAAGCTCATATTTTGCAAACCGTTTGGAATTTTTATATACTCTCTGAGGCAAAGTTGTTGCTCTTGTCATAAAGAACAAAAATTGTTAACATATAAAACCAAAAAAAACTTCATCATCAAGGTCAAAATCGCAAAAAACTTAAAAAAATTCAATTTTTTTTACCTTTTTTCCCCTGTTCAGGTCCATAGGTAGCAAATCGTTCAAAATTCAAGGAAACAATCAACTACAAAAATGAACCTAAAATCTCAATAAACAACTTTCTAGAACATATGAACTTCCTAGGAATTATTCTTAACACCGTTTAGGTAGCGCTTAGGTAGCCGCAAAAGTAAAAAACTTTGGGCAAAACTGGGAGACAGGGGTCTTTTTTTTTTATCTTTTATGACGTAGTGGTGTCCGTATATGGTTATTTTGCCATGACTTAAAAAATTACACCGTGTGTTATTAAACTTAAAAAAAACGTTATTCATGCTTTCTACAGAAGAGTTTTTTATGACACTCTCAAGTCCATAATAAATAAGACGATCGTGAAAGAAATTCGTTAAAGCACTGAAAGTAAGTTTAAACCCCCTTCAAAATATTTAACCCTTAACTGTAAAACTGAACCTTTTATTTTTTATTATAAATCGTTTCAAGCACTGCTGGCTGTCAGTGGAATAAAATAATATTGAATTATTTACATACTCCAGTATAAACATAAAAACAACTACAGAATGTCTACATACACACGTAAAATCTCATATAGTAAATGCTTCTGCTGTAAATGACCATTAACTCTGTTCAGCATGCGGTAGAAGAAATCCAGTCTCTGATTCTCATTTACACTCTACATTCGTATTAAATAACATAAACAAAAACTTCCGCTGTATTTGTTGTTGTCGGTAAAAATTTGTTTATTCAGTTTTTTTTTTGTTGTCTTTTTAAGTCACGCATGGTCAACACCATGTTTTTCTTTCTTTTTTGATTTTGTTATTTGTGGCTGTTGCTGTTGCTGCTGTTGACGTTAAAGCTTTAAGCGAGGGCGTTAAATGCCAAAATGCAAATGCGGTTTAAACAACTTTTAACACTTTGCATAAATACTGTCTATATGCCACTATCATGGAAGCAGGGTGTAAATGTGTGTCGTGTGTGTATTAAAGCTTTTGATTCCCTTCACCAAGAGTGCTGTAACAAAATTTGTTACGGCATTTGTAATTTTTTGCGATAATTATTTGAGGGCGCAGAGTAGGGTTCTATTAAAAGGGCTGGTAGCATTTGGTAGCTATTAGCAAATTAAGTTTAGGTTTTATGACCAAATTCGAGGGGAGTGGTTTAACTTAGCATTATACAGTC
Source organism: Phasia obesa (assembly GCA_949628195.1). Taxonomy (NCBI): domain Eukaryota; kingdom Metazoa; phylum Arthropoda; class Insecta; order Diptera; family Tachinidae; genus Phasia; species Phasia obesa. The sequence continues at coordinate 206,988,031 of OX451215.1, read as the reverse complement.
ATTAAAATTTAATTATGAGAAGGTGGAGTGAGTCTTGTGAGTCTTACAGTAAGGTATGACCAGTCTACGATTGCACGTCATAATCATTTTTAGAACAGGGTTGCAGCGCCTCTGATGTCAAGTTGGCACATTAATTGTTGTAGTTGTATATCAATTTTATTAATATTTTACTTCGACGATGATTTAGAGCTATAGAGTAATACCGACGAAAGAAGGCGCTGAAGGTGCTTCGTGTGCTAGTGATCTATTAGTCCGGGGTTGTGGGTTCGATTGCCAACAAAGATTCTGGTATTTTTCACTACAAGTTGGCCTGGGTACCTAAAAATTATTAACTGCATTAGTGACAGGTCACGGAAACTTTAAGTATTATCTGGCTAAGTTAAAAATGGAAAAAAGCTGAGACGGAAGATTACAATTTGTGTGGATGTCCAGCAGACTTGTCATTTGCATACGGAAACTTCAATTATTTTCTGGCCAAGTAAAAAATCGAGAATTGAAAATACTAGTTAATATCAGAGGGTGGGCTAGTAGGTAGTGTGCTAATCTGTTGTTCCGGGGTTGTGGGTTCGATTGTCACCAAAGACTGGTATTTTTCACTACATATTAGTAGGAACACCAAAAAGGTGCTTGGATATAATCTGGGTGCTTAGAAGTGATTAACTTCGTTAGTGATAGGTCACGGAAACTTCAAGTAATATCAAATCGGGATAAGATGATACTTGCAGACTGTGCCTGAAACCGCAGATACATATTAAATGTATTTAGATGCTGTGGAGACCTTAGCCTTAAGCAAATGTAAGCAATTATCATAGACTTTATGGTGAGAGAGAATGTCGATATCTATCAGTCGCCAGTCTTGTCTAAAAGCACGAGACTCAATGAAAGTAAGGTATTAGTAATTTACCAACCGGATACCATAAATCATTAAGGAACAAAGGGAGTCATAGTCAAGGACCCATACAGTTAGTGGTCTTCTTCGGTATCCCCCTTACACCAAAACAATATCAGAAAAAAGTGATATTAATGATTGGTGCGTTTGGGATACGAAACCAAACGACCCAAGTCAACATGTATGCTTGGTTTGGGTATATACTCACTGATTGACTCACTCATCAATATTTTTAAAACAGTAATAATAATTTCAGATTTACTAAGTCGCTGCTTCCATAGCTGCGTTTTCCTGGATTCACTCAATAGTTTGGTTCGATATAAGACAATTTTGAATTGATATAATATTTATTAATGTGATATATGTATGTAATTCTGGCCTCTTGACATACTTGAATGACTTAAACAGCTGGAATGCTTGTTCTAAAATTTCGAGTTCATAGGCGCAGAAGTCCGAAAGCCATTTTCCAAATATCTATAATTCTTTCAGCATAAAATATAGTGAATTCTGTGGCGTCTTAACATAAAAAAATAAATTGTGTGTCTATCCTCCTGGAACTCGCATTTGAGTCCTAGATTTTCTAAGCTCGTAAGATTAAATTACACTGTTGGTCCATTTAACGAATTTCTCTGACTTTTACCCACGAGTTTACTTTACTGCGGAAACCATATGGTATTTGTCTAATTATCGAGCATAACATAAAACAAGCGCTACATAAAGCCACTGCATTTGATATTCTTTTATATAATTATAATCAGGATTCAGAACTTTTCAGTTATGAGCGTTGAAATATCAACAATTATGACATTTCTCATAAATGAGATTTCTAAAATTTTATATTTTTTTTTTACGGTCATTAATGAATAACAAAAAATGATCTGCTTGCGATCTCATATCAATGAGTATAACTTTTATTTTTTTTTTATTTTAGGAGACATACATGAAGGGATAAAAACAAAAAATATCCGCATTATTATTTATATGTGATAGGTAATGTGTTAACTCATTCTCATTAATTCTCTTTTTCATAAATGTTTGTACATTTATTTTTCATTTAAGAGCGTTTTCATTTATGAGTGTTCATATATGAAATTTCTAAGTTTCTTATAAATAAGATTTTTAAAATGTTTAATCTTTTAGAACCTTCGCCGGCAGTTGCACATTAATAAATATGTACATGTAGTTACATACACATATGGGAACGATTGATGCGACAATTTTTCTACTCATATATGAGAATTGTAAATTCTCATATATGAGCACTTACGTGAAAAGCAAAATATTTTCTTATTTATTGAAAGGACAAAAATAAATCATCTCACTCATAATTGAACGAACACAGAATATTTTCTAATCTCTCACACATGTATAAAAAGAAGTAGCAAAAGTTAAAATGTACATACTCACACATGATTGTGCAGAGAGTGAGCATTTCGGTACTCTGATTTCATAGTGCAACACGGTAGGTAGCAAAAGTGAAAAAATTTTTGCGGCTACCTAAACGGTGTTAAGAATCATTCCTAGGAAGTTCATATGTACCAGAAAGTTGTTTATTGATATCTTAGGTTCATTTTTGTAGTTGATTGTTTCCTTGAATTTTGAACGGTTTGCTACCTATGGACCTGAACAGGGGAAAAAAGGTAAAAAAATAGAATTTTTTAAAGTTTTTTGCGATTTTGACCTTGAAGATGAAGTTTTTTTAATTTTACAACTTTTGTTCTTTATGACAAGAGCTACAACATATCAAAATTCCAAACGGTTTGGAAAATATGAGCTGGAGTAAATGATCATTTTTTTGCAAAAATGACATCAAGGCCTCACATCCTTGAGGGCCCATAAAAAAAACCTGGAGAACTTTGGGCAAAACTGGGAGACAGGGGTCTTTTTTTTGGTCTTTTATCACGTAGTGGTGTCCGTATATGGTTATTTTGCCATGACTTAAAAAATTACACAGTGTGTTTTAATATAACACGAATATTTTTGACCGATACGAGTATTCTTTAACCGATATCTACTTGGTATTCGGTGGAAAAGTATCGATGCTTAGAGTAATTGGTAACGAAAGAAAAGTATCAAAAGAATTTATACGTATCATTGATTCCCTAACTCAGCATTCTTAGCTGGTATTGACGCTGACACCCACTAACTGATAGACTGTATTGTATATATAGCATTCAACATTTATATATGACTAGCAGTTCCCGCCACTACTATATTTTCTTGCATTTTGCTTTGAGTAATTAAGCAACACCAAATTTTAAGACTCTTACTTTTATAGTGCTTCAGTTATGGTTTATGTCTTTTATTAGTTGAGGTACCCATCCCTGGATAGGAATTTAAAATTTATGTTAAATTCTAAAACTATTTTAGAGTTCTGTCAATAATACTTAAAATATTCGCCTGACAAAAATAAAAGGTACTGTCAAGTTTGCAGAACCTTTAAATTGATAAAATTTCGTACTTTCAATACTTTTTCTCTATTTTCTCTGAAAAAAGTATCCTATATTTGAACTAAGATACCAAGGTTTCTCCACACAAAATTTTATTAAAATTCATCCAGTAATTTTTACGTAATGCTAACGAAGGCAGACAAATAGATGCACAGGAAGGCTTTGAATTGGTATTGAATAGTATTGAATAATATCAGCCCCTACTTCCTACTATAGTTGTATTACAAGTTATATTCTAACCTTATTTTACACAGCAAACATATGAAAACCTTCAGCCATTGCAGTACAACAGACCATAGTTTTAGCAGGACTTGAACCTGTAACCCGTAGACGCACAACTGACAAGCCGTATGAGTCACCCAATGAAATTTTGTTTTTTTTAATTCACTTTGGATGATTGCACAATATTATAAAGTGTAGATGATTTATAAAGATTATTTTTATAAGTCTTCAACTAATCTTCTTATTTAATACAAAATTGAGTGGCATATAAATTTCGTCATCGTCCCAACATTGAGCAGTTTTACTTGTTTTACTTTATTTCTGTTACCCATGAAAAATATTTAAAATTTTTTTTTTATCTTTTTTTTTTATTAAGAAATAAAAAAAAATCTGTTACAATGTTGTAAACACTAAACTGAGAGAGATAAAGCAACACATAGAGGTTAAATATGCTAAAAGGTTTTGTTGAGATTTTCGAAATAAAAACAAATTTTAAAACCAGCATCAACGTCTTTTAGGGAATTTAAATCAAATATTGGGAAATAAATTTATTCAGATCAAGTCACATTTTTTTTAAGAGACAGCAGCAGCAGCTAGTGTGAAACGAAAACACTGGACACGTCTGATAGTTACTAAAAATGCTGGCAAAGAAAAAAGTCTTTTTTTGAAAATGGTAATAGCGAGTACATGCGGCATGCAACCCAAAACCACATATTAAGTCAAATAACATGTTACACATACACTTCATTTAAGACAATGCAAACTTTCTTGCTTGGCTTGCACAAATTTTATACACTAAGCTCTTACTCCAACCAACCGACCGACTGACTGACTGACTGGCTGACTCATCATATTAAATGTGCTTACACAATGCAACACAATAAGCACACAATACTCTTACAATGGAAATTCTTTGGCTGATGATGTTGACAACAAAATGTTGTCGCGGTTATTGTGGCGCATAAATGAATGACTGGCTTTAAAAAAAAGAAAAAAAAACCTCTTCTTTCTCAATACTACACACGTCGAGTACAACTTAAATTAATAAAATCCAAAAGAAAATATACAAAATGAAAAGTCTTCACTCATACTCGTGTTTATAAAAGCGCAGCAACTCTGCTGCATTAAAGAAAAATATTTTTTTTCTTCAGAAATAAATGCACAAAGATGATGATGTTGAAGATGAACATGGTAATGATGATGATGATGCAGGCACTTATTAAGCCAATTAAAGGATGGTTTGTTGCCGTTTTCTTTTATTGTTATTTTTAATATTTTCTCGTTTTAATAATGAATGAATAAATAAAGAAAAACTAAAATATTTAAACAAAAAAAAAATTAAAATTAAATTCCATTCGATTGTTTTCTTTTTTTCTTGTGATTTATTGCTGCATCAGAAGAGGACCAGGGGAAATGAGTCAAGTTAATAGAAATTAAACGTTTACAACTTTTCATATTTATATTTTTAAATATGGATAAGTATAAGAGGCCTCCGTATTCATTTTTATTCGTATTCATTTTTATTCTGCCATCTTGCATTGCTTCCATTAAATTGCAGTTTTGATGCATAAACCGAAGATTTATTGCATTAACAGAGCTTTGTTAGCATTTTAACAGAGCTCTGTTAAATTAGCAGGTTTGTGTCTAAGCTAAAAATTTTAAAATTTATCTTCACACACATCTACCTATTGTAGTTCTCTAGGTACACGATAATAATTTTTCACTTAATATGGGAGGTACCATACCCACTGTCCTAATACGGTCTGTATTTTGCTAGACTATGCACATTACTCTGAGGTTTAATTGTGCAAAGTCTCAAGACTCTACCTATTGTAGTTCTCCAGGCACACGATAATAATATCTCAGTATGTATAGGAGGTACCACACCCACCCACATTCCAATTCAGTCTGTGTTACTCCATACAATGTACCTTAATATGGGTGTAACTGATGCAAAATTCCAAGACGCTACACATTGCAGTTCTCTAGATACAGGATATTAATTTTTACTTTGTATGGGGGGTACCACGATCACTGTCACAATCCAGACAATGTTTTTCTTGAGTATTCGCATGCGTACGAGGGTTAGTTTTAACTACCTTCAAGACCGTGCCTACTATAGTACTCTATGTAAACGATTATAATTTTTTGCTTTGTATGGGAGGTACCACGTCCACTTTCCCAATTCGTTCTGCATTTTGTTAGATTTTATGCACTGGCACGGGGCTTAATCGTGCAAAGTTTGAAGGCGCTTTCAATTATAGTTCGCTAGAGACGCGATAATGATTTTTCACTTTGCATGGCAGGTACCACGCCCATTATTCCAATTCAATTTGTGTTTAGCTAAACTATGTACGTTAATATGTTTATTACTGGTGCGAAATTCTAAGGCGCTACCTCTTGCAGTTCCCTAGATACAGGGTAATAATTTTTTGTACGGGAGGTACCACGCCCACTGCTGCAATTAATTCTATATATTAGTATACTATGCGCATTAGCATGGTAGTTACTCGTGCAAATCTTTAAGACTCTATTTGTTGCAGTCTGCCAGAAATACGATAATGATTTTTCATTTTGTATGGGAGGTACCACGCCCACTATTCGAAATCAGTATAGCTTGACTATGTACGTTAAAATGGGGGTTACTGGTGGGAAATTCCAAGGTGCTATCTAATTCAGTTCTCAAGATACAGTATAATAATTTTTCACTTTGTATGGGAGGTACCACGCCCACTATTGCAATGCAGTGTTTCTTTCTCTACACTATGTATGTTAATATAGAGGTTACTAATGTAAAATAATGCGATAACTATTACTGTTACCAAGCAATACAATGATAAATATTTACTTTGTATGGGAGGTGCCACGCCCACGTCTAATACTAAAAAAAGTACCCTATTTTACCAACCGTATATCTTATAACAAAGTGTGCGAGCATAAGGAAGCATGACGACTTGACAAAGTGAATCTGTATCCCATGGCATTCATTGTATTTTCTATGCGATATATTGGGCCTACACCGCATCTGGAGAAGCATCGTCAGATCCTAATATTACCGTCGGCATACTTAACAGTCTTTTTTGTAAATCGAACGTACAATGCTTTTCCTTTTGGACGACGAACGTTCCTCTGATAGTCATTTCTAAAGAAGTTTATTTTTATTTCGTCACTCCAAAGAATATTTCGCCACCTTTTGTCACCTTCACTACCGCACCAGTTTATATGTTTATTGGCAAATTTGAACTTAATAGTAGTATTTTCCAACGCCTTATGGAAACTTTTCGAGCTATTCGGCCGGCTAAATTAGCTTCTTGAAGACGTCTCGGCGAACAGTTGGAGCGCTAATTGCAAGGGTCCTTTTTTAAAATTCAGACGATATGGCGATCAGTAGCAGGACACGTTTTGTGGGGTCAACCACGGCTTTCTGCTCTTTGTTTCTATTTTAATGCGTTGTGAACAAAATTTATTGTGAATTTGGGCGAGTTCAAGCAGTTTTATGCTTTGGGTGAACCACGAATACAGTTCGAGTTTAGAAACAAAAATCACAGATTTTTTTAACCACAATACTTCATTTCTTACGAAATACAAAAAACCACTACCGCAAGAAAAACGCATTAAGCCCTCTCCAAAAGTTCTAAAACGAGAAAACACGGCGACACCTAGTATACAGAGTTTGTTTTATTCTACCAGCTCATTGTGTTTGTGATATGAAATGTGGCTTGCTAACAAGTCGTAAGCAGGTATGAGTAGGCATGTGTTCAGTAAGCTAGTTTGTGTTCGAGTTTCTTATGAGCTTATTGGGCACACCCACTAGATGAGCTTGCTCATGCAACTGTTGAATTTAAAATAACAATTAAAATCTTTAATAAATTTAAATTTTCTAGAAACTAAAAACATCCTTGATTAAGTTAAAATAATTAACAGCATTTTTATAAAATCCAATAATCTGCCTTATTAATGTTTATAAATAATAAACTATTATTGTAATGCAAAAAAAAATTGTAGTATTGGCATGTTTATATGTGTCATAAATCCATAAGAATTCATTTTTAATTAATTTTATTTTAATTATTATTAGTTATTTACTGTTTAATAATCACAAGCAAAATTTATATCGAAAGATGTGTAATTTTATTTATTTTTACCAAAATATAAAAACAAAATCGAGTGAGATAAAAGTGAAAAAACCACTTGACTTTTTTTTTTCTAAAATACCACCACAAATTGATAACTTTTATTTTCAGTTGCCATTATAAAACATTAAAGCCATGAAATTCGCTAATTATCTACAAAAAATCTGAAGTAGAAAAAAAATAAAAATGAAATAAAAAACAAAAAAAAAATATTTTTTTAAAACAAAAAAATATCACAAGTTTAAATGTGGGTTTGTTGGTCGGCTGACTTGTTTTTTAAATGTTTGTGTGTGTGGTGGGTTGCTTGATTATGGTTAATTCATTTTTTCATTCATTTATTTATTCAGGCATTCACTAACTAAACTCATTCAGTTGCTCAGTCATTCACTCACTCACTCATACAATCATTGATTGAAAAGCAAAAAATAAGAATAAATAAATAAACAAAATTTTTAATGAAATAAATCTTAAACGAAAAAAAAAAAATTCCTCTAGTTCTATGGTTAAAGCTATTTACTATTTATTATTGCTATTTAAGTTGTTGCTACTTACAACCGGTATTCATATCAAACTAAATAAACATAAACTTTCCTGCCTCCTACTTTTGGCCAAATCACAGCCTGCCTGCCTGCCTGCATGGCTACCTACCTTCTCCCCAGCTTTTGAATGTTCAGGGAGTCAGACAGACTACTTGGTTGGTTGGTTGGTTGGTTGCTTGTTTGGTTTAAACTTACATGTATTTATGGTTAATATGCATTAGTATGACATGTACTATTAACAGCAACAGCAACTACTAACAATTTTGACTACTGTTGAAACAAAATTCAAGTTTGTCGTTTGATCTCCAAGTCTAACACTGGTGATGAGGAGTAAAGCAGTATGACAAGACCCCATTCAAAAACCGCAATTACAAAAATCAGCATAATGTGCTGTTAAAGCACATGGCAGCTGATAAAATGAGTGTCGCTTTTTTTTGCACGAAAAAAAAAAAACAAAATTAATTCAAAAAGATGTGTGAAAGAATGAAATATAAAAAATCTATTTCAAATTATAATAAATATACATTACACACTATGTAATTTTTAAGGTCATGGCAAAATAACCATATACGGACACCACTACGTCATAAAAGACCAAAAAAAAGACCCCTGTCTCTCAGTTTTGCCCAAAGTCCTCCAGGTTTTTTTTTATGGGCCCTCAAAGATGTGGGGCCTCGATGTTATTTTTGCAAAAAAATTATCATTTACTCAAGCTCATATTTATCAAACCGTTTGGAATTTTCATATACTCTCTTAGGCAAAGTTGTAGCTCTTGTCATAAAGAACAAAAATTATATAATAAAAATTGTATATAAAATCAAAAAAACTTCATCTTCAAGGTCAAAATCGCAAAAAACTTTAAAAAATTCAATATTTTTTACCTTTTTTCCCCTGTTCAGGTCCATAGGTAGCAAACCGTTCAAAATTCAAGGAAACAATCCACCACAGAAATGAACCTAAGATCTCAATAAACAACTTTCTAGAACATATAAACTTCCTAGGAATGATTCTTAACACCATTTAGGTAGCGCTTAGGTAGCTAAAAAATTTTCGGGAATTTTTCACTTTTGCGGCTACCTAAGCGCTACCTAAACGGTGTTAAGAATCATTGTAATATATGTTCACAATATTTGTTCTTTATGACAAGAGCTACAACTTTGCCTCAGAGAGTATATCAAAATTTCAAACGGTTTGCAAAATATGAGCTTGATCATTTTTTGCAAAAATGACATCGAGGCCCCACATCTTTGAGGGCCCATAAAAAAAACCTGGAGGACTTTGGGCAAAACTGGGAGACAGGGGTCTTTTTTTTTTGGTCTTTTATCACGTAGTGGTGTCCGTATATGGTTACTTTTTCCGTGTTGCACTGTGTTATTATTTATGTTTTTTTTATTTTATTGGTTTAAAAATTTTTTTTAATTAAATTTAATGGCTCATTAGCCAAATTGATTAATTCCATAAAGATAATTACTTGAATTTTTGTTGTGGTTTTTGAAGTTTTTTGGTGGATTTGTTAACTAAACTTGTATTCATTATTCGCAAAAGTAATTTAAAATTGTTATGGAGTTATTCGATTTTGCAACGGAGACATATATACATATAATAAAACAGTAACTCATTTCCTGTCTGTCTGTCTGTCTGTCTGTCTGTCTGTCTGTCTGTCTATCTGTCTCTCTGTCTCTCTGTCTTTTTTTCTTTGTGTTCCCATCACGTAAAAACTACTGAATGGATTTTTATAAAATTTTGTGAGGAGGTAACCTAGTATCCTGATTCCAATATAGGATACTTTTTTCCCGCAAAAATGTCTTATTTCCAACAGAAAGTGGAGAAGAAATAGGACGACGATTTTTTTTACCGATTTAAAGGAACTGCATAATTCAAGGCATCTTTTCTTTTTAAAAAAGGAATATTTTAAACAAGGTTGCTCAACTGATGGCGCTGTTTGAAAATAATGGCAATATATAGATTGAAAGCGGGATATTTTAAACACGTTTGCGAAACAGATAGGGATGTTTTAATATATTGACAAAATATGAACTACTTTTTGGATCAATTTTAGTATTTTATCCAGGGATGGGTACCTTAATAAAGAGTAAATAGGCAAGTGACTTAAAATTTGTTACTGTTGTGTTGCAGAAAGCAATCGAAATGTAAATACAAAATAGCAATTTTTAAAATTTTTGTCTATCTGTCTGTGTTTGCATCACGTAAAAACTACTGAATGAATTTTAATAAAAGTTTGCAAGGAGGTACCTTAATATCTGGGTTTTAAGTTTGTCCTTAAAAATATCTCATTTCCCAGAGAAAATAGAGCAAAAGTGGTAGAAGTATGCACTTTAAAGTTACTGGCAAATTTGACAGCACCTTTTATTTTTGTTAGCCGGATATTTTAAACTCTTTTATATAAATTTTGGAAGTTTATCCAGGGATGGGTACCTCTAAATAAAGAAATTGCATAAACTTTAACTGAAGCACAAAAAAAGTAAGTCTTAAAATTTACTGTAAATTACTTTTGAAGAAAAATCGAACAAAATATTGCCAGGACGCACACGACGTGACAGGCACAGCTAGTTCATATATAAAATTAAATAAATGTTTATGTAAAAGGAGGTTTAATTACCAGTGGCGTAACAGAAATCATTTAGAATCCAAGGGCCAATTTAAGGCCATGATTCACTATCCTACAAAATCGTACGATTCAATGACAAAAGTAATCTGGTCGAAATCTGTCATTCTCAAAAAATATTTGAAAATGGCCTTGGAAAAAAATTATTTAATAAATTTTTTTAAAGATTATCCAATCGTACGACTTGCCAAAAAGTCTGTCACAAAAACGCAGTTCAGACTGTTTAAAAAAGACCTGAATGGCGTTAACGGTCCGCGAAAATTATAAAGAGCCCCTATAATGCACTTAAAGTAAGAATAAATAACGACCACATTTTTTGTTGTTTTGCACGGCTCTAATACCGATTCGACCTTGAAATGATAACATTCCTTCAAGTTCTTGTATTGTACATACACAATTCCTACATGATGACAATATTTTCCTCATCTTACAAGTCGGTTTATTTAAATCACTATGGCTTCCTTTGCTGTCTACAGAATCTGCTTAAATTATTATCAGTTAAATGCTGCTGCATATTTGTTCAGTACTTAAACACACTTGAAAATAAAAAGATATAAGACGGTTTCTTCTGTCACACACTTATTATTTAAAAAAATTTATGTAAAGCTCCCATTTGTAGTCATTTTGCCACACTCTCTAGCATAAAAATGTGTTAAAAATTTATTTTTAAGCAATTTGACTTTGTAAAAAAAAACGTCGTGTGACAAGTTAATTCTTACTATGGGCTCGTTAACGAAAATTCTTAAAATGTTAAAGAAAGTTTAGGCTTATAATAGCTTTTTTTTCGAACAAAATCTACACCTAAAAAAATTATGAGGTTAACAAATCCATATTTAATGATCGGATACCTGATACTTGAATCCTACAAATTTTGATAAAAAGGTTTTTCACCTTACCATGCATAGCATAGGTATAGGTATAGGGATTTCAACGGATTTTTACGATTTGAGGTCACCTGAATGAATCCATTTTGGCTATTTTCGCGATGATGTCTGTATGATGTGTAGCCACTATTTTTGTGGAGGCTCTACAAATCATACCGTACGACATATCAAAATTAATTTCAGTATGTGCCTTTGCTATATGAGCTGGGTATTTTTTGGGCATAATCGGAAGGGGACAAGGGGCAGTTTACTTGACGCCCCAAACCGAAAAAAATTTTTTTCTTTGATCGAATATACTTTGAACTTTTATTCTTTATGTAATATATCCATAAAAATGTTTCATGTTTCCATGAGGTACGGTAAAGTTGAGTTTAGGTCCCTCCAGATTTTGATAAGATCTTTCGAACTCTTTAAATAAAGAGGCTCTAAATCGTATGAAGGCAAAGAAACTGGGCGATTTCGTGAAATAAATTTATCACCAAAATTACATTTCAATAAAACGATAGATTCGTATGATGTATGGCAAGTAAAACTTGAAACAAGTTGTCGCTGTTTATCCCATTGATTTTCGAAAAAAAAAACTGGTAAAGCATAGGCCAATAATGTGATTCGCTGCAACAACAACTCCTACCTCCTGCTGAAAGAAACAAGTACAGATGATGCCGTTAGCTGGCAATCTACAACATAGAAAATTTTGTGAATGCAATGGTGTTTCATATAAATGTCTCTAATTTTTCGGCAATTTTTCTTGTTCTCGTACCCATTTAACCAGAACTAAATACAGCTCATCGCTAAATATGGTTTTTCTGCAATTTTAATGAGATGAATCAGCAAATTTAATTCATCAATTCCCAAGCTTGTGTAAAAGTTAACGAAGCAGGCCAAGTTGTTGAGACCGGAGGCATATTGACAAATCAGGATCATTGCCAATAATTCGTCTTAATTTTATGTCATTCAGCCTTTTAATAAAGTTTTACAAATTTTGAGGACAAAAGTAGTTGCTAATAGGCGTTATCTACGGTTTAAAACTGTAAAAAGCAGCAAACTGGTATAAAAGCGACTTCATACAGGAAACACAAAAATTTGCTTAATATTTTGTTTTTTTTTTGTAAATTTTTTTTTACATTTTTTTAAATATTTTTAAAAAAAATTTTTTTTAAGGTGAAAAAAAATTTTAATATCGAATATAAATTTTCGAAATAATTTTTTATTCGAATAATATTTTTATTCGAATATTTTTTTAGACTAAAATAATATTTTATAAACGAATATGATTACAAATAATAATCTTTTTCAGCTACAATAATATTTTGTTATCGAAAATAATTTATCCGAATAATTTTTTAATTCGAATAATTTTTTTATTCGAATAATTTTTAATGTTTGACCGGATTTTTTTTAATTTTTTTAAATATTTTTTAAATTTTTTTTTAAGCTGAAAAAACATTTTAAAATCGGTTATAAATTTTCCGAATAATTTTTTATTCGAATAATATTTTTATTCGAATATTTTTTTAGGCTAAAATAATATTTTATAAACGAATATGATTACAAATAATAATTTTTTTCAGCTAAAATAATATTTTGTTATCGAAATTAATTTATCCGAATAATTTTTTAATTCGAATAATTTTTTTATTCGAATAATTTTTAATGTTTTTGACCGGATTTTTCTACGGTGCCACAAATTATTCAAATTTTGGAAATTTGTAAGTAGGTGAACCGATTTCGCGATGCCTGTCGTACCGTCCTCTTCTGAGGACCACGAAAACTTACGGATCTATATAATTTACTAAAAAATATTGCAGTAAAATAAACAAGAATTTAGCAAAGAATTGAATATTACTTAAAAATTAAAATCAGAAATCTAATATTTCCAAATAAATTTGAATTGCTTTTAAATCGATCGAGAATTTTTAAAATACAAAATTTTAAACAAACCAACCAAATTCAGATAAAGGAATACGAGAAAAACTGTATTCACCATATAATATTCACCAACTGACGACGATAATTGAATACAGTTTTTCTCGTATTCCTTTATCTGACTTTGGTTGGTTAAATAGATGATGCTTCCAACTAAACACTACCCAAAGTAGATAGATGCAAAGAGTGCTGATGACGGACGTGGTTATCTAGTAATCATTTATTCTTAAATATAATTAAGTTACAAAATAAGGAATTTGGTAATATACAATACACGGATTTTGTTCAATGCAAAAGCAACAATACATACTCATTTTAACAAAATTTCTATTTGGGTGCCTTTGCTCATGAGTATTCTAAAATCACTCATATCTTATAAATAAAAACAAATTTCAAAAATAATAATTGATAAAAAATAGGATTAAAAAATGTTTCAAAATATAAACAACCACAAGGGGAAGACAAAAAAGAGAGAACAATTTATAAAGAATTGAATTGAAGAGTTCTTTAACCCCTTTAATGAAAAACGACAAATTAATAAATAAATGAATTGAATAAAAAATAAAGAATAAAATGAAACCAACTGTTATGAGTGCGAATTGTAATTGAAAATTATATTGAATATCGAATGTATTTGAAACATGTGTCTACACATGTTAAACTGTGCTGGTACGTATGTACGTCTGTCTGTCTATCTGTCTATCTACAAGCAGTCGCTTGTGAATGCCAACAGAACAAATAATTATTCTCATCATTGTTGTCATTATAATAATGACGGCTGGTTGTGGTAGCGTTGGTTGTATTAGAATAATATAGTGATTTTTATTTATTTTACAATTCATAGTTTAAGTTACGATTTATTTCAGCTGTTTGTCTTGGTTTTTTTTTTTTGTTTTTTTTTCATGCAATATTTTTTAACGATTTAAATTAATGGAATTAAAAATTAACAAAAGAACAAAAAAAAAATTAAATTAGAAATAAATTGTCATAATCGAAGGTTTAGAATTTTTAAAAAGAATTTTATAATAAAAATATTTGAAGACGGAAATATAAATGCGGCAATATATAACACTGCAAAATAGAGGAAATTTCTTTAAAAGAAAATCTATTATTTTTTCTACCAATTTATTCTGCGAGTATCTTTAGCTTGATACAATTTTTTCAGCCAGATTTAACTGCTTGAATATCTTTTCATTTTCGAGATACATACATACGGGCGATACAAATAAAAATTGATTAAACCTAAACTATTCATTTAGTATATTTATGCGATCAAGATTAACGTCGGCACCTAGCCGTGTTGGCTCTTATCCGAAGGTGGTCTTACCACCGAATCAAATAAAAGCGTAGACTAGCGCCCCCATTGTGTAGTACAGCATACTCTACGATAACGTGCCGTGTGTAAAAGTAGGCACCCATACCGCACTAGATGTACCGCACAGCCACATTCATTAGCAATTTATAGAACATAGAAAACCATGGACGCATGTCCTAACCTCTTGATTAGGGGTTGGAGACCATTCAACTCCTTCTGTTGAGATTGCAACAGCACACTTTGATACACAATGCACCATCTACGCATACAACGATCTTAAACCACAACCACCACGTGTACCCCCAAAGGGGACCTCACTAAAAACCGGCCACAGAGATTAAAGGGTCTCTGTGATGGTCCCATGATAGCACATACAATTTCTTCCAGATACAGGTTTTAGGAACCCTGCCGTCTGGTGCCCCCATGAGCACTTTTACAAATCCTGCAGTGACTGTTAGTATCCCCGGGTGGGATTTTGGCTTTATATGAAATATTTCCATTATATCTTTGAGTCTAATTTTCCAAGACTTTGTTTATGAGTCCTTGTTGTATCTCGCGAACGTCTCGTACGATATTAGCCTTTAGGATGGGTGTAGAATACTTATGAGTTCTAGTATCAGTTCGCTAGTATCAGTATTTAATGGCATCCCACAAGAAAAATCTAAAAGGGTTAAATAGAAGTTCAGAAACAGCCAAGATGTCTATAATACGAATACCTAACTTAATGTTAAAAAAAATCAGTTGTTTGATGAGTTACGTGACATGGTGCTCCGTTCAGCCAAACCAGAGTTTATCTAAGTTCATATTTCCATTTCAGGTTATAACAAGCCCACAATCAATGCTTGGCATTAGAAAACAAATTGCCATCAATTCAAAATGTCTCTCTGTGGATGAATTAGCTCCTCGACAATAATGTGCGTGTTTTCCGATTCCCAGATGATAATATTTTTCCGGCGAGATTAAAATGCGCCTTGTCAGAAAACATAATTTTTCGAGTAAATTCGATGTCTTCACTTTGAGCATAACCTCAAAATATTTCCTAATGTTGTTTAAGCATAAAAAATGTCTCCTTTTGTCCTCCCAGATATGATACTTACTGATTGTCAATATATCAGACAGTGTTTTTTTCTCAGAGAATCCAATAAAACATGTTTTTAAAATTATAAATTATAGAAGTTTTCTCCAAATGAAATTTGGATAATTTTTTATTTTTATATATAAATTTATAGTGTCAGGGTTATTATTACACAAATAATAGTCTGTTCCAAGAACTCTGTTGTATAGGAAGTAGAAACTCCTGAAAACCACTCGCCCCCATACTTTATTAGTCTACACTAGTGTTCTACTGAGTATTGTATGTTACTCCACAACTCAACAAGTTAAACAATTTATTATCTCGTGTGAGTTTACAATACTCCACCGCTACTTTAACAAGGAATTAGACAGAAAAATTTCAAAGACATTACTACTAAATCTTTTGCTTAATTTAAGTTAATGGTCATATGTTAATATAGAAAGAACTTTTTATTCTAAAGCTTTTGGGTTTGGGTTTGCGGTAATTGGCTCGTAGTTTAAAATAAAAGTTAATTCTATTTTAGTAAATTAAATGTAAATTAATCAAGTTGTTTAATTTCCATCTAAAATAACAATTCTTTAACAAATTTTCTAAAATATATGTGTTTAAAATCTAAGATCAACACAGTGCCTCTAAAACTTACCATTAACTATTCTAAGATTCATTGCACTAAACTTTTAAAATGCAATAATAATTAGTTACCAATGACTTGGCACATACCCCATCTAACTTTAACATACAAAAATCGTTAAAAAAAACTTATCTTAATGATGATTGTTTTCGTGTTTGGCCCGCATATTGAAAGCTCCCAACAACATATTGAGGAAGAACAATGTTAACAACAAATAACAACCAAATTATTCAAATGAAAAGAGTGATGACAGCATACTGTACAAGGTAGCAAAAAAATTATACAGGAAGGTTAAAAAATTTAGTAATGATTTGGAAGTGTGGACCTTAAATATTTCATTAAAAGTTTAGCACAAAAATATATTATTTAAAAAAAAATTAAACTCAGTACTAAAAAAAATTAAATTTTGTACAACTGTTTTAGAATATACAGGAAGTTTAAAAAATCTAGTTATGATTCGGAAGTGTGGGCCTTACTTATTTCATTAAAAGTTTAGTACAAAAATATATTATTTAAAAAAATTTTAACTTAGTACTAAAAAAATTTAATTTTGTACAACTGTTTTAGAATATACAGGAATGTTAAAAAATTTAGTTATGATTCGGAAGTGTGGGCCTTAATTATTTCATTAAAAGTTTAGTACAAAAATATATTATTTAAAAAAAATTAAACTCAGTACTAAAAAAAATTAAATTTTGTACAACTGTTTTAGAATATACAGGAAGGTTAAAAAATTTAGTTATGATTCGGAAGTGTGGGCCTCAAATATTTCATTAAAAGTTTAGTACAAAAATATATTTTTTAAAAAAATTTAAACTTAGTACTAAAAAAAATTAAATTTTGTACAACTGTTTTAGAATATACAGGAATGTTAAAAAATTTAGTTATGATTCGGAAGTGTGGGCCTCAAATATTTCATTAAAAGTTTAGTAAAAAAAATATATTATTTAAAAAACAAATTTAAACTTAGTACTAAAAAAATTAAATTTTGTACAACTGTTTTAGAAATAATGGTAGTGATTTTGAAACAAAATAGCATACGATAACCATTTCAATCTCGGTACTTGTAGCTAAGAATTTAGTACTTAAGATTTAGTGCCACATATTAAAAAGTAGTACTAAAATTTTGCTTATCAAAATCTTGTATACTAAAGTAACTTATTAAAACCTAAACCCCCATATTCATAAAAAAATATTTATTTGAAATCTATTTTAGAACAAATTTTTCAAACCAAAGTAGTTCTAAAATACATTTCAAATAAATTTAATTTTTCTATAAATATGGGGGAATGACTTTAAATATTTTTCTAAAAATTTTCTAATAAATTACTAAAATTTTTTTCCTAATTTTTTACTAAAAATTTTTTTACTAAAATTTTTTACTAAAATTTTTTACTAAAATTTTTACTAAAAAAAAATTTTTACTAAAATTTTTACTAAAAAAAATTTTTTACTAAAATTTTTACTAAAAAATTTTTTTACTTCAAAATTTTATTAAAAAGTTGTTTATCTTAAAAATTTTATACAAATGATTAAAGAACAACAATGACAGTGATTTTCTAACAAACGCTCTCACCCTAAAAAACTAATACGTTTGTATTACACATGCATTAACTATTTTTGTGTACTGAGTACTTAAACGAAGTATTAAATAGTTGGTACCCACTACTCAGACCTTTGCCTACACTAGTTATAAAAGAATTTTTGCGAAAAAAAACTGTACTAAATCTAAAAGGCTTTTTCTAAATATGTACTAAAAATTTACTTTTTTTAAAATACTGATTTGTTATTGATGATAGTAATAAAAGAAGGGATGATTAAAGGGAGGACTAATAAATAAAGGGAGAACAAATTTGAAGCTTCGAAGTGAAATGAATTCAAAACACTTATATTTTACAAACTTCTTATTATTGATGTTAAAGACTTAATACAAGATCTTGAGTAAAAAAATTTTTATAAAAAATGTACTAAATTTTGCAGTCTAAATATAACAGTGTACTAAAAATGTGGTTACATTTTCCAAACTTATTTCTACCGGTATCAATGATACCAAAGATTTAACACAAGATTTTGATTAAATAAATTTTTATAAAAAATATACAAAATTTATAGGCAAAATATGATATTAAAAATGTACTAAAAAATTTTTATATTTTACAAATTTATTTTTACTGTTATCTATGACACCTAAGATTTAACGTAAGATCTTGAGTAAATACATTTTTATAAAAAATGTACTAAATGTTACAGGCTACATATAATACTAAAAATGCAGTTATATTTTACAAATTTATTTCTACTTATATCAATGATACCTAAAATTTATCACAAGATCTTAAGTAAATAAATTTTTATAAGAAATGTACTAAATTTTACAGTCTACATATAATACTAAAAATGTACTAAAAATGTAGTTATATTTTACAAAATTATTTTTACAGATATCAATGATACCTAAAATTTAACACAATATCTTAAGTAGATAAATTTTTATAAAAAATGTACTAAATTTTGCAGTCTAAATATAACAGTGTACTAAAAATGTAGTTACATTTCCCAAACTTATTTCTACCGGTATCAATGATACCAAAGATTTAACACAAGATTTTGATTAAATAAATTTTTAAAAAAAAATATACAAAATTTATAGGCAAAATATGATATTAAAAATGTACTAAAAAATTCTTATATTTTAAAAACTTATTTTTACTGATATCTATGATAGCTTAGATTTAACGTAAGATCTTGAGCAAATATGTTTTTATAAAAAATGTACTAAATGTTACAGGCTACTTATAATACTAAAAATTTACCTAAAATGCACTTATGTTTTACAAATTTATTTCTACTGATATCAATGATACCTAAAATTTAGCAAAAGATCTTAAGGAAATAAATGTTTAGAAGAAATGTACTAAATTTTACAGTCTACATATAATAATAAAAATGTACGAAAAATGTAGTTATATAAATTATTTTTACAGATATCAATGATACCTAAATTTTAACACAAGATCTTAAGTAAATAAATTTTTATAAAAAATGTACTAAATTTTACAGTTTACATGTAAACTGTAAAATTTAGTACTAAAAATGTACTTAAAATATACTTATATTTAACAAACTTATTTTTATTGATATCAATGATTGATATCAATGATACCAAAGATTTAACACAAGATCTTGACTAAACAAATTTTTATTAAAAATGTACTAAATTTTACAGGACACATATAATACTAAAAACGTACAAAATATACTAAAATATGTTATATTTTGTTAATATTAGTACAATTGATATGATAGTGGTGATAGTAATTAATAAAGTACCACTGGGTAGGTAAAAGGTTGTCAATTTTGAGACTTTTGAATCAATTATTCTTTAAAAAGCATATAAACGAAATTATAGAGCTAACAATTAACCAAAGCAAAGTATAGATCACGATAAAGCGCTAATCTCATCTTAGCGCAACAATCTTATTATTATACAGCTACTGTACACAACATATTTTGTACGAAAAATTTTTTCTAAAATTATTAATATGGGTATTAAACTTTAATTTAGCCACTCAACGTTTAACGTATGATTTGACGACACGATATATAAAACGAGCAAAAAGTCTACTCACTAAAGTGCCACATGAACCATTACTTTGATAAAAAAAAATTGTGTAAATATTATAAAACTTTATGGTCTTAAATATTTCAATAACAATTTGGGACAAAACTAGTTAAAAAATCATAATTTAGAACTAAAATCCCGAAATTGGGTGTAACTATTTTAGAAATAATAGTAGTGATTTTGAAGCAAAATAACATGTACTAAATATTTAAACCTTAATACTTGTAGCTAAAAATTTAAGAAATTACTGCTTAAAATTAAGTGCTAAATATTAAATAAGAGTACTAAAATTAAGCCCTAAGACAATTTTTACAAAAACTGGTCTGCTAAAGTATCTTACTAAAACCTAAAGTAATAAAAGCAATTGTGATCAAATAAGAATATATTTACTGTGATATTTTATTTTTAAGTTAATTTTACATTTATTTTTTATTAATTTAAGTTTTGTGTAGTGATGTCCCACTTTTACAAAACTGTTATAAAATTTAGAATAATGTAAACTTGACGAAAAAGAATATATATTTAATAAAAATTTCCCTGATGATGTTGGAAAAAACTGCCAACGAAACGTCGGAATAACTGTTAAATAAATAGTCTTTTTATTTACACAAAAAATTGACCTTGAAAGCCTATCTATAGAAAACTATAGGAAATAAATATATAAAAGATTATAAGGTCGATAGACAATAAATATAGTGCTAAAGACATCATATTTTAATTAAAAATTTTATAAAAAATGTACTAAAAATGTTGTACTAAAAATTTGTTATGCTAAAAATTTGATAAAAATAATTTAATAAGAAATTCTTTTTTTTTTCTAAAAATTTTATACAAAAAATGTTCTAAAAATGTACTCAAAATTTTTTACTAATAAATTTGTTATGCTAAAAATTTGATAGAAATGATTTAATAACAAACTCTTTTTTTTTCTAAAAATTTAATACAAAAAATGTTCTAAAAATGTACTAAAAATGTTGTACTAAAAAATTTGTTATGCTACAAATTTGATAGAAATGATTTAATAACCAACTCTCTTACGCTAACACTTAAAAAATTAATTCATATGTATGCATGTGTTTAAAAACTTAATACAATTTCTAATTTGCTCTACTTTAAGAGTATTTATTAAACAGAAAACTTAGTACCAATGAATTTAGTACATAAAGTAAGTGATAAAACTTAAGTACGATATATTAATAATGAGGGGGTAACAAAAAACTTGCACTTATTTTACCTTTCTCATTTTTAAAATATACTAAGGCTTAACAACCAGTTATCAATTTAGTACTAAAAATACTTTATAAAAATAAAAATTTTTAAATAGTAGCTTACTTGGGGTTTAAAACAAAAAAATTGATTTAATTTTAAAAACCTCTATAAAAAAGTGTGCTATTCACCTCATCATGTCTTTAAAATATTTAGTATTTTATTTCTAACAATAATATTTGTAGGCACTAATGGGAAAACCGCTTGTAATGATTGAAAATTTAGTGAATGCAAGTATTAAAACGATTGATTTTTGATGGCCTTTAAGATGATTTGTTATGGCAAGGAATTGTTAAAATAATGGTCGAAGGCTTGTTGGTTACATGGCTGCATGGCAAATGAAATATGATGCTGAGTTTATGATGAAAGCCACAACTGCTAACATACACATCATCAGTATCAGCATGATCTGTTACATACAAGCACATCATTATCGACATGTGTAAATACATAACAAGATAAATTATTGGTGGGTCGTAAACATTGGTAATTTATATTTAAATCTTAAATTTAACGGAAAAACCAAATTAAAAAAACCAAAATAAAATTCACGGCACAAGTCATTAATTATAGTTTTATTGATTGGAAATTTGTTTTAATGTTCATTAATTATCAAACCAATTATGTGGGTGGCTCAACAGAAATATCCAAAGGCCGGTTTTTACATCCTCATTTCTCTATCTCTCTCTCTCTCACTTTCTCTCTGTTTCTTGTGCTATGGAAAAATTAATTTGTGTAGTTTTTCGTTTAATTGGTATTTTTTCGTGTTTATTAATGTTTATTAATGATACAAAAAAATTCTAAAATAAATCTGGTTATGTTGCCACGGTCTTCTTCCTCTTCTTCTTGTGTTTGCTTTTCAATATAAAAACAAAATAAATCAATTTAAATGCATTTGAGGCGTGTAATCGAGAGGCGTTTCTGTTAAGCTTTTGTTTGTTTTATATTATTATATTACACTCAAAAAATTGTGACGATAACAATAAATATTTTTAACAAGATTTTTTTTTAAGATTTTAAGAAATTTTTACAAACATTTTTTTATGGTAAAACGAAAAAATAATTTTGTTCGAAAAAAAGACTACAAGAATGGTATCAAAACTAAATTTTAAAATTAAGACTTAGTGCATACTTACAATTTTTGTTTGAAATATTCTAACAAAAAGTTGCTCTTATATAACAGTGTAGCTTAAATTACTGAAAAAATGTTGTTCTAAAAACTAAAAAGTAACAACTTTAAATTCTTGACTTCCTTAAACAAATTTTGTCAGAATTAACATTTTGAGGCAAATGTCAGTATTTTAAAAATAACATTTTTTAAGCTTTTTTTAGAACAATTTGTTTGTAGTTACT
Organism: Phasia obesa; assembly: GCA_949628195.1. Classification (NCBI taxonomy): domain Eukaryota; kingdom Metazoa; phylum Arthropoda; class Insecta; order Diptera; family Tachinidae; genus Phasia; species Phasia obesa. Next base: position 206,965,100 of record OX451215.1, on the reverse strand, counting down.
AAATTTGTTATAAAATTTTTTTCAAGTCAGATTTTTTCCAAACAAGTATAAATAATTTGTACTTAAATATTTACTACTAAAATTTTAGAGCTTCATTAAAATTTATATAATGATTAAAACCATTTATAAGAAAGCTTATTACTAATATAAAAATATAAAATAAAAAATTATGTTTTGAGATTAATGTCAGTATGTTTAAAAATAGCATGTATGAAGGTATATTTTAGAACAAATTCTTCATACTAAAATTATACTACAAGCCAGCTTTTTTCCAAACAAGCATATGAACTCTGTACTAAAAGATTTAATACTAAAATTTTAGTTCTTAATTCGAATATATATAATGATAAAACCTAAAAAAATAAACAAATAAAACCTAATTATATTTATAAGAAAGTTAACTATTAGTATATATAAAAAATCTAAATGGAATTTAAAATTTTGTACTAAAAAATTTGCTGCTAAAATTACATAAAACAAATTGGTTCGGAAAACTAATATCTATTATAAACAAAGTTGCCCTAGAAGTTTCATTGAATGAAAACCTAAAAATTTAGAACTAAAAGTTTTGCACCAAATTCTAGTATTTAAAATCTAAAGTTGTCTTACCCGGTGAAGACTGTCGTGTTCGGGTATTTGTTTGGAATACATAACGCATAATAAATATTTATAAACAAATTTGTTCTAAAATAGATTTTAAATATGTTTTAATTTTATAAATATAACCCCCATAATGTAGTTTTATTTATGATACTAAAATTTAGAACTAGCAATTTAGTACACAAATTTTGATGTTAGATTTTAGTACTAAAGTAATATTTATAAAAAAAACCTTTAACAATCCAACCCCCATAATTATAAAAAATAAAATATATTTGAAATCTATTTTCGAACAAATTTTTCAAACAAAAGTTGTTCTAAAATATATTTTAAATATGTTTTATTTTTTATAAATATCAAGGTAATAATTTACATTACAAATTTACATTTAAGTTCTAAAAGTTAAGCAATAAAAAGTTTAGCATTCAATAATCTGTATTTAAAATTTATAAAACTAAATCTTTATCTCGTAGTTTTCATTAAATAATTTATAAAAAAAAACTATAACTTATTTGAAATGTATTTTAGAACAACTTTTGATTGAAAAATTTGTTCTAAAATAGATTTCAAACATATTTTATTTTTTAAAAATATGGGTATATAAGTTTTATGTATTTTTTTACTATTAGTAACAACGAATTTAGAACTTGCCATTTAATGCTAAAAAAGATGGTACTAAAAAAAATATATTTTAAATCAATACTAAATTGCTGTCTAGAAAAATAAATAAAAATAGGTCTTAAAAATAGGTACTAAAAATGAAGTAGATAGATTTTAGTACTAAACAATCGATTACCAATATACGCTACCCAATATAATAAATAAAACTTACTTGAAGTGTATTTTTGAACCAATTTCGGATCGTAATTTTTTCTAAAATAAATATGTTTTACAACAAATTTCATATAAAAAATTTGTTCTAAAATAAATTTTAATTAATTACTATTTATTATGATATAAACATTTATGATATAACCGTATAAAGCGTAAAAATTACAAATAAACTTTATTTCTCTTGCATGAGAGCGCAAATATGTAGTCCTGATAAATGAAAAATATATACACCCATATGTATAATAAATAAATAATAAATAAAATATTTCGATTTTATTCTAGAACATATTTCTCATACAAAATTAGTTCTAAAATACATTTCAAATAAGTTGTTTTTATTATGTATTTGGATATTAAAATAAATTATTTTGAATATAAAATGATTTATTTTAAATTATTTTGAATATAAAATAATTTATTTTAAATTATTTTGAATATAAAATAATTTATTTTAAATTATTTTGAATATAAAATATCTTATTTTTTAGTACTTAAAATTTAGTATCAAAAATGGGGTTAAAATTTCGGACTGAAATGCTTAACTACAATTAGATATCAACTATATAATAATCAAAATAATCAAAAATATTTTTTGAAGTGTGTTTTAGAACAAATTTTTGTAGAATATGTTCTAAAATAAATTTCAAACAAAATTTATTTGTTATGCATATGGGTGTAAACTTTTAACAGCTAGAATTTTAAGTACTAAAAATTTAGTACTAATAATTTTGTACTAAAAATTTAGTACTAGAAATTTAGTACTAAAAGTTATTTTTTATAGTATTTTTAGTATTATAAAATACAATATATCAGGCTACAAATTTTATAACTCAAACTTTAATTACTACATATTTAGTGCGGCAATTTATGAATTTAAAATAAAATACTAAAAGTTTGTGCTTAAAGTTTGGATCTGAACTTTTAGAAGTGATTATTTGATTTTTTGTTTATAGTATTATTGACTTGCATACATTTTTTCCAAAAATTAAATACTAAAAACTACATACTTTTACTTTTTTGTATAAAAATCCAAATGTTCTAAAGATTTCCTTTTATTAAGTTAAAAAAAAAATTAAAAATATAAAATTGTTAAATTAGTTTTTAAACTAACTTTTATTTTAATATAATTATTTCTAACACATTCTTCTTACGTAGCAGATCCGTCTTCAAAAAACTTGTGAATCAGCTGATATAGCGTTTTAAAAAATTGTTTTTTTTCTTTTGTTTTCCCTCAAGTGTAAAATTACACCCAAGTTTCCTTAAATAACAATGATTTTATGCTCAAAGCGATTCGTTGTTATAAAATAGAACAAAATTACTTCTAATTTTGATGACGAAAATACAGATGACGTTAAAAGTAGTAAAGGGGACCGAACGAAATAATAAAATTTTTTTTGTCATCATCGTCATCATCCCATCAGTTTTGAAACTTGACTCATAGTTTCTCATGTCTTACTGATGAATATTCATATTCGTCAGCAATTAAAACAAATGTTTATTATGTTCCACAGAATAGATACAAAGGGAAAATATTGTTAGTATGGAGAGTGATTTTAACCATTTTGCTTTTAACCAAAATTAAAGTTTTAACAAAAGACAAGTGTAACAACATTAACTCTAACATAAAAGTCAAGTACCCACGCTACAGCAGCTGTAAACAAAAGCTACTGTAGCGGTGCCAATTTAAGATCAAGTGCTCGTTTACTTTGCAGCAGTTTAATAGAGTATTATTTTTGTAATTTTGCTTAATTTTTTTTAATTATATTTTATAGTTGCTTAACATTTTTGGCTCTAACCACCAGTTATTTGTTTAAAGTTTTTTGCACGCAGATGAAATTATTATTTTTTTTTTTTGTTAAAATTTTTTTATATAAAATATTTGACATTTCGGAAAATTATTTTAACTTTTCAAACAATAAAACACATTTTAATTTAATTTTATTGTATTAATGTGCATATTTGTGGCAGAAATTTTAAATAGATGTTAACAAACTTAATTAGTACTTAAAGTCTTAAAGCAAGTCTAAATTTTATTACTAAATGCACACGCACGTAATAATTATTTAAATTAAACGAAAATCTGTCAAATACCGAGGCCTTTAAAAATATTTATTTATACTTTTAACCTTAAAATAAATAAATAAAAATCAACAGCATTTCTTAACTAAAGTGCAACTCCCTTTATTAATTTATTGTTTGTCTGGGTTGATGGCGCAGCAGAAATTAGATGGACGTTGTTGCAGGGGAATTTCGACTTCTATACTACTGACACCGGCCAATCGGTCGAATTACTGTTAAAGCTGGTTTTTCTGAAAATCCAAGTAACTTTATTGATTTTATACTAAAAAAACTTCATCTTCAAGGTCAAAATCGCAAAAAACTTTAAAAAATCAATTTTTTTACCTTTTTTCCCCTGTTCAAGTCCATAGGTAGCAAACCGTTCAAAATGATCATTTCCGAGTTGCACTGTGTTATTCATAATTGGGCTGTATGTAAAAACGTAATTTTAAAAATCACCAAATCTTAGAAGTTTTACTAAAACCTGACATGAACAAAATTCCATAAAAAATAAAAGTAGAAACTACTGTTTCCATTATGTTGAAGTAAATCTTTATTACATTACAATTTTTAAAATTTTTTATATTATTTGTACAATACATAAGAATAAATAAATAAAAGGCATAAACGATTTCGCACAGCCAAATGCTGCAGCATTTCTTATTAGTACATACTAATTTTTATTCCTTAAATAGGTATTTATACACAGAAAAAAATTTTTGGACCAATAAAAAGGTTTAATTAGTTTTAAATAAAAATTCAATTAATTTTTTAATTGATTCAAATATATATTTATTTAAAACAGAACAACAAAATATTAATGAAACAAATAATTGTATCAATTAATTATTTAATTAAATTTTAATCTGAAACCAATAAAAATCTTTAATTGGTGAAAATATTTTTTTTCTGTGTAGTTAGTTTTTTTTTATTGAACTTCCCTAATACATATTATTTTATTTAAAGCTGATGATTTGTTTATACTTAAACTAAAATAATTACATTCAATACTTTTGTTTCAGCTACATATTTAGGTACAACAATAAAATAAAATTCTATTTAAGTTTAAAGTCACTCGTACTTTAATTAAATGCCGGTAGACAAATTTACTCAGTTACTAATTACTTTTGTTGCCTTTAGCTTTTCAAAATTAAAGACTACTAAAATTTCAATTTAATTCTCATAAAGTGAACATTGAACAACAAAATCATTTACACAATTCAAATTCAATAAATCAATTCTGTTGTCGGAGCTCTTAAACTGCTCAGTTGCATTCGTGTAATTAATTTAACTTCTTCACTTCCTTCTCTACCCCATATTTCATAACCATATTTTATGGCGACGATGACAGTTATGTGGCGGCCTTTTAGGGTAAATCAATCTTAACGGTTAATTAATTTAACAACTACCTGCTGTGTGAGCTTATGTACTCTGCCGCTACGCTACACACACTCAGTGTTTTCAACACACACCTTCGTTGTGAAACGTTTTTGTTGAAAATTAATTACAAATGATATTTTATAACTCGTCATAGCTGACTCTCATTGACTTTGTTGTATTATTGTCCATTGGCATAATTTACAAAAACAAAAAAAATCAATATTTTGGGATTTTGTGTACACAAAGTGTAGAACGAAAGGGAAATTGTTCTTCAAGTGTTGCCGGAAATGTGTGTTTAACGAACGATGGCCTTAAATATCTGCTTTTAGTTAAATGAAATATTTTAATGAAGTTGTTCTTGCTGTCATTAAAGCTGTCTATTTCAATTTGTTATCCTGTAGGTGTGAAATTAGATGAGAACCCACCAAGTAATTCAACATAGCTACTGTGGGGCGAAACGGGAGGCAAGCCTCTAGTAAGCCAGACCAAGGTTCCACTTTGCGTTAGAAATTAAACTGCCGTATGGTTCTTAAAACTGACGACTTCCTTAGCATTTGCACCAGAGATCGGCAATAAGTGATTTAAAAAACGTTCATCGTAATCAACACCGAAAAAAACATGCCTTTGCATTCAAACGAACAAAGTTATTTATAACCTCATATTTGCTGTTGATTTTAAATCATTTAATCTTGTTGGCTCTGTTATTTAAATCATTGAACGCTAAATATTAATCACTTCGTATGATTTACCAATGTGATCAACAACGATTGTTTTGAAGGTTTTTCTTCTATTAAACTCAATTTTTCATAGAATGAAATTATGTTTTCTTACTTCATATGTTATTTCAATTTAAAATTTTACACCTTGTTGAAACTAGTAAGAGTGCTATATACGGCCGTGCTGAATGCTATTTACCCTTCGCCACGGTGATTACCGTTTTAAAACAACCTCACCCCCTATACGAACACCCTAAAGTTATTAGGCCCACAATGGTCAGATCAAAGCAAATAAAGGTTTAAAACTTTAAAAAAGCGAATCCTTTATTGTTACACCCCCGCTATCGTATCATTGACCGTGGGGCGCTGCTGAGTTTCATTAATCTAAAAAAAATAGTATTTTATATGTGAACATAATCGAAGCAAAAAAGCATTTAAACTGGAAGAAAACAAATCCACTAAAACCCTACTACTAAAATAGAGCTTTAGCCGTTCAATTGGTACTAAATCTGTCAGACCTATTTAGAAACAACGAAACCTAAGCAAAACTCAATACTAACCCCAAACATCCACCATAACCCCGAAAAGGACCCATCACCCAAACGCCATGGCTCCGTAGGACAGTCCTGCTAACCATATTTCCTTAGAATGGTCAGACTAAAGGAAAAAAAACCAAACATTTTCTTTCCCCATATTGTCCCCGCCCCCAAGAGGACTATTGACCGCTGCTGGTTCCCAGTAGCCACCCTGTGGGTCTGTTGGCTACCTCTATGTTCATTGCTTTCTATAAAGGCTTTTAATACAAATCATAGCAGAAAAACTCTATCAACCTAAAAACAAACACAAAATCGCCCCTCCAAGGGGGTTATCGGCACCCGAAATCTGTATGCCATCTATTGATCGCCTTCTTATATTTAGTAACAAAATAAAGAAAACTAAAATAATTACAATCAAAAAAAAAAAATAAAAGCAATCTGCAAAAACTTGAAAAAATGTAGGTAGTCGTGGTTTTTTGCCCGCAGCCTCGAATGGAATGATCTGATGTTGCAGAATTGCAATAGCAAAATTCTCGAAACTATGCCTGGCAAATTGATGGATTTAAATTTTCTGTATCTCTTTGGGTGCCTTGACAAAGTTAATTTCAGCCGGAACATAAACGGACAGACGGACATTGCTAAATCAACTTTTCTCTGTGTATTAAGAATATATATACTTTATGAGGTCGGAAATAAATATTGCAGAAATTGCACAAACTTAGATATACCCTTTTCCACTTGTACTGAGGGGTATAAAAAACCCCTTTATTCACTAGTAAAGTAAAATGATCAGTTTAAATTTCAATTATGTTGCTGCTGAGAATTAGTTTTAAGAAAAAAGTATTAAAAAAATAAGTGCAGGAAAGCTATACTACTTTGTTTTGCCCCAAATTTAATAAACATTAGTCTTGACAGTTCATATTTGGCAGTCGTGAAGTAGACACGTGGCAAATTTTTTATGAAAAAATATTTACGCCGCCGTACATATGCCATTAGGATGTTATAGGTCGCCCATGACAATCCCGATTTTCATGAAAAAAAATCATAATGAGTTACGAGGCACATTTCCATTTGAATGGATATGTGAATAAACTGAATAGTCGGTTGTGGGCAATGGAAATCCCTCAAGTTATGCATCCATTAAAAGTGACAGTCTGGTGTGCAATTTGGTCAGGAGGAAGCATTGAACCTTACTTCTTAGATAATTCTTGCAAAAAAAAAACCGACTTCAAAACAGACAAACTTAAAATCATGTTTCTTTAAGACAGTAATTATACAATGATTATATTATATTCGAGAAAGATTGTAGCGTGTTTTTTTTAATTTCATAGCACAAACTGTCAATTCAGATAAAAAAAAAACTAAATTTTGTATTAAATATCCTAAAGCAAATAAACATAAGTCGATTTTCTACCGGGGCAGCAGTGTTTCAGGAGTATATGGGGGAGCAAGACCACATGGTCCTGGTCTTTTTCAGGTGAAACCAACGCCAAACGACACTAACTATTTCGACACCCTGTAATTTCCGAATTAAAATTTTATACTTGTTATAGCGGTCGTAGCAATACAGGTTCATTGTAAATTTCAACCGTCTGTCTGTAACGGTTTAAAAGTTTGGCCATATACATCAAATTACATAAACTATTGAGACACCCTGTAATTATTTTTTAATTATAATTTTTAATATTTATACTTATTATAGGGCTATATATAAATTAAATGACGTCATCTATTGGGACACCCTTTAAATTCAAATTTTAATATAAATACTTGTTATAGAGGACTTTTTCATAGAGATTCTTTGTAAATTTTAACTGTGTGTCCATATACATCAAATAACATTTACTATTAGGACACCCTTTAATTTCCAATTTCAAATATTTATACTGTTGTTATTCCGGACATAGTAGTGAACATTCTGTCTAATTTTCAAGTGTTTGTCTATAACGGTTCAAAAGCTGAGGACATAATAGTCAAACTACATCAATAATGGAGACACCCTTTAATTTATAGATCCAAATTTTATACTTGTTGTAATAGCGGACAAAGCAATATAGGTTCTTTGTAAATTTCAACTGTCTATCTGTAACAGTTGAAAAGTTTGGCCATATATATCACTTTTACACCAACTACTGGGACACCCTTTAATTTCATATTTTACACTTGTTATTATAGCGGACTTAGCAATACAAGTTCTTTGTAAATTTCAACTGTCTGTCTATAACGGTTCAAAAGTTTGGCCATATATATATATCAAATTAAACCAACTAATGAGACACCCTTTAATTTCTAATTTCTAATTTTAAATATTTACACTTGTTATAACAGGCATAGTAAAGAACATTCTGTGCAACTTTCAATAGATATGATCATAAAGGTGAAATTGCGTCACCCATGGGGTAACCCTTTAATTTTTAATTTTGTTTTTTAATTACTTTTTGTTATTGAGAGCTACAGTGAAACGCACTTTTTTATTTCTAAATTGGTGACCTATAAAGTTCATAATACACGTAAAAAAAACATGTATGTTGTATGGGGACACCCTTTAATTTTTAAAATGTTAAATTTCTTTTAAATTGGGACCAATCTGTAACCATAATCTTTCTAATAGTGTAAATATTTTTAAAATCGGTTCAGAAATGACCGAGTTCTGAAGGCACAAACATAAAAAAAAGTAACACACAGACGAATTGATAACCTTCTTCTTTTTTTGAAGTCGGCTAAAAATGAGAACTGGGGAACGATGTCGTGATATGATTGAAAACTTTTTTAATCCACAACTGCATGCTTGATTGACTTGTGATATCAACAAGACGATGCCACAGCGCATACAGCCAGGATTACGTAGGAATTACTGCGAGTAGTATACTCTGCCGGCGCACACCCTGTATTTTATTTCAATTAAAGGTTTTAAATGTTAAAGAACTAAACTATTAAATGTGTAACATTAACTTGCCTCTGCCATGAACTACGGGGTAATACTGTAAGAATTTTAGTTTTAAAAAATCTAAAATCTGCTGCCTACTTATAGGATGGTGAATAATACACTGCTAATTCGCCGCCATTTAAAACAGAAACTATTTAAACAAGAAATCCATATAAAACATTTAGCTTTAACGAACCTAATTTCCTTTTTTTTTAATTCAAAAGCAACGTGTAATTTATTGTTTTTGTTTTTTACGCAAAACATTTCAATTTCTAATTGAATTTAATTATTTTTAAACGGCCACTTATTTCTTCTTTCCAACGTTCGTTTTATTGCATTTTTTAGTATTTAAACAATTTTTTATTTAAAACTTTATTTTTTATTTGTTTTTGTGCGGTTGATGTTGAACACAACTAATTTGACATAAATTGAAACACATTGACCCAATTCACTAGAAAATTTTCGCAAAAAAAAAAGAATACCAAGCAACATTTGCATTTGTTGAAAATATGTTTTGTTTACATTTGATATTGTTGGAGCAACTACATACATATACATTTATGTATATGTATGGTTACGGTTGGGGCATGTATGGGTATGGGTATGTGTATGGTTGTGGTGTGCATGAGCCGGCTTAACTGATGACATGATATACAAAACAAATAACACCAAGCACTAACTACATGGATCAAAATTCTATCTACAACTGAGAGTTAATGAAACGTCAAAACAAATTTATAATTCTGCATGTTGTTTGCTGATGGCTTTGGCTGCTCTTTGAATTTGATTTTCAATTGCTAATTGATGAAACAATATTTGTTCTCCAATTTGTTTGATGACTCTGTAAAAATCAAATATTTTCGAGACGAAATGAATTTTTTATAATTAAATTCGGACAATATAAAGGGTTAATCGTGGTTTCATGTTAGTTAATAATTCCGCAACAGAGCAACAACTCCGTGGCAAATCCAAATAATAAAACTTTATTAACAAACTTGCTGTGCCCGCCACGTCGCACATAGGGGTATTTTGGCAATCTATATGGACATTATTTTTGTTTTTTATTTATATTGGCTCTTAAAAGTTATTAAGTAATCCTAGATCAATTAAACTTTGGCAAAAAAAAATATCCTATGGCCTTGGGCGGTTAAGGCTTGAAAACAAAAAAAAAAAAAAAAAAAATCGGACCAAGGAGAAAAAAAGTTTCCCCTAGAAGAACTATTCCTACCTCTGAAAACTTCAATTTTGTTTTTAAGGTCAGCGAATGTTTAAAAACCTAAACTTGGATCCAGGATATTCTAAAATAACATTTTCAATATTTATAATTATTTTACTTTGCCGGCGGTTCAGTGCTATGTGGTTATACCGGCGAAGGAGGGCGCTGTGATATCCATTATCATAAAGAAAAATTAATAAAAAAAATAAATAATAAATAATAAAATTAATAAAAAATAAAAAATTTATGTTGCCAAGGCTGAGTTTTGAACTCGTGACCATTGTGGGCGGTGACATAAAATATTTTTTTGAAAAAATAATGTAATTATTAAAGTAATGAATTACAAACGCCTTAATACCATAAAAATTAAATTTTTAAGTTTTTATGGGCAGGGGAAATATACCACGCCCGAAACGATAAAATCTTAATTTTTTTTTATTCTTTTTTTTTTGGTAATTTCCAAAAAATATTAATTTTGAAGCTTTTTTGTGGAAGATAAGGTGGCTTCCCAATTCCTAACCAATCCCCACCACCCAAGAATATTAATAAAAACACATTTCCGTATTTTAGGTGTGTCCGCCACTTTGTCAGTGTCCTAACAATATTTTGTTCGAAGGAGCCCAATTAAATTATGCAACTTATATCGCTGAAATTTATCTATTTTCTTCTTTAAAATTTTATTTGTATTTATATCGTGCAATTTTATTACAGCAATTTGTGTGGATGGACGCATTTGTTTACATTTTATCCTCATAATTATAACTACGAATTCGGGAACAAAACGAATTTAAAGAGTATATGAATATGTGTGCCCCGCTCCTTTAAATTGTTCTCTTCCCTCTCTCTATCTATGTAAGAATTGCAGCTACAACACTTGCACTACGTAAAACCCGAGAAAGTAATACACCCCAAATATTAAGACTCTTACTTTTATAGTGCTTCAGAGATGGTTTAGGTATTTACTTTATATAAAAGTACCCATCCCTGGGTAAATTACTCAGAAACATAAGCTTTATATAAAATTCTAAATTTATTTAAAATTCTAAAATTATTGTAGAGTTCTGTGCTTAAAAAAAATCCAAGTTGCTGCCAAGTCTGCAATTCAATGATATTTTCACAACCTTTTCTCTATTTTCTCTTGAAAATTAGATATTTTTACGTAAAAAAGAACCCTATATCTTAACCTAGATACTAAGGTACCTCTCCATAAAATTTTAGTATAATTCATCCAGTAGTTTATACGTGATGCGAACACAAACAGACAGACAGGCAGGCAGAAAATAACAGTTTTATTATACATATGTATAGATAATGAATAATTTACATTAGTGACAATAAATTTTATTTAAAATAATAACAATTAATTTATTTAAAATAACTTAGATACCAAAAATATTTTATGACCGACAAAAGGGTTTCTTACTCGTATCTCGTACCTCTATGCAAGATGAGCAAAAACTGAAAAAAGATAAAACTTAAAAGTATAGATCCCAAATTTTATAGTGATATATAACATTTTTAGGAGATCAATCTCAAAATCCTTTTCACTTTTTTTTGATACGATGTTGTGCCCATCACAACCTGTCTTCTTGCCCAGTTCACAAGCAATCAATGGTAATGACAAGCAATCAATGGTAGTGACAAATTTAACTTTATAGTATCGCTGTCAGAAAACTTCAGTACTGTTAGTGAGAGTATACTCCGCGGGGGCCTTTTATCTTGGCGATTTCTAATACCTTAACACTACTGGTTCTGATGTATATATGGGAGCTCCAGTCTCCATAGCTTAAAAGGGGCCCGAAACTGAAAGATAAAAATCGAGGTATGACCAGTGTCCAAGCGACTGTCGCCTAGGAAACAGTTATCGTAACACGACACTGTGACCGGTTATTGATGAGACCCTGCAAGGAGTAATCCAACATTCGATGGAAGGGGAATACTTTCACACACTACCTCTCTCTCTCTCTCTCTCTCTATCTTTCTCTTTCTAATTATCACTTAATTCGGCTAATCGTGCACGGTCTTACTAACACAAATTGTTTATCTAATAGAAAAGAACTGTTTCATTAGCGGACCAATTCTTAAAATCAATTAAGCCTAGAGTTTCGAAACAAGATGGAGGATGTTAAGAAGAGTAACATATAATTTTAACCTCTTCTATTCTAACATTCCTAACAAGGATACTAACATACATCTAGTAAAAGGCACACGAAGCAACAGTCTACTTTATATTACAGCTGGCTCATTTTACAACTACTGAAATCGTGTTGTACAATAATGCAGTTTTACTAAAATAATTCTGTATTACTGTGAATAAAATAATGTGCACCGGCACATTATATTGCATTTCTTTTTATAAAATATTTTCAAATTTATGGCAAATTAATTATGTGTTTTTCATATTTTTTTTCATCTCTTTTTTCGAATTGCAAACATTTCACGAATAATTGTTGTTGTTATTGTTACACAAGTGTCAAAAGTAGAAGTTGTCATTTGTTGTATTCATTAGCACCACACAATACGTGTTCATTAGCATTGTTTCTCATTTCCATTCGAAAAGAGTAAGTTTTTCATACTATTTTGTTGTTATTTGAATAATTAAGAGTGGCCAGGTTAAAAATTAATAAAATGCTCTAAAAATATATAAAAAAAAATTTCTTAAAAAAAGATTAATTAATCACCTAATTTGTATACAAATATTCTTCAACTACTATGTATTAGTAGTCAGAGAGAATAAAGGAACTTAAGCCATAAATAAGCCATAAATAAATAAAGAAGTTCAACTTATAAAAAATTCTTTAAAATTTGTTCAACATACTAGCGATTACGATACACACTGAATGATTGAGCCAAAAAATGGAAAAAAGAGTATTTTCTAAACGGATTGTTTGATTTCAATGGGTTATAGAAGAGGTGCAGGAAAGCTTAAGCATGAATATTTTGTACCTTGAAACCCTTATATAGTAGACGCCACTTTGCCTCAAAAAAGAGCACATCTATGCGGATTTTTATTTTATAACTATTGAATATGAATAAGCTCTTGCATTTGTAGAGATATTCAACTTAAAAAATTAAAGATATTTTTTTTTGACCAATCATAGTATAATTTTTTGCCAGTAGTGGGACCAAACTCTATACAAATTTCTTTAGTTCGATTGAATTTTCTAGATTGACAGCAATACTTTTTTTTTTAAATTTTTACAACATTACTTTGTGAACAAAATTTGTAGTAGTAAAATTGTTTGTATTGAAATTTTTAGTACTAAAAATTTTAGTACGTCATCTTTAGCACAGATTAATAAATTACTTGAAATGTATTTTAGAACTAATTTTGAATGAAAAATTTTGTCTAAAATAAATTTTAAATATGCTTTATTTATGGGTATTAAAGTATTAGAATTTTTAGTACAAAAAATTTTTTTATACTTTAATTTTAGTGTTAGTTGTTTTTAGTACTAATTTTTTGGTACTAATTTTTTAACTTGATTTTTTAAAACTTAAACGTGAAAGTATATTTTGTTTGCATTTAAGTAAGACATATATTGAATATAAAAATTTTAAATTCTATAATTGTTTACTAATTCTTTGTATAAAATAGTTGTAATTTAAAATTTTTTATGTTATTGGTTTTTTCTAAATAGCTATTTTGAAACAAATGGGAATTTGTTACTGAGCTTTTGAATGCCAATTGGCGCTTAAAAATTTGTAATTTAAATACGATTTTTATATACAAAACTGGGTACTAAATTTCTTTTTATGTTTTTTAATTCTGAATGCAATTATGTCATATTTTTTTATTAAAAAAATTGTGTACTAAAATTGTGTACTAAAATTTTGTACTAAAAATTTGTACTAAAATTTTGTAGTAAAATTTTTTAAATAACTTTCATGATTTTTTCAACACTTAAGCGGATTATTATTTTCTCTAGAATGATAATCACTAAGGTCCTTAAAACAAAATTCATTAATTTTTTTTTATATATTTTTTATAAAAATAATAAAAATTATAAAAATATACCTTAACGCTAAAAAACAAGTAATTTTGAAAACTAAATATTTAACAATTCTTTAAAGGTAGCATTCAATTTTTTAGTACAAAAAATGTTTGCATTATTTATGGTATTAAATTTATAAAGTTCGCGAAAATATTAATTCAAACTCATTTTAGATACTCCTGCTTTAATAAATCCCTAATAAACCCTCGTATATCGGTTTTGTTTTGCACCCCAAAATGAGCAACATAACCTTAATCCTCTTCTTGGTAATTTTTCGCACTTTTTAAATGTAATTTTTTTTTCTCATTCATTTTGTTAGTAATGAAAACAAAAACTACTACGGTAAATAATCTACAAATGCGACTGAGTATGACTGCTTATTTTTTGTGCAATTACATTTAGTAATCATAGAAATTTGTTGCGGTAGTTATTATTTTCACTTTAATAACAAAATTGTAGTAAAATTACAATTAAATAAAAAAAATAAATACCCAAATTATATGTACATATGTACCAGTGTGCGAGTATACGAAATGATATCTTCGCTTAAACTTAAGCGGGTTGATGTGCAAAACGGTTAGTGAAGTATTTAATTATTGTAGTTTTTTTTTTTTGAAATTTTCTTCTTTTCTGTGGTCCGTTTGTTTTGTAAAAACAAATAAATAAAATACTAAAAATATTTTATTACCTGAATTGTTTTTCTGTTTTTGCATGTTCATATAATATAGATTATTCCAGAGTATACATTTTTAAAAGAACGAATTCTTAAGTTTCACCAAATTAAAAAAAAAAACAATTGAAAAATTAATTATTCACAAACCTGTACGTTGAGGTTTATAATCATTTCGTTTGCATTATTGCGTTGGCAGTGTAGTTTTAAAAAATTAAAACTATTTTTAATAACGAAGCCCTTCTTAGAAAAATGAACTCTTTTAAACTTAATTGTTTAAAAAAAAGCAACTCAAACATTCTATTCTTTATCTCTTTATAATTAAGAACTTAAGCCTAAATAATTAATTTATTAAATAATATTTATTTTTAAAAGGTATGAACTTTAAAAAAAAAAATAATATAAATAATAATATAAAATAATATTTATTTATAAAAGGTATGTAAGGTACTTTTAAAAAAGTACCTTAAAAAAAGTTACTTTGAAACGATATATTAAAAAATGCGCTTAAAGAAGAGACTTAGAATATTTACCTCTTACAAAAAGTACCATTTTTACAGTGCTCCTAAAATTAACTTTTTAAAAATGTATCTTTAAAAAAGTATCGTAAAAATTACCCTTTATTACCTTTCAAAAAATAAACTTCAAAAATTCTAAATAAACAAAATAACCTATAAATCAAAAATCTTTTAAATAATATTTATTTCAAAACGGTATGTACTTTTAAAAAGTATCTTCAAAAAAGTACGATTTGAAAAGTAACCTCTAAAACCTATTTATTACAAAATGTTTAAAAAAAAGTTTTTTATAAAACTACATTGAGCAAAAAGTACCTTTGATAAAGTGCTCTTAAAATGCACTTTTGAAAAATGTAAAAAAAAGTATCATAAAAAATTACGCTTTATTAGTTTTCAAAAAATAAACTTAAAAAATTCTATAAAAACAAAAAACAATATATTAAAAAAATGTGCTTACAAAAGAATCTTTTAAATAATTCTTGCAAAAAAAACCAACTTCAAAACAGATAGAAGGGCACCAATTCTAAATTAAAAATGTTAGAAGTAATCTGTAAGAATTAGATTTAAACCAAATAAAATATGCGCCAAAATTAGAGGGAAAAGAAGTAAAGACTATGTGAATGTCAAGCCTCTCCCTATTACTGTTCAAAAGTTAAGCTATTTTCACCAGCATCCGTCTTTTATGGGGACACCGTTCAAGCGTCTGTGTATAACGGTTTCAAATATAGGTTCACATAGATAAAATAACATCTCATATTGGGACACCCTTTAATTTACAATTTTAAATTAAAGACCTGTTGTTATAAAGGACGTGGTCACAAAGATTCTTTGTAAATTTCAACTGTCTGTCTATTACGGTTCAAAAGTTTGGCCATATATATCAAATTACATGAACTATTGGGACACCCTTTACATTATAATTCCAAATATATATACTTGTTATTATACCAGAGAAAGTAGTGGACATTCTGCCTAATTTTTAAGTGTTTGTGTTTTACGGTTCAAGCGATAGGGCCATATAGTTCAAATTACATAATTTATGGGGACACCCTTTAATTTCTGAATTCAAATTATATATTTGTTATAGTGGACTTTGGAACACAGGTTCCTTGAAAATTTCAGCTGTCTATCTATAACAGTTAAAAAGTTTAGCCACATACATAGAATTAGATTAACTATTGGGACACCCTTTTATTTCCAAATTCAAATGTTATACTTTTTATTATAGCTGACTTAGCAATACAGGCTCTTTGTAAATTTCAGCGGTCTGTGTACAACTGTTCAAAAGTATGGCCATATACATCAAATTAAATGAACTATAGGAGCACCCTTTAATTTAAAATTTTAAATATTTATATATTTTATTATAACGGTCATAGTAATCGACATTCTGTAAAATTTTCAAGGTTTTGTCTATAACGGTTCAAAAGATAGGCAAATATAGGTCAAACTACGGCACCTATGGGGACACCCTTTAAATTTTAAATATATTTTTTTATTAATTTCTGCCGTTGGGAGCTATAGCGACACGCAATTTTTTTAAATTTTAATTTGGTGCCCTTTACGGTTCTTAATACACGTAAAAAACATGTATATTGTATGGGGACACCCTTTAATATTTAATATAATGAACTGTGTTCAGAAATGGCTGAGTTCTTCGGTTACATACATAAAAAAGCAACATTCAGACGAATTGATAACCTCCTTCTTTTTTGAAGTCGGTTAAAAAACTACCTTTTACAAAAAGTACCGTTTATAAAGTAATCTAAAATGTATCTTAAAAAAAAGTATCATAAAAAATTACCCTTTAAAAATACACCAACAAATTTACCTTAAAAAAAAAAAAAACACTAAAATATTAGGTATTTCGGAAAGTAATTTCTTTTTTTTTCAAAGAGCTGGCGTTAGTTTTCGAAATTTCTTCGAAAACCAAATTTTGTAATTTCGCAAAACGTCGTATAACAACACGAGAAATTGCTAAGAAGTTGAATTCATCGAATTCGACCATTTACGATCATTTGAAACGATTTTCATCCACCGCTGCCTTCATCTGGTCGTCACCAGTTTAAATTTTTGGTCCTAGACGTGGAGCATCTAACAAATAAAATTACCAGAACGAAATTCCGAAAAGCAATTCTGACACTGGCGTTCACGCCAGTAATAAAATACAAAATATGACGAAAATGCTCAATTGAATTTTTCATATTTGATACCGTGCCAACAAAAAAAAAAAAAAACTACTTAACATATCGAAAGAAGGTACTAAACGATGTTTGAAATGTCAATTGTCGAAATGTAAAATAATTTTGCGGTTAATTGGAAGGTAAGATATCGAGTACTTTTTATAAAGGTACCTTTCAAATAAGTACCTTTCATAGAGGTACCTTTTAAAAAAGTACCTTATATAAAGGTACCTTTTAAAAAAGTACCTTATATAAAGGTACCTTTTAAAAAGTACCTTTTATAAAGGTACCTTTTAAAAAAGTACCTTTCTAAAAACTACCTTTTATAAAGGTACCTTTTAAAAAAGTACCTTTTTAAAAACTACCTTTTATAAAGGTACCTTTTAAAAAAGTACCTTTTTAAAAACTACCTTTTATAAAGGTACCTTTTAAAAACGTACGTTTTTAAAAAGTATAGATTATGCCACTATCTTTATGGGCCCCTTGTCGACCCCTTTCATTTTTAGGTTATTTGTGATTACTTTCATTAAGTCTCCTTCTGTTAAAAGTCTATTGTTATTTCTCTAAAAATTTGTCTAAGGCTAACACTAACATTTTCTATTGTTAATTTTTTTTTTAATATAAGACATTCAGACACACAGTCTCCTCTGCCATCTTGTTAGATTTTGAGCTTGTCCAGATGATAATTGAAACCTTAATGACCTGTCACTCACTAATGCAGTTAAATACTTTAAGTTAACAGATTATATAAAGGCACCTTTATGGCCTTCTTGCTGACGTTATAGTGATACACACCAGCCAGAGTATTTTTTGGTGGAATTCGAACCCACAACCCCAAACTGATAGACTATCAAATTTCTTGTCCCTCATAGCACCTGGTTAGGTGAGGGCCTCGATAGAACGATTTTTAGCTCGCTAGGGTATCAGCCTAGAGTTTGCGGGTTCGATTCCCGCCAAAGACTCTGGGTGTTTTTTACAGACAAACATAAAGCCTCTCAGAGGTAGTGTTGTCTTAAAAAAAGGTTGTAAAAGTACCTTAAAAAAAGTACTCTTTATTAAAAGAACCTTTTCAAAAAAAAAAAATAAACTGAAAAAATCACCTTTTAAAAGTGGATTAAAACAAGCTTCTCAGAGGTAGTGTTGTCTTAAAAAAAAAGGTTGTAAAAGTACCTTCAGAAAAGTATCTTTTATTAAAAGACCCTTTTTAAAAATATAAGTTTAAAAAAAAATCACCATTTAGTATTTATTAAACTTAAACTGGTTGTTTCATGGGATGCATTATTTTGATGGATAAGAAACATTATTTTGATGGATAGATAACACAGGTCAACACGATTTTTGAGTCTGAGTTCTGTACCTCTGATTTTGATTACTTATGCCAAACTTAAGAAAGAAAAAATATTTTTATCTAATAAAGTTTGCTTTTGTAGATACCAGAAAGAAATTTCAACACTTATGGAAAAGGTCTATTTTTCAATGTTAATCATATTTACAATTAAAACAAGTTATGAATTATAGATTTTAATTAATTTTTATTATAAAAGACAGCACAAATAAACATAAAAATACAAACAAATTATACAAAAAAAGCTGTAAAAATGAACATTTTTGGTCTTTCTAGTGTAATCGTCAGAACTTCCTCGTATGAGCATCCAAATGTAGTCACCCATCATGTTCTCATTATATTGTCCTTGATATCTTTGTTCAAAGTTCATTATATCCTGGTGGAAGCGTTCCCCTTGCTCTTCTGAATATTCACCCAAGTTATCTTTGAATTTATCCAAGTGCGCATGTAGCATGTGCACTTTGAGTGACATTCTGCAACCCATGACTTTGAAGCTGTCAAGCATATTAGAAATAAGCTCTTCATATTTCTCGGCCTTCTTGTTACCAAGGAAGCCATGAATGATTGCTTTAAGGCTGAGACACGCTTGTTTTTTATGAGTACTCAGGAGCTGAAAAAAATGTTCACTCCCCATTATTTTCTTTATTTGTAGAACGATGAAAATACCAGCTTTAATTTTAGCCTCTGACAGTTTTGGGAAAAATGTTTTTAAATATTGAAAGGCTTCGGAGTCTTGACGAAGAGCCTTTACGAATTGCTTCATGAGTCCTAATTTTATGTACAGTGGAGGCAGTAAGATACGATTAGGCTCTACAATTGGTTTATTTTTTACATTATGCTGTCCGATTTGAAACTCGCTCCGTTGAGTCCATGAATGCTGCTGGTATACTGTTCATATTTTACAACTTGAAGAACCATTTTAACGCTTTCGTAATTTTCTTTGAGCATTACAGAATGAGCCAGAGGAAGTGATGGAAATTTATTCCCATTATGAAGAAGAACAGCTTTTAAGCTTCTTGTAGAGCTGTCGATGAAAAGATGCCATTCAGAAGAATTGCAAGGGATTCCAATTGCATCAAACAAACCTTTCACATTATTACAGTAACACAGTCCGTCTACCTTCGTGAAAAACCCAGCAAACATTTCATGACGCTTTCTTTGGTCACTTATTTTAACGTTGTTCTTGAGCAAATTCCACTGTTTTAGCCGTGAAGCTAATATTTCTGCTTTAAGTTTAGGAAGGTTTAAATCTCTTACTAAGTCATTAAACTCTTCTGCATCAATGAGATGTGGTTCAACAGATGGTGTCGCGATTGCAAACTCGCTGCCATCGCTATCACTAGATAATTGTGATAGCGGTACCATCTCTTGAGTATTCACGTTTGAACTAGAAGGAACTGGAAAAATTTCACTGTGAGGTACTGGAGCAGACGTTGATGGTAGGTTTGGATACTGGATCTTCTTGGCATTTTTTCCAGCACGACGCTTACGTGGATTAACAGCACAAAAATAGCAATCATTGATGTGATCAGCTGGCTCTCTCCATATTCTTGGTACTGCAAACTTCATCTTTTTTTTTCTCCTCGGTACCAGGCTGGAAAAAAATTAATATCATTCATTAATAAATGACGCATTATTCAACGATTACAGAAAAATGTACTTTTCACAAAATTTCTTATTTGATGATTAACTAAATTTTTTGGCCTCACTTTAATAAACTCACCTCAAACATAGCAAAAAGAGTCCACGTCGTTTATATACATTTTCGATGACATTTTTAGGCTTCGCGACACCTAAAATACGTTATTCCTCTAGAAAGCGCACGCGCATACTGCCATGACACTCTGCTACCTCCCACTTCATACCCACAGCCCCCTCACCCGTCTCTTGCATCATAAATGCAACGGCTTTTAAAAAAATGTGCAAAACCACCGTATATTTAGTTTTCATTATATTAAGTACAAAAGCAAACTTTATTTATTATTAATGGAGTTCCTGTTTACTTTTCGATTTATGTAATTAGAAAATAATCGCAATTAAAGCACAAACCACTAGGATGTCTTGTACTTAAACTCAATAATAACACAAACTCACGGATTTCTCAGCGAAAATCAATTTAAATTAGTATTTAAAAGTGGATTAAAAATCCTTTCAAGAAGTTAAGTCATAAGCGACCTTTAAAAGGATTTTAAGAAAGTACTTTTTATTTTTTGAGTGATTCCATAGACTAATTGGTAGTGCGCTAGTCTATCTATTAGTCTGGTGGTTCCGCCAAAGACTCTGGGTGTTTTTTTTTTTTTGTACACAAGTAAGTAGCTAAAGTAATGTTTTTTTTCATGTGTCGAAGGTTATTCTATGTTCTTAATCATTTCTCTCTATTAGTTTTACTTATTAGTTAATTAATCAAAATAAAAAAAATAATTAATTAATTAAACAAATTTTTCTTTTTTCAGATGAACGCCAGGATATCCAAAAGAAAACGTTTACAAAATGGATAAATTCACATTTAATCAAGACACAGTGCGCACCGGTTAATGATCTGTTTTTGGATTTAAGAGATGGGCATCGTTTATTGGCTCTGCTAAGTGTGCTGACAAATTCACATTTGGTAAGTTGGAAAAATAAACAATATTAAAGTGACCATATCAATAGTTTTCCTGTGATTAGTGCTCTATTACTGAACAGAAAATGATGAAACAAAAACATCGTTATTCCGTAGTGATCTTAAAAAAGTTTTATATTTAAAACTTGCACACACTCACTTATACTTTCACTTATACATATACATATTATTATGAAGCAAATATGCTGCTTATATTCTATATCAGTGGTCGGCAAACTGGTCGATCGATCAGCTTTGCGTATGAAGTGCGAGGTTAGTTGGAATAGCTTTGAGCCGGGTATAAGAGCATCATAAACCTACTTAATAAAGAGGTTAGGAAAGCTCAAATGGCGATAGAATACATGACTAGAAGAAAGTTAGTCGAAAGACTGTATCGGATACTCATTGCCGAAGGCGTTATACACAATGAGTGTATGAAGAACGACATCAGTATCTTTACTTTCTCTTATGGACGGTAGATCAGGAGTAGGTGTATACTTAACTTGAAATGAACTTGTCCTGCAGTTCATTTCAAGTTGAGGATTATGTCTCCGTTTATCAGGCAGAATTGCTTGGACTGCTGCGTGCATTGGATCACTTGCCGGAATGTCGGCTGCAGGGGAGAAAGGGGACAACCATTCGGTTATAAAGCGTATGGAGCAGGTGAAGGTGTACTCCAAACTAGTGCTGGAATGTGTTTAAAAACTTAACAGATGTGCCTCGGTTAATGCGTTAATATTGGTGTAGATTAAGGGACACATAGACACAGCTGGAAATAAAGCAGCAGATCAACTAGCAAAAGGGGGATTTGCTGTGAATTTCTGTGGACCAGAAGCCAGAGTAGCACCGAGTAATGGCATAATACGAGCTAAGGTCCTACAATGGGTGAACTCATTAGGCCTGAAAAGGTGGAAGAAGCTCGAATGGTGTTCAAAGAGCTCAAGGGCATGAAGGCCAGTAAGGTAGTGAGATACAATACTTATACGTTCTCTAAGCTGGATAACTGCATTAGTGACAGGTCATGGAAACTTCAAGTATCATCTAGCCAAGATGAAAATCGATGATGATGATAATACCTGAAAACTGTGTCGGTATACGGCAGAGATGGTAGCGCACATTGTGTGTGAATGTGCGGCATTGGCTAGCATAAGACTTAGGACCACTGATATAAGCTTGTTAAATATAGATGCCATGGGGACCTGAGCTTGAAATATATGCTAGCAAATAACTAGAGACTGCCTGATGAGACAGACGGCCGACAGTTACCAGTCCTTTTTTTGCAGATTTTACTAATAAAATAATTTTAATAATTAATTCCATGTCATTATCAGCTAGAACTGTTATTCCTAGGTTAGACCTAATAATAGCCAACGATGCAATGGAACAATTAAAAGGCGATATTGAATTAATAAATAGTTATAGTTTGTTTTTGATTATAAGAATAAATTGATTTATGATTAAAAAAAAAATGGCTGATCTTTAGACTAAAAATGTTACCAGAAGTGATCTTACAACCGAAAAGTTTGCCGACCACTGTTCTATATTTTATTACTCTTTTATTTTCTTACTTCAGTTTAATAATTTAAGGATCTTAAAAAAATAAAACAATTAATTACTTAAGTTGTATAAAAATATTCTTCAACTACTATTAGTAGTCAGAGAGAAAAAAAAACGAACTTTAACAATTCATTTAGATGTTAATAAATAGAACGACTAATTAAATTAAATATTCAATAATTAAATATTCAATATTAAAGATTTTACTTAAACATTCTTTTATTTACTTTTTTTAAGGCAATTTGTGTTTTTACTAAAGATATAAAATTTTTAAAAATTAAATTTAATTTTTAAATCTACGATATTTATGAAATATTCTTCAAATTAAATGGGAATTTGTCATATACATATGAATTAAGTCTCATGTAAACACAAAACCACACAAATATCAAAATCTTCTTAATAAGAAATTTATCCAATCGAAATTTCACGTTATAATTCTCATCTCAGATTGTGGTTTAGCTTTTGACATTTGTGGCTTCAAGAGATTGAACAACTTAATAGAAAATAAGAAAGTAATCGTACATCCAGCGATGTGATAAATTATATGGGATTGATATAATAACACTAGGCAACAATACCATTTAAAGCAAACTTATTACTTGAAACGAAAATATATTTAAAAAAATTAGTTTACTGAGGTTCTCATATAGGTACAGGTAGATGTCAAGAAACTCCCATGATCAGCTCAGTGACACGTAGATATAGTCAAAATTTGAACGCCATAAATCCATACCATGCAATTTTGATGCCTGGGAAAGTTGTAATTGATTAGGAACTCCTACACAGTCTCATGAACACCGGCGATGTTTTCGATAATTCATATATATGTCTGGGGGCTGACTGTTTGCTGATTCAGTGTACTAAATTTTTCAAACCAAGGACTGCTGAGCAGGACCACAAACTAATTTCGATCCATTTCTCGTATAATTTTCAAGCATGAGTGCCTTGTTAGACCGATTGGTAGAGCGCTAGTCTATCAGTCTGGAGGTTGCGGATTCTATTCTCGCCAAAGAATCTGGGCGTTTTCTCCAGACAAGCAAACAATTTTCGCAGAGGTAGTGTTGTGTTGTCTTTTATATAAAAAAAAGTGTGTTATGATGCTATAATTATAGCACTACCGGCTAGACTAAGTAAAAGTATCTTTCTAAACTTAATTTCTTTTGGTATATTATGTAACAAATAAACTCATTATTTATGGAACACGATTTCAATCATTTGACTGCTGCATCTATTTTTGCAGAAGCCTAGCCTGTCGGTACAATTTTCCAAGAGTTAGATGGCGGCCATCATATCTCCGCGTACAAGGACCAGCTTGTGGACCCAAGTGAGCTGTGTGCCTGACAGTTGCTTGCCTAACCTAAAGTGAGTGCTGTATCGCCCTAACTGCGAGTTTGTTAAAAATAAGTTTCAGCAAAGCATTCGTGAGACTAGTTCGCTAGTGGGCAACATGCGTGGTCCTTGACGTCTGCCAGTGTGTACCGATGAGAATGTGGCTTCCAAAGATGTTGACTCGTCAACTCACGCATCAGCATGATGATACTTATGCCCAAAGATCTCTGATTGTTCACCTACAAGCTGCAGCAATTAACGGCAAAAAACATTTACTTAATTACGACTGCTAACTTTGGGCCTTACAGTAGCTCCAATTCCCTGTTCTTTAAATTTGT